>JAZGLO010003787.1:42500-577500 GCA_036873155.1 Biomphalaria sudanica | reverse complement strand
GGAGCCTAGAGATAACTTGATCTTAGTTTCTTAGATCCATATTGTTCACATACCTGTTATACAGAGACATCAGTACTGCCAGGAGAAGACAATCTCTTCTCAGGTACACGCTGTGCTGATCACCTCCCTTCGTAATAATGCTATCTCGTTTATTTGTTGTGTTTATTTGTTGGCGGAGTCTGCGGGAAACAAATAAAATGACAAGAACGTTTGCTATTCGTTTATTGCGAGTGAAGAGATGGAGGAGCCTGTACAATTCATTTATTAAGGTATCCTGTTCTACAGTAGAATTGAACAGAACAAGCTCCGTCTAGTTTTGCGCTCATTAGACTTAATTGTAAATAATGTATTCGAGTAATACTCCCTCGACATAAACGTCAAACTGATAGCTAAATATAGAAACAGTATAGAATGAAATGCGTTTTGTTTTTGTACAAAGCTTATATCAGCTCACTCGGTTGGTCTGTCTGTCTGATACAAATTGTGTACACGATATTTCTCCCATTCCCATTTTTGGATCAAGTTAAAGCTTTACACAATTAAACTCTACCCCTTTCAAAACACGAATCTAAACAATTAATTAATTAATCTACTAGAGCAATCAGTTTAAATTTGTTTAATATAGAAAAAGGGAAATAAATCTTACTGCATTGAGATATATGGATTTAGATATGCAATTCTTTCCCTTGGATTTTTTTTAAAACAAATATATTTTGCTTGCTATAAATACACAAAAAGAGAAAATACACATAATGTTAAAGAGAATATGGGCTATTCGAACATACACTACACTTTGTGAAGGAGAATATACACATTTCATTGAAGAGAGGATTCTTCTTATCTTATCTTATATAATACAGACGTTACTTCAAAAAAGATGATTACGTCCTACGCGTCATGCATATTAACCAATGACTTAAATTCTGCCAAGTCACTGGTTTTTCTGGCTAGCTCAGGCAACCCATTCCATGCTCTAATAGCACTAGGGAAGAAGGAGTATTTGTACAAATTTGTCCTAGCATATGGGACGAGGAATGTGCCTTTACCTTTGTGTCTTTCTGAGTGTTTTATTAGATTTTGTTTTTGTATTTGTGTTTTATGTATAATTGCTATTTTACTTTTAGGTATCCTGAAAGCTTTCTAAATTTAGTGATTTAACTAAAGGCGTTACTCTAGTCAAGTGTGAATATTCGTTTGTTATGAATCTCACTGCTAATTCTCTCTGCTGATCTGGTTTGCAATTACTAGAAGATGCATATGTCATTAAAAAGAAGATATGTATTTTGGTAAAGAAAAAAAATCTTATTTTGTTTTGTTATATATTTCATTTTTAAAAATGAAAAATATTTATACAGACCAGATGTACATTTATTTACGTTCTATTAAACGGAGGTTTACATTGTTAAATGAAACAAAATAAATAGAAATTTTGCATTCGCTTTATTTTATACGAGAATCGACTAGAACAAATCAAATACTCAAAATCGTATATGCTTATAAGTCTAATACCCTGGGAGATACTTCCCGACAGACTGAATACTGTAATATACTCGCAAAGACCTTCCTTCAGGGAACAGTACCAGGAAAAAGAAGAAGAGGCAGAATGAGAAAGCGATGGGAAGACAACATAAAGGAATGGGCGGGCCTGCCATTGAGGGAGACTCTGTCCAAGGCAAAAGACAGAGAGGAATGGAGAAGAGTGGTCAACAGATCCTGTGTCATGCCCCAAGGGTCCAACAGACTAAGAGATCGTGACCTCCGTGATGTCGAAGGGGCCGAAGGGATAGATGAAGGAGAAGGTAGCGCGGGGGCTTGAAAACTTTTGACCGCTAGAACAAACAAAACAAAAGAAAATGAAGTTACTGTACCAGAGTACAATATCTGAACATCAACTCTTACTATTTGTTGACTTGTACTCAGCACATGTCTAGGCTCTCACCGGAAAGGCTTCGTTACGTTTTAAGACGGTGTAATTAACTTCCATGGTTTCGGCCTCCACTACCTGTGCTGTACCTGCCCACCCCGCGCCAACCACCCTTCTGGCAATGGATCTGGCCAGGTAAAGGCAAATTCTTTCCCTGGTATTTCTTTCCCTATTTAACTTATTAAAAAGAGAGAGGGAGACTGAACTAAACGTTAATAATTCACTATAGTGCTTTGGATCACTTCAATTCAGTTTTAGATATTTTTTGTTTAATTAAAAGAATTTAATCGTTTGCTACAACGACTTGCCAGTTAATGTAGTTGGAATGCTATGTGAAAATGGAATGTTGATAAATGACTTTATTTTGTGTTTTCTAGACGTGTGTCCCTCTGCCGACTACATTACTTCACCAACCTGTGTGATAGACAATGGTCTAGATCTATAGTAAATTTTTTAATTAATTAAATCACATATAAACATGTTAAATGAGTTCATTGCCCTTTTTTTTTAATTTGTTGTAAGTAAATACTTCCATAATATCATATAATAGAAATAACACCAAAATTGTTGGCAGACATCAACTTTAAAATGTTTCATTCTCTCCAAAATCCACCCAAAATTATTTGCGCCAAAACCAAAAATAATTTTATGTTTGCAGTGATTCATAAAAGTTTTATTAACAAAAAAAAAAAGGTTTTTAAAAATCCATTTTGGCCTTTGTCCTATTTATATCTTGCATCGCTTCAATTAATCCTTGGACGATTCAGTTCTTGTAGCAACTGTGGCCACTCTTAACGAGGGTGTCATGCGGCCTGCACAACGAGCAACTGCCTTTACTTTTCCCCAACTATTGTCAGGTACCCATTAGAGAGTGGACTAAAGAGCCAGGCAGCGTTTCTCAAACTTTGGGGCGCGATGTACTGACTAGAGGGGCGCGTAGAATTTTCCTTTCTCCTAGCACACACAAAAAAAAAACACACAAAAAACTGCGGTATCTGTAATGTAGCTATAAATCCATATTTACAGTAGGCCTATTGATCATGAAATAAAATAGATCATTGCCAAAGTTTAAAAAATATATTTAACATGATTTTTTGACATCGTTTACTTTGTACAGTAAAGAGGTGCCTGAAACAATATCATTCATTTAAAGAACACATTTCCTAAGTATTCGACACGATTTCTACAATTTACCCACTTTTCTTACGTCAGCACGGACTCTTCCAAGTGACGTACCCTCGTTCTGTTGACGTCATTTGCGTGAGAAAAAAAAACCGGCCCACACTCGATTTGATTTTGTTTATACTAAATCCAGGGCAAAGGGCCCACCATTATATTCTTGAACCCGGACTGCTTAATACATGGATATGGCGCATTCTGACATTGGATGGCCTCGCAAAACGTACCTTGCCCGCACCAAAAAAAAGGTCTCGCGCCGCCACTGGGCCCACTGAATACAAGAATGCTCTTACGACCATTTAAAAGCAGATAGCTCGCGGCTGTTTCAAAAGTCTTTAGCACTTCAGTATCTGCCTGTGCCACTACTATCTGAACTATTGTGATCTGTAGTGCTTCGGAGAACGAAAACGTCAGGAGAATTAATTTCTGCTGCTTTTAAGAAATGTTTTATAGTTCTCTATGAGGCCCTATCCAAACAGAGGCCCTAGGCGGCTGCCTAGTTTGCCAATGTCTAAGACCGGCCCTGGTAAAAAATGTGAGAAACTCTGCCAATTTATTTCTTTCTATATTTTATTATCAAGCATTTAAATCGGAAGAAAATAAATATATGTCTAGAGATCAAGTGTACGGTACCACCAGCCCGCAATCACTAGTGCTCTTCTTATCCTTCCAAACTGCCTTAGCACGTGTGTCTTGAAGTGAACTGGTAGATATATACATACATATATATGTGTGTTCAAATGATATATATATATATATCGTGTTCTTGCCATTTTGCAAGAATTCACGTGTGAAAAATGTTGTGCTCCAATGTGGAAGTTTTCATGGGGTCAGGGCCGGATTTAAGTATATGGAGATGCCTACAATTTTTCAAAACTTAGAATAAAAATCCACTTATTAATAAGATACTAATATCTCAAAAGTATGCCATATTTTAGAAGAACGATAGAGAGTAATTGTAAATTGAAACAAATTTTCTTAATTTAAAAAAATATATATTTATTATTCATGTTTTAGTTTTTAAAAATGTATATAAATGTAATGTCGTAAATCCTGCGCAGCATCTCTATATTACGAGCAGGCTACAATTGGACACTACTTAACTACGACAATGTTGCCAACAGTAACCGTAACATTTAAAGTAGGGACACTAAAATGCAAAAAAAGTTTGAAAAAAAAATTTACAAGTTTCTGACCCGTCGAAATTTGGATATTTTTTTTATATTTATTTTGTAGAGGTCCGTTTCTTTTGGACTCCCCTGGGCAGTAGCCCTGCTTGTCCTCCCCTAAATCCAGCCTGATGAGGTGTGTTATATTTATGAAGTAGAATACAAATCTATGTAAGTCGCAATGTATTGTTTGTTAGTTCTTCCTATGCAAATTCTTTAATTACCCTTTGATATTCTATAAAGATTAGGCTGGTATCGATATTTTACAGTCATTTATGATCTTTACTATAGATCAGGTAATCGATTAGACTTCTTTTTACCGCCATCTGGCAACAATGGAGTCTTGTTTTTGTTTCTTTGCCAAAGTTACGTTTGGAGTCTCTTAAGTGGTAGAACTAGTCTCATCTGTTTTTTTATTCGTAATTGATGAATGGCCTGAATTTTTTACTTTTGCAATCTTAATTCATACAGAAAATGACTGCTTTTTGTTAATACTATAATTTGTAATCAGGAATAAATTTGTTTTCTAGTATTGACATAGGAAGACAGCGGCTTTGTCTGCATTAGATGTGGCTAAATATATAGGTCGAAACTGGGTTTGCGTGATCATACTGAATGATACTACACTCATCCTTAATCATCGGAATTGATGGCAATGTCTAAAAACCTGGAAAAGTTTTTTAGAGATTGTCTGAAAAGCGAAATACTTTGATTGTTTTTGGGTAAGGGACATTGTGATCTCAACTAAATTCGATCTGAAAATTGTAATGTTTCGTTTCGTAGATGTTTACATAAGTAGTTTTTATTTGGCATGTTTGAATGTTTGGTAACAATCGTCATGTTAAGTTGTAATTAAACTTGCAATGGCAATTTTTTTTAAAATCACTGCATCAAATCATTAGATGAAAGGACTAAACTTAATAGCAGTATAGAGAGTATTTTTAGGGGGGGGGGTACAGTAGCTCCTCCAATCACCTGACATTTAAATCTCTTGATGACCTTATCTTCTCTCACACACTGGATCGTTGATAGTCTAAAGTTGGCACGTCTTGTGACGTCTTCACTATGGGGAGCGTGTGTTGGCTTGGGGAGGGGAAGCGTGTGGGGTGCATGGCAAGAGGAGATAATCTTCTCCTTTCACTTCATCTGAGTAAATAAGGTTATGGGCCCTGCGATCTTCATCAGATCCAGCCTCGCCCTCTCTAACCCCATTGTTTTCAAAGGACCTGCTATCCTGCAGTAGCTTTCACTAAGATGTAGCCACTGCAGTGGCATAGCTAGCAATGTGCGGGTGGTGCTTTTTTTTAGAGGGTATCACGAGGAACTGCCGCACAGGGCCACTAAGAAACTAAGCCACAGCTTTTTTTTTTGCTAGTCACAAATTTTCCTTTCATAAAACTCTTTTATCGGCCAGTCATTATTTATTTATGTCTATGGTATCATGGTATTTATTTATGGTATTTATGTCTATGGTATCACAAATACTGCTAAATATGTAGGGTTTCGTCCCCTTAGATAGTTGAACACGCTATTTCTCCCACACCCATTGTCGGATCAAGTTGAAACTTTAAATAATCATTGTTCCTAACAAAACAAGAATCGGTCTGACATGAAAACGAAGTTAAATCATTATCAACGCCAACTTTTTCAATTACTGCAGCTGACTAGGTCTTAGATCGTACGTTAAAATCATCTATGTATCCTCCCCCCCCCCTTTTTGTTTCTCCAGACACAAACACTCCTAGATATAAGTGATTTTATTCAACCTTCACCTCTATATCTAGTATCAGCCTTGACCTTCTCATACGTATGTCTTTCTCTGGCATGCACTCTCATCGGTCTGGGTAGAATATTAGTACATTATGTTGATGGGTAGGCTACTTCTCTCTCTCTCTCTCTTTCTCTCTCTCTCTCTCTATCACGCATATATTGTCCCTCGCTTTCACTCTGTCACTCTCTCTCTCTCTTTTGGCGTCTCTCTTTCCATCACTGTAGGTCTCTCTCTCTTTCTCTCTCTCTCTCTCTCTCTCTCTCTCTGTGTTACTCTAGCACACATACATACACACACCTGTTCTATCTCTTTCACTAGTTTCTCATCTGCTTATAACCAAGTCTTCATTTCATTCCCACACAGACTCAATGTTCCAGTCTGTCCAGCTTCGTGTCTATTTTTAGATCTTCTCATTTCTCCAACGCTATAACTCTGCAACTCTCCCAGAAAGAAACATAAACCAAGTCGCTAACCTGTTAGAATCTTATCTACAGCACAATATATTACGACATTTTAACGCTACATCTTCCACATCACTTCATCATCATTTAATTTTTTCGCATTAACATGTTAGCTCGTTTTTTAATTAAAATTTATTTTTTGGGAGGGGGGGGGGGAAGGAATGCGATCAGTTTGTTCTAGAACAAGTTGAAAGGATGTCCGCACTGCGAGATTTCTATTTAAAGTCAGACTACGAAACTTAAAGCTTTTTTTTTTAACCATTACATCTTCCTTGTTTTGTTTTTTTCCTTTTTATTACATACAGGACGTTAGATGTGGAAGCTGTTTATATGAGCCTGTCTGTCTAGACAGATATTTTTGTTTCAAACTATTGGACACAGAGTCTCGCGAATAAAACTGTTGATCTACAGAGGTTCTGGCTTTCTATTGAGTTAGAGCAAAGATTTTGAGCGCACTTAAATGTTCATGATCGCTCTTACTTCGAAATATCGAAGAAACCTGCAGCAGTTACTTTTTTTTTCCGTTACCTCCCTTTGCGGAACGAAACTAGTTCCCGATCCTTTCACCAGGGCCGGTCTTAGGCCGCTGCAATCTATGCGATCGAAGTGGTCCCCGCGCGAAATCCAGGTGTAAATTATTAAATTAAACCATTTTAAACTTATTATGAAAGAGTTCCTGGAATTCTCCTGAAATTGCAAAATATACAAAAAGTCATGAAAATCTGAAATTATTAAAGTCTTCTGAAGACGCATGCAAATGTCCTTAAAAACAGACAAAATTGTCATTTATGGTTGCCATTCAATATGGAAAACGCCAATCCTACTCGCGATTTAAAAAAACGCGGCCATGTCAGCTTTTATTTAATAAAACTGTAATAATAACGCGAATTTAAACCAAAAAAAGAAGTTCAAATACTTAATTAACTTTAATAGTCACTGGCTAATTGATAGTAAATCCAAAAGCAGATTTGAATGTTTATCGGCTTTTTGTTGGAAAACTACTATCTACTGTAGATAGCCCGTAAAGTTAATTTTACAGTGATTTTTTACTCTGTAAAGACATAAATAAAATGCAAAGACAAATTTATTTTCTAATACAAAATCTTAATTTTCACTTATTATCCTTATCCCTACTCAGACTGGGCTCCGCGCAATCCGTTTCGCATAGGGTCCCGCAATCTATAGGACCGGCCCTACCCTTCACATCGCTACTCCTCGCGCCTTTTTTTCCTCGTCTTCTGCTCATTTCTTTCATCTACAGGTCAACAACCAGCCTCTCGTGTTACCATGGCATCCTAGTCATTGTATTCATCCGCTTAGACAAAAGTTTTGACTAGAGTAAGAACACGATTTCATGGTCCAGTGGATCTCAGTAGAACATGTCAAATTTAGGAAGGTGGCCAAACAAGAATCTAACAGCCCACGATGGTACGGTTCGCATCCATTACACCTGTGCCTCCGTCTAGGGTTTGTCTCTTTTGTCACGTGAGG
Organism: Biomphalaria sudanica; assembly: GCA_036873155.1. Classification (NCBI taxonomy): domain Eukaryota; kingdom Metazoa; phylum Mollusca; class Gastropoda; family Planorbidae; genus Biomphalaria; species Biomphalaria sudanica. The sequence continues at coordinate 569,505 of JAZGLO010003787.1, read as the reverse complement.
TAATGCAATGAAAAAAAAAAGTCCTTGCGAAACGTGACACACATTTATGATCTTGTTATCAAAATAGTTTGGAAATCTAAATGTCTTCAAAATTTTAGTTTTAAATAGTGTCCGTTAAGACAGTGGTGTTGCTTGGAATTTGCCATCATTTAGGAGCTCGGAGAGTTGACCTCTTTAGAGGCCCTAGCATTTTGACATTCGACATCATGACATGAGATAATGGCGTACTATTTCATATTCATATTTAATGTAAAAAAAATAAATTCGAACACCTATTTGGGGACCCGTCAAGTGGGGGCCCGGGAAATTCTCCCCCCTATCCCATGTAATGTGTAGCCCCAGTTGAAACAATGCTGTGTATCCCTACGCGGGTAGTTTTTGTTCTTTAACCCTTAAAGTGCTGAGCTGTTTTACAATGAATGCATAAACAATGGAGTCTAACTACCACACGCGCCTTAAGGGTTAAGCTGTCTTCTTTTTATCCGTCCAATATCCTTGGTGTCCAAATTGCTTTGTGGGAAATTGAGAATGTCTGTGTTACGTCCAGCGATGAGTTTCTTCGTCCTGTGGATACTGGCAGGATAGTGAGTTCGAGACTTGCCTAGTGCCAGGTAGATGTGCCACGCCGAGGTAAGTCTCCAGGTGAAGTCCGTCTAGATACCTGTACCAACTTCCTGGATGGCTGTTGTCCCCACACCTGAGCTCTTATCTCTCAGGCGCAGTCACGTGGGCTTAGACGTGAGCTACATGTGTGTGTATGTGTGGGAGAGGGTGTGTAGAGGTTGGCTGATGTGAGTACTAGAAAGAGAGGAGAAGGTGAGCACAGCAGACCCAGGTAAACTTATTCTTTACCTGTTGTTCCAGCGAGTGAGTAAGAACTTACTTATGTCTTGTGGTTAGACTCCAGCGTCCTTCCTTACCCACAGTTCTATCTCTTCATCGTGTTCATTTCGCGTTTAGGTTTTTTTAGTGTTTTTTTTTTCCACATTTTTCTGCATTTTTTTTCAAAGTTAAATTCTATTGGTGAGTTGTGCAACAGTTTAGCGATAACGTGGGGAAGTGGGTGATTGTTTCTGACTGCTGGATTATAAACTATTTTAAGTTTCTTCTTGCCTTCATCTTTATATTTCTTGTAAGGAAAATTGTTTCGTTTTTTTTTTTATTTATTTTCTCTGTTCCACAATTTCATCTTGAATAGCTCAAAGGTAAGTTTTGGTTGAATTTTTAAAACTCTTTCTCTCCGTATTTATTTACTACATTCTGGTGGAATCAACGCTGGTAGCGTCTGTTAGGAGAGAAAGAGTTAAAGGTATTTCGGCATAATATAAAATATGTCATTTGAATCTTTGACTCTGCATGTTGAAAACGAGTAAAATATAAAGGAATGGTTTTGTTTTATACTGACTCTTTGATTGTTTTATCTATATAAAATGTTACATATCAACTCACTTTGTAATTATTATGTTGAAATGAAAATCTAAATCGACCACCGGCAGACAATGGTTATGCCTGCGCTAGATGTGGCAAAATATGTAGGTCGCAGCAGGGGCTGCGTAGCCTGGGGAAATACTGCATTCTTCATTAATCTTCGGACTCGAAGACAAGCCCTTCTATTTTGTTTGATATCAATTAAGGGAAATAACTTTATAAAGATATATAGCTGTAAATGCGGGGTTTTTCCCATTAGATAACTTTGTTTTTCAAAATGTATTTTATTTTTGTCCTTGGTTTTTTTTTTTTGTTTTCTTTTCTGCGAAAGTTTTTGTATTTGATTCGTTTGAACACTTGATGATACTTTGCGCTTATGTATGTATGTGTGTATGTGTGTGACAAAACTTTGTTTCCAGTATATTAGAAATTCTTCGATCTATTAATGGAATAAACATAACTAGCCAGATTTGCGGTGTGTCTTACAAAGTGAGCCTTACATGATTACTTTTTAAACTAAGGAGACATCAATTTGGTTTCATATTTTTTCAAGTTATTTTTTTTTTAGATTTATGATAGAATAAAGTCCAGAGGATGCTATCTCTAGGATTTATCAGAGCACTTTGTTGTGTAGTAAGAGATTTGTTTAAAAAAAAAAGAAAAACTCAGTTGTTGTTTTTAAATAATTGATTTTAGTCAAATGAAACAACAGTTGTAATGTAAAAATATCGAATAAAAACTAAAACTGTACGAAATCATCTTAATCTAGTTTCATTCTATTCTTAATCTAGTCTCATTTTAGTCTTAATCTAGTCTCATTCTATTCTTAATCTAGTCTCATTTTAGTCTAAATCTAGTCTCATTCTATTCTTAATCTAGTCTCATTATATTCTTAATCTAGTCTCATTCTAGTCGTAATCTAGTCTCAGTCTAGTCTTAATCTAGTCTCATTATATTCTTAATCTAGTCTCAGTCTAGTCGTAATCTAGTCTCAGTCTAGTCGTAATCTAGTCTCAGTCTAGTCGTAATCTAGTCTCAATCTAGTCTTAATCTAGTCTCAGTCTAGTCGTAATCTAGTCTCAGTCTAGTCGTAATCTAGTCTCAGTCTAGTCGTAATCTAGTCTCAATCTAGTCTTAATCTAGTCTCAGTCTAGTCGTAATCTAGTCTCAATCTAGTTACATGCTAGTCAAATCTTTTCTTTGTTTCATCCTTGTCATTTTGTGTTCAATAGTCGTCTTCAGGTTTTGTTTTAACTGTTTACTTTAAATAGAGTATTTTCTCATTACAATACTATCACAGTCATCTTTTTGTTTACACTTGGATATTTAAGATCCGTTTATCTTTTTAAGCAATAAAAATCAGTTAGTGAGGAAAAGAAGAGAAAGTAGTATGGAGAAATATGGTGACGATATAATGGAACCTAAAGGGGGAAAAAAAGAGGAAGATTCGGGAAGATTTTGCAATAGACAAACTAAACAATATGAAGGAAGCCATATTGAAAGATCACTGCTGCCAACTAATAGAAATACTTTGTGTTACAAGCAACAGAGCTTAGAAGAAATTAGATTCCGTAGTGCTGAAAAATCCAAACATATTAAAATACTTCGCTTATCACTCACTACTTCCTTATTTTATACACCGGATACACCAAAAAAGTTGCTATTTATAGATTTGGCTCCATGTATGAAGATCTCCAGTGTTTTTAGACTACGAATTCGCAAATTAACTCTCGCTAACAGAGGATTTACAGTAATTGCAAAATAGAATAATAATAATAATGAGGCGAATGTCTTCGATCCTAAAAGAGTGTAGTTGGCAGACCCAGCTGTAATCTACATGTTTGTCATATCTTTTATCTTTCATCTTCGGATGTTTAATACCGTCAAAATGTAAGCTACATTTAATAGCATTTATTGCTAGCTTTGGTTTTAAAATAAAATGACACCATGGTGGCTTATTTTACAAATCGTTAACACACATCAAGCAATATCCGTTCACTTATGTGCTAATAGTGGTCTAGTGTTCTCTATACAGCCCCTCCCTAGACCCTTTGTTGATCGTTTCCTGGACTATAGGAGCAGTCATAAGGTAGAAATCGTTTAGATAAACACGTTCGCAAGGCAAAAAAATAGTTCTTGCCGAGTTGGTACACAAGAGTTTAAAGAGCCAGGGAGGTCAGAGGTCAGCATGAACAGCGCCCCTTGTACATACAGGAAAAATAGAGGATGCCCTTCAAGTAGATTAAAACAATGAACATTATTCTATGACCACTTACAAAACAATATAAATTATGTATCAGCTTATGGAACGGCATAGAAGTAGGTTACGTGCCCGATATGGTTCTGTATATAAAAGTTGTAGAGTGGGGGGGGGGGGGGGAAGACGGGTGTGTAGACTTTTGAAAGGAAACTAAAAGCAGAGGTGTTGATAGCTTTCTGTTGATGACGCCGTGATGAAATTATGTTTCAAGCACTGACCTAAAAGTATTGCGTTAATGTAAGTAATTGGCTGACGGGAAGAGAGAATAGATTAATAGCCTGGCTTTTGATAGAGCCAACAGTCAAGCCAATTGAGCTTGTTGGCAGTGCTTAATTTAACTACAGGCAAGATAACAGATAGCTTAGAGCAAGTTGTTAGGTTAGGTGGTCCCGTGAAAATGGTTCCAATGATATTATTCATCGTTTGGAAGAGCTTGGGAAAAAATGTCTTACATTGATTACAAGTAGCCCCGTATCTTCAATAGCTTAGAGCCTTATGAAGTACAAATTTGATTCCAATTACATGTGATCGCATATTTACGCCAGGTAAAATTTAAATTTTTATTTATTGTAACAACTTGTCACGTTTCAAGGCCTAGTTGTAATTTAAAATATTAAATTAAAATCTGTTCAAGGTTGATGTTTTTTTCCAATGACATTGCAAACATCCAGTGATCACGCATATAACGTTTGATAGAAAAGTATTTGATTGGTTAGTAGAAGGTCAAGTACAGTCACGAGAACAAAGACGCGGGTTCTAGAATCGCCAGTCGTAGGTAGAATCTCATAGAAACAAGACGTATATTATTCTTGAGTTAGAATTAATAGAGATCAGTTTTGTACTTATACTAAATCTAGTAGTTGATTTAAATATTTCATTTTCTTGATACAGTTCACTTTGTAAATGCTGTATAATACGTTCATGTGTTCAAGTTGAGAATTGAAGTTTCTGCCTTTTAATTAAAAGGATCTTCTTCATTGAATCTACTTGTTAATATAGAGATTTAGACATTATATAGAATGCTCAGCACGTCACAGTAACTCATCTTATCAGCTGGCATCTAAGGCTTAACTCACCTTATCAGCTGACATCTTTGAAATCCTCGGCATCACGTTCATAAGATCTGAGCACCCCAGACAAAGATCAACTAACAAGAGAAACGGATAGTCCGGCTCTTTAACATCAAGATCATCAGAGGCGAAAAGATTATTAAAGATCCCCTGAAGATCATAATCCACCGTGACATCTGGCATCATCCACAAAGATCTATAAAGATCTTATTGATCGTGATGCAACTACATAGTGGAGTTGTTTTTTTGTTTTTTTTTTATTATTTCTCTTATAAGAAAATATAAAACGTAAAGGATCAGATCAAACTCATCGATCATTATTTGTCTTCAGTTTAATTGTCCAAAGAGTTGAGTCGAAGACACTTGGAACTCTAGACCCACGGAAGCTCTCTTCCATCTGCTTGTTCTGTCGGGAAAGGGAGAGGGGGGGGGTCTAAACATATAATTTGTTACATCTCTATATAGCCGATGGCGTGTATCCCTCCAAGACGCTCGGATTAGAGGCGAGATAGAAGGTCGAGCACTCGGGGAAACTCCCCCATATTCCTTCTTGTGCCACGTCAGCCGTGCGGGTGTCGCAATAAAAAAAAGACGGCCCTTTCAGAAACGGTGTGTGACTAGTTCCATGGTTGTTGTTGCTCTTTTCCATCCCCGCCAGTGCAATGTACTCGGTCCTTAAGCAGCCCAACGGGGGCTCTGTTTCGTTTCTACTGCCCTAATCGTCTCCTCTAACTATCGTTTCCATCCGGGCGCTACTTTGTGACTGAGAAGCGTTCCCCCGGGACGTTATGGACCACAAGAAACGGATTTTTGTTTTTGCTTAAGGCCACTAATGCTCCATGAAGACCAGAGTCTCAGAACGAACAAAATTGTAATGAAGTCAATGAATATGTTCAATAAAAAGAACAGATGTTTACAGTATTTGCAAATAGTGACGTAATGATGCTAATTAATATGCAGGGTTTTTGGGTGTTTGCAGAACTGGCTCCACTCCTTACTCTCCCCTCATTCTAGCTATGTTTATATACCTCCCAGCCCCACCCCTGCCCCTTGTCAGTGTACAGGTTTTATATAGTTCCGCATGCGTTGACCTTCATCGTGGCACGTGCTTTTTTTTTAAAACTCGTTTGAAACCAAGAGACAGGAGCGTGAGTAAGACTGTGTGTGAGAGTTTGAATATGTGTGTGAGCCTTTGAATGTGTGTGAGCGTTTCTGTGTAGGTAAAAAAAAAGTCTTATGTGTGCGCGTGTGCGGAAGAGATGTGTTTGTATGTGAACTCTTGTATGTGTGTGTGTTTAGATAGGTTTATTTACATGTGTAATGCAGGAAAACTCAGACGAACACTGGCAGAAGTGGCCAGACAAATTTTGTGACGTGTGAAAGCAATTTTTAAATTAATTATAATAAGATAAAATATTGTTTTCAAACTGGCATATACAACATCAAAAAAAAAAAAAACAGAAAGTAAACTTGCAGTGTTTTTCTTCTGTTCTTCTACTGGATTAAAATTGGACTGTATAGGAAGCCAATGTAAACGTGAAGTGCTTGAGTAAGTCTTGTAGCATACATAAACATACAAGTTTTAGAGTTTATTTATTCTAGAAACAGTTACTGGCAGTTTATTTATACACAATTCATAATAAGCTATTTTATTTTATTTTTGTTATTGATATTTTATTATTACTTTATTTTAACGATTATTTCAAACCTAAAACTAAATTGATAGATAAAGGTAGCAAAATAAACAGTGATTTAAGTCAGCTCCCCAATATTACCAGAACTTTAGCCCGTAATTGTCATGCCCCAACCAAGTATACAATAAAAGAATATATATTTTTATAAATCTAGTTTGTTAGCATCTGATAGTTATCCAACTTTGCAACTACAAACAAATATATATGTATGTATAGATAGACAGACAGACAGATAGATGCATACATACATACATACATACATTCATACATACATACATTCATACATACATACATACATACATACATACATACATACATACATACATACATACATAATTACATACATACATACATTTAAGATTCTAAGAAGTTGTATAACGAATCGTCTCACGGACAACGATTCATTGGATTACCGATCAGTTTATGCATATAGTAGACAACCTCATCCCCCTAACTCCGTGTGGTGGTCGAACAAATCTACCCATGTGGGGATCTTCCCGCCCCTATTTTTAACCCCAATAGCTTATTTTGGTAGTTTACTCACGTCTATGTATACATTGACCTTCAAACTCACTAGTATTCAATAGCAAACAGTCCGCTCATCCAACTAGTACTCTATAGCAAACAGTCCGCTCATCCAACTAGTACTCAATAGCAAACAGTCCGCTCATCCAACTAGTACTCAATAGCAAATAGTCCGCTCATCCAACTAGTACTCAATAGCAAATAGTCCACTCATCCAACTAGACTGACCTTGGATAAGGAGCAAGGAGACCTTCTGAGAAGGAACACATTGTGTCTGTGTGTGTGTGTGTGTGTGTGTACGCGCTCCAGGACGGATGTAGGAGAAAGACATGGGTGCAGAAAAGTTCTGCCTGATAGAGAGGGGGGGGGGAGGTCAAATAAGGCTAGCGTGAGAACGATGACTCGAAGTCTGGAGCAGGTTGATGTGTTCTGGGCATCTGGCTCTAGAAGGGTCACTGCTGGGCGAATCAGTGAGGAAGGGTTTAACCCTCATAGTCATTTCTGATTGGTTGAATTGGTGCCATGATACGTTATTTCTGATTGTTTGAATTTGATACGTCTGATAAACCTAACACGTTTGTGTGTGTTTCTATGGTGACGCTGGGAAGAGGTCAGCGATTGGTTGTAAATGATGCAACATAGGTGGCATTGTGGTCGCTTGGTCTAAGGGGAGACGACTCTAGAACGTGAGACTGAAAAGTTGTGTTATTGTAGTGAGTTAGATTTTGTTAAAAAATATTAGTAGTAAAGTCTAGTACATTTATTTTATCTCATATCAACTTGACTTTGTCTATATTATAATAAAAGGGATATTTAGTTTCTTCATAAAACGAAGTTACTCAATTTATTTGAAGTTTTACTAGTTATGATATAATACGCCTACAGCGGTTTAGTTGTCTACTAGCAGTTTGGTGCTACAAGTTAATGACCGTCATAACACCCAGACACCCGTGAGGAGAAGGATGGAAAGTCATTGAGGTACCACCTAAGACGCTTACTCAACTTCACGCCTATAGTTGGGGTTGGACCACTTTGCTCGCTTTCTAGTGAAGCTAAGTGATACATTAGCCTTAATTCAAGTGAATAATTAGCCATGAGGCTAAGTCCGGCTAAGTGATGAATTAGCCACAAGTCAAGGGAAGAATTAGCGAAGATATCAGAATTGTAAATACATGTAGTTAAACTGGAGAAATGATGGAAACGAAACACATGAATCTAAGTGAAGAATTAGCCATGAAGCTATGTGAAGAATTAGCCACGAAGCTATGTGAAGAATTCTGTTTTTTTTTAAGGTTGAAGCTGAGTCGAAAATTAGCCATAAATCAAGTGAAGAATTATCGAAGATATCTCAATTGTACATGCATATCATTAAAATGAAAAAATGGTGTAAATACACTGACATAAACACACATACAGACACAGAGATATACAGACACAAAAGCTCCAAACCAGAGACCCAGCTATATATATATATATATATATATATATATATATATATATATATATATATATATATATATATATATATATATATATATATAGATGGTGGGGGTAGAATTTGAAAATCTCCCGGGCGTCTAAGTGAAGGCGGCGCCCAAATGAGTGTTTTTTACATTAAACATTATATATTATGCAAAATGCAGGGGCCCCCAAATGATGGCGAATTCCTAGCTACGCCGCTGCTCCAAAACTTAAGAGAACATTAAAAAAAAAAACAATGTGTCATTCTAACAATAACAAAAAATAATAATAAATGATATAAGTAATGTTTGGAGGTAAAACAAGACTTACAGTATAGGTAAGACCTAGACCTAAATAGCAAGATTGTAGTAGTCTGTTACGCAATGCAATGACTAATGCGTGCATAGATTCAGGTAAAGACACAAAAATCTGGAACTGAACGAACTCCAGGAGGTTAAAAATAGCTGTAACACTTTAGATCAACACAGTTCTTGCAGAAAAGTTTCATTCTAATATACGAAAAACAAAAAAAGAAACACAAACTGTAATTTTGTCTTTTTTTTTTCTTTCAAAACTGACTGCGTGCACTCTAAATGTGTGATCAGCTTGAATATGTTCTGCTAATGTTTTACGTGAGTTAAGAATGTGTGTTGAACTATCACCTATTGAGTTATTGAGAATGTAATTGGATAGTCTTAAATGCTTTGCTTGACCTCACTGCCCACGTGACGATGAACTTTCTGTGTCAGCTTAACCTTATAAACTGAATGCCATCTTGCACCTTTAGTTTTCTTCTAGGAGGCTACGCTACGAAGTTCAAAGTTCACACTATCTGTGCCTACACTAGAAACTATTGTCTGGGTTTTACGACGAGGGATACTCATCTCGCCCTCTTGATCGCCGTTACTGTGGGGGAGGGGGGGGGCTAATCTTTTTATCAAATGATCCGATGAGTCGTGGGAGCGGAGTAGTAGGGGAATGGGTAAAAAACAAAAACATGCACAAACACACACACCTTTCTTAGAACATATGGACAGTAATGGACACCCTGGTCAAATGTTTTAGACTTTTACCGTTCCTGTTATGACGCCTAGAACATTTGCATACATAATAGCATGTGTGATTCATTTATTCATAGATCCAGATCGTAATTATTCAATAAATATAGAACAACAACATATGCTTTATAAATTCATTCGTATCTTCAAGCAGTACACACGTCACTCTCGAATACCCTACGCCACCACATAGCCTCTGTATGACAACTGTTGAAATCCATCAATTCTGCACTGACTAGTTTTTCATAGATTTTAAAAATGGCTCAACACAAGCACATTTTGCTTCTATTTTAGCGATATCTAGAGCAGAATTACAACTGCACTATATCTAGATAAGAATAACAACTGCACTATATCTGAGCAGAAATACAACTGCACTATATCTAGATGAGAATTACAAATGTCATATATATAAACGAGAAATACAACTGCACTATATCAAGATGAGAATTACATATGTCATATATATATATATAGACGAGAAATACAACTGCACTATATCTAGAAGAAAAATACAACTGCATTATGTGTAAAATAGTCGCATTATTTGAGTAGAGTAACACCATGAGTAAAATCACTAAACTTAAAGACACTTTAGAAGATTACAAAGTAAGTAGCTATAATACACAAAACACTGAACCATAATTTACACATTTTATACTCACTGTCTGTCTGTCTGTCTGGTACAATTTTCAGACACATTATTTCTCCCACTTCCCGTTTTCGGAACAAGTTCAAACTTCGCAACATTATTAATTGTCCTTAACAAAACGTGAATCAATTTTTTAAAAAAATAGTAGTAACTAATTTAGTTTGATATTGATTAAAGAAAATACATCTTACAGTATAGATATATATGTCTGTAAAGGTACAGTTCTTTCCCTTATATAAACCCCTTTTTTTTAAGGTTGTTGTTTTTTTTTTGTTCATTTTGCCTTTTAATCCGTTTACCTTGCCTCTTTGTGATTCGGTTCTGCTACGTGCTCAAGATGATTCCTGTTAAGTGGGGACACAATATAAGGAATATAGAACGTTTTTTTGTTTTACTTTACAAAATATAAAAATGATCACAAAATTTTCACTTCAAAAGACAATATAGGTTGTTTTTTTTAGACTTATGTTATCAGTTAGTCCTCCGTGAAATCAATTTGCTGTTAGGATCTTTTGAAAAGTAATTTCTTTCAAGTCCACAGGCTTAAGTTTTCTTCTAGACTAGGCATTACAACATCACAACAACATCATAACAGATACTTTTGTTGATGGGGAAATCGTTGAATCACGTTATAATGTTTCCAAACATATTTCATCGGTACTTTGAGGTTCTCAACTCACCAAACTATTCGTTGTATGCTCTGGCTGGTATAGTATCTCATTCATGCTCCTTCGCCTTGAGCTTTTGTTTTCTAGTGTTGAAATCTTGTCTACATATTCATCATTTCCTTATCCTAAAGAAAGCTAGCCTTATACTTCAACTTAAATCTTTTCTTATCTTATAAATATCAGACGCCTTACGCATTTTATGTGTCTATGTAATCTAGCCAGTGACTAACTCTGCTAAGTATTTGGTTTTCCTGACTTATTCAAGCAAAATATTCCATGCTTTAATTGCACTAGAGAAGAAAGAGCGTTTGTACGATTTTGTCCTAGCATATGGAATAAGAAATATGCCTTAACTTTGTGTCTTTCTGGGTATTTTTTTTTTTTTACTTTGCTTACCAAAGTCATTCGTGTTTTAGTAGAATAGCAGGACAATCAGGTGGACTTCGTTTGAATAGTGGATATTTGTAGGTTGTGTAGGCCCCATCTGTCTCAAAAAAAAAAAAATGGATGACCCAGATGAATCATTGGTTTTAGTTTCTTTTGAGTTCATGTAGGACTGTAGGTGTAATAAAGTCGAAGCGTTTTAGTAAATGTAAAAATACTTTTCTCATGCTGACTTTCCATTTTACCCGACACAATGTGTTAAAATAAAAACAAACACAAACAAGTATCCCTAGTGCCATTCGAGAAGCCTAAACCAGGAAAACCAATGTCTTAACTAGAATTTATATCCAAAATAGGAACGGCCAGACGACTATCGCTTTGAAATATGTAAGATTTTGTATTTCGAAGAATTGCTTTTCAGTTATAATCCAAGGGTTTGGAACAAAAACAATTGGTAGATTAACTCTTTCTCTCCTAACTGACGATACCAGCGTTGATTTCACCAGAATGTGGTAAATAATTACGGAGAGAAAGAGTTAATGCAGTAGGGCCTTATCTTATAAATTATCGACGTCCCTTCAAAAGAGAAGATATTGACGTCCTTGATTAAAGTATTTCTGTTTTGTTTCTATGTTTAACAGAGGGACAAGACAGCCCTTCCCACCCCAAGCGTCGCCATGCCTTCCTATGATGAGATCAACGATGAGGAGGAACTCCATAAGTTGGTAAGTAACTTGTGCTACACCTGGATCTCTTTGTGCTACATCTTCGTCCGTTGTCTCTTTTTCTGCTACACCTGTATCTCAGCAGCCCACGTCTTTATCACCTCTCACTTTGTGCTACATCTTTATCGCAATTTTTTGTGCTACACGCCTGTCACTTTTTGTTAGTGCTACACTTGTATCTCTGTGTTCTACATATCTATTTATTTGAGCTCTATCTGTATCGTGTTTCTCTTTGGACATCAATACTCTTTGGACATCAATAATGTCTGTTTCTCTTTTGTCAATAATGTCTGTTTCACTTTTGTCAATAATGTCTGTTTCTCTTTTGTCAATAATGTCTGTTTCACTTTTGTCAATAATGTCTGTTTCACTTTTGTCAATAATGTGTTTCACTTTGTCAATAATGTCTGTTTCACTTTGTCAATAATGTCTGTTTCACTTTTGCAGATGCTTTCGAATTCCTTGTCGTTTTTTTTGGTAGATCTTTTTTTTTTCTATCTTTCTTTTTGTTGTAATTCATTGTATAAAGCGTACATTCTCTTTTTGTCTTTGTGTGTGTGTGTGTTCAATGTAAGTATGAAAGTTGAGAAGATAACGCAGATATCTCATTTCTAAAGAACTACCCTAGTCTCAGGCTTCAAGAGAAATGGAGATTGCGTAGCAAGTGTTAGATGGTTCGTGAATCTATGACGAAGTAGGTGTTAAAATAACCACAGGTACAACAATGGGGTTAATTGTGGCCGCACTTCAGACTGGCGAGTGTTGAGTACTGATAGGTGGTGAAATGAGCTCACAATGTGGGTAGGGGGAGTGGTAGATACCTGGCATAATTAAGAGGCCAAGATCTCGCTCTCTCTCTCTCTCCCTCTGTCCGAGATTCTCGTAGCCTGTCACATCTCATCTTCGTTACTGAAAGACTGTAAGATATTCCCGTGCCTCTCTGTAACCAAACTTTTAATATCAGTCGCTAAATAAATGAAGCAGACGTCAGTGAAGGAAATGACGAAAATTACCCGAACCCAAAATATGCTACGCATGCGCAACGGCCGACAAGGTTCTAACACCAGTAGGTTAGACTGCGGATATCAAAAATGTCATAACTCTCGTCATTGATGTCATAGTAAATGTTCTAATTAACTTAAATCAGACTAACGCGAACAATCCTATTGATAACTTTAGTTACTTTGAGCAGAGGTTCATTTGGCTTTTTTAAAATAACGTTGCCAACTGAAATGCGTGTCTAGATCTCTAGTTTTAAAAGGATGGCGTAGGAATAAAAATCCTTAAATTCTATAAATTATTTATTAAATTGCGTTATATCCTTTTTTTTTTTGGCTCATCTTAGTTGAAATGTTACATAGTTTCTAGTTGAAATGTTACATAGTTTCTAGTTGAAATGTTACATAGTTTCTAGTTGAAATGTTACATAGTTTCTAGTTGAAATGTTACATAGTTTCTAGTTGAAATGTTACATAGTTTCTAGTTGCATTGTTACGTAGTTTGTTTAAAAATGTTACAATGTTTCATGTCCTTTAATTTCTAAAAATAAAATTGTTTGTCATGACAGTGACCTACATTTCAGAAAGACGTCGCCAGTCTTTTACTTATAGAATACGGTTTCTCAAATGTGCAGGATTGCTGGCTTGCGCTCATTTTTAACAAGCAAAACACGGAACTATGGCTCATGAGAGAAGAAGGTATTGCGATCCGAGGCACATTTACATTTCCTTTTCATAGCTGCTATTCGTTGCTCGTTAGCTATTCAGAACTTTCATAGCGTTGGATCGGAACTCTCATATTAGCTTTTTTTTTTCATATGATAGTAATCAGATGAGATAATGTCAAGAATTATCTGCTAATCTGACATAATAGAAAAAAAAATGGGCAGACTAATTTGTGTTCATTACATCTACATGTGTGCAGGTGATACAGATTTCTGTCTGTTAAGCGTGCGAACACTGTGGAACAAATAATAATTATAAAAATGGAGTTTCTACACTCTGTTTCTCAATTAGCCGTATGTTAATCTAATACAAGTTTTTTTTTGTGGGAATTCTTTAGCTGATATATTTGCTTGCATATCATGAGTTGTGGGTCATGGCTTGTTATTGAATTTGGGTCATAGGTGTCAGTGAAGTTGTAGATCTGTGCGTCCAAGTTTTTGATTTTCTTCCAAAATAGCAGATGCCATATTTCATCTGGCAGGTAGAATAGGAAATGTAGAACAACCATTCTCAACAAGGGTTAGGGTCACATGACCAGGTTGTGCATAGAACTACTGAAGAGGGGCACAGCCTACAAACAAAAATTAGGGTCACATGAAAAGTTTAAGCGCCTTAGAAAATAATTCAGTTGTTGTTGTTGTTTTTGTTTTTTTTTTGGGGGGGGGGGGAAAGGGAGGACAATTTTATTATTTTGACTTATTGTCAATTTTATTATTTCGACTTATTATCAGTTTTATTATTTTGACTTATTATCAATTTTATTATTTCGACTTATCAATTTTATTATTTTGACTTATTATCAATTTTATTATTTTGACTTATTATCAATTTTATTATTTTGACTTATTATCAATTTTATTATTTCGACTTATCAATTTTATTATTTCAACTTATTATCAATTTTATTATTTTGACTTATCAATTTTATTATTTCGACTTATTATCAATTTAATTATTTCGACTTATTATCAATTTTATTATTTCGACTTATTATCAGTTTTATTATTTCGACTTATTATCAATTTTATTATTTCGACTTATTATCGAACGGCACATGAAAAAAATAGTGTACAAATTAATATAAAATATAAACTTTTATTTTTGTTTCTTCGACATTAGAATTCTATTTAGTAAGGAATAATATATTTCTTTACAATTAACTTTTAGAATAAAATTAATTTGGCCACACAATTTTGTTCGGTTGCCAGGATATTAACACTCAAACGCACTCAAATTTGATAACACTAAACTGCCCCAGTTTTATAAATGTGCATTATTTATATGTCTATGGGTTGTTCATACACCTCTGTTAGTAGAAAGCTTTGTGTGTGTGTGTGTATCTGGTGTGCAGAATACAGAAGTATTGATAAGCGAAATATTTTTAAAAGCCATATAATAATTTGTGTGTACTTGTCAGCACTGTAGAATAAAATTTCTCAGCTTTTTTCGCTTCTAGTAAAAAGTATTTTTGCTTTATTTAGTTGGCAACAGTGACCTTTCCATATGACGTTCTTGACATTGTTAAATTTGTAAAATTATTTTCACGATCTCTCCCCCAATATGCCTCCTTTTATTTTCTTGCGTGTTTCATTAGATTCCTTTTTATCTTATATAATACAGGCTTTACTTCAAAAAAGAAGATGATTGCGTCCTGCGCGTCATGCATCTAGTCATGCATATTGACCAATGACTTAAATTCTGCCAAGTGACAGGTTTTCCAGGCTAGCTCAGGCAACCCATTCCATGCTCTAATAGCGCTAGGGAAAAAGGAACATTTGTACAAATTTGTCCTAGAATATGTAACGAGAAATGTGCTTTTATCTTTGTGTCTTTCTGAGTTTCATTTCATTAGGTTATATATATGATATATATATTGCATGGGCGTAGCCAGGGGCTTTTTTTTAAATCTAAAACCCCTCCAGGTAGTTTTGAGTTTTAAAATCCCCCTACAGAGAGTTTTGAGGTTGAAAACCTCTCTCTTCAATATTATTCTAAAGCAAACTGCAGTCACTAAATTCTATGAGCGTAGCTAGGGCGGTTTAAACTTTGTTATGCCGAACTGGGAGTCGACCCCTTAGTAAAGTTGTTACAAAGCGTCGTATGAGGTTTGCGGAACATGTCTCTGACAAAATGAATTACGCATAATAAGAGTTCGATGACATGGAGGCCATTACAAGGAAAGCGCAAACAGGGACATTCTAGTACAACGTAGCCGCATTTTCTTGAAGGTCTTTAGAGCATGTAGGAAGAGGCTTCAGACATTGCCAGGGACAGATCTTTGTGTAAGCAGCTTGCCGCCCAATAAGCCGAACGGCGCGGGAGGATCTAAGTCAGTAAGAATAGCACATAAAGTTTTTGAAATAAAACTTTTTATAGCAGGATAATGCAATGTAGATACCTCAGAATATGCATTTTATTAGCTTTCAATACCGGAAATAGTGCTTGGCGGCGGGGTGGAGGAGCTTACAGCGCTCCCCCAGACCTCCTTGCTGGCAATGGCGGGGAATCTACAATTTTTCCATTAACTCATTTTAGGGTACAATAAACGTCTTCCGAAAGAATGAAGGGTCAGAATGTAATTAAAAAAAACACACACCCCCGAAAAAAAATCCTGGCTACGCCCATGGTACATTGATTGCTTACTAGTTCTTTAAACTATATTTTTTAAGAGCTAGGCTTAATACCCGCTACCATCAGTTGATGTTTTGGTAATACAAAGACAAGGAATTGTGAAGGATAGGACTATCCCTTTCTTACTACTAGCACTATAACAGTGATGTAAGACGTAGAGATCTCTCCTACTCTATCAGCCAAGATGAACACAGATGTTTCTTTTCAAAAAGCTTTAATTGATGTCAAAACACACACACAAATACACATATAAACTCACATGCGAGCGCCTTTCCTTTCACACTCTCTACATTCACAAAGTTACCATTGCCACGTGAAATTGAAATAGTAATTAGTAATAAATATCTGTGTGGAATGTGAGACAGATTACTTTTTATGTTCTTATCGTATCCCAGAATTCCTCTAATTTTTTACTTCTTTTGAAAATGTATTTGTTGTTTTTTTCTTACAATTGTATCATTAGTTCTAATTAAGGACAAGAAATGGGTTTGGGACCACGATCGATTCCAACAGCAAAAGATTTTAGCTAGCTACAATGATTTCTAAAAGATTTTAACTGCAATGAATTCTAAAAGATTTTAACTGCAATGAATTCTAAAAGATTTTAACTGCAATGAATTCTAAAAGATTTTAACTGCAATGAATTCTAAAAGATTTTAACTGCAATGATTTCTAAAAGATTTTAACTGCAATAATTTCTAAAAGATTTTAACTGCAATGATTTCTAAAATATTGTAGTAGTTATTAATTCTAAAAGAATTTAGCTACAATGAATACTAAAAGAATTTATCCGCATTGATTTCTAAAAACAAATGATATGAGCAGCAATGAATTCAAGAATTTTGTTCTCGATGTAGTTTTAAAAGAATTTAGCTGCAATGAATTCTAAAAGATTTAGCTGCAATGATTTCTATTAAAACAAATAATAGGCCCTTATTAGCAGCAATGAATTCTAACATTTAGAATGTTTACCTAATTTTAAATGAAATTAGCAGTAATGAAGTCTAGAAGATTTTTTTGTAAAGAGAGTGTGGTAAGTAAAATATATGTATATCTTGCAATGTTTGTACTCTTGTTGTTTACGAGTATGTCTTGCAAGACTTCGTTTTTATGCTTTAATCAAGTCTCTTGGCATCATTCCCTTTACCTTTCCGTCTCTCTCTCTCTCTCTCTCTCTCTCTCTCTCTCCCTCTCTCTCTCTCTCTCTCTCTCTCTCTCTCTCTCCCTCTCTCTCTCTCCCTTTCTTTCATTTTTATGAGCCAGCACTCTCAGATTGCTGAAACATTTCCCAGCGTTTTGTATATGTGTGCGCGGGAGTGACACACAGTAGGTAAACGCGAGGATTCTCAATTCCTGGGATCATGTTAGTTCTTAAATTTTACTCCTGAAAATTTAGCGAGTGCATTTACAATATTAGGGACTAGAATTTGAATATTTCTATTTTTATAATGAGCAACAGAACTATCTAACTGAAGAGCTGAAGTTCAATACCCGATGCCATCAGTTCATGCTTTTAAAAAAGACAGGGTGATAGTAATTGATTTCTTTTAAATTAAAAACTATATCTTAATGAGATGTGTGACTGATTAGCATAAACCGCTGGGCTTCCTATCAAGGGGGGCTCGAGTTTAGTCCCAACTCGAGCTATGTTGTGTTTGCCTACAGACTAAATACAGCATGGAAATCTTCTACAAAGATACCCCGATTAACCGAAACGCACTGACCATGAAAGATAACGCTAGATAAAAGTACTTTGGAGAATAGTATAATGATATTGCTGCCTGTAAATAGATTATTACTGCAATTCAGACCTATGTTTGCTATTTATCATTAGATCGAATTGTAAAGTGTATGGTAAGATAATGTCCAACTCACAATAAATTCCAAATAACTTAAACCACATCCATTTCTGCATTTACCCTTTTTAAAAGAAATATAATGTTTAAGATATATCCTTTTAACAAACAGTATAATATCATACAGAAAATATCATTTATAAATTAATTAGACTAATTAATAGGCCTAACTTTCAATGTACAGGATCATATGATGTCTATCTATGTCGTCTGTTGTAAAATCAATGTCAGTGATGTCCCCTTTAAAAAAATAATTTCAATCAAATATTTGACCAAAACAATACGGTGATACGAGAAGGACCATAGCTATGGAACTAAGCTGCTACAGAAAGATCCTAGTTGTCACTTAAAAAGACCGCATCACAAATGAAGATATTAGAAACAGGATGAACTCAGCAGTTGGACCCCACGATGACCTGCTAACCACTGTCAAAAAACGTAAACTCTATGGCCACATCACAAAGACCTTCATTCAGGGAACAGTACCAGGAAGAAGAAGAGAAGGAAGACAGAGAAAGTGCTGGGAAGACAACATCAAAGAATGGACAGGCCTGTCATTGAATGAAATTCTATCCAAGGCAAAGGACAGAGAGGAATGGAGAAAGACGGTTGACAGATCTTGTGTGGAGCCCAAACAGACTAAGGAATAGGTGAATGTGAATAAAGTGATTACTGCCCACATATAACTTGCAGTATTGAATATTCTTTTCATTATATCCTATTTTTTAAAAAAAAGTTTTAATCGCACGAAAGTGGTATATTTAATGTCGGGTTGATAGTAAATTTGATGACTCTACCTAGTGAAAGTTTGAGAATCCCCGGTACAGCAGATGGTCTGGGAAATACATTGTAGATGTTCTAGCATGGCTCCCGTGCTGGCATTGTTGTGCAATGCATAGATCTTGTGTAAGTAGAGATGTTATCACAGATGTTAAGCTCAGTTTTAAGTCTCTGCTGCTCATTGTTAGACATACGATCTTTAAAACGAGACATTATGGGCCTCTTATAGAAATTGTAATAAACGCATACGTTTATATAAAAAATTTACAAGGAATCTCGATACATTATCCATAAGGACTACTACAGGAGGCGCGGTGACTAAGTAAGTGGTAAAGCACTTGGCTTCCGATCCGGAGGTTCCTGTTCAAATCCTGGTGAAGACCGGAATTCTTTTATAAGGATCTTTAGGGCGCCTCTGAGTCCACCCAGCTCTAGTGGAAACCTGACATTAGTTGGGGGGAAAAGTAAAGGCGGTTGGTCCCTGTGCTGGCCACATGACACCCTCGTTAACCGTGGGCCTAGGAAACAGAGGATCTTTACATCGTCTACCCTATAGATCGCAAGCTCTGAAATGGTAACTTTACTATTACTAATGCAGGATTAAAGCAATTATAATTTCATTCGACCTCACTTTTTATTGAAAAATATATTATATGAACTGGATAAGAATTTGGGGGAAAAAACTATCCTGGTTGAGATACATGAGTAAAATGAGGGTGCATGAGAGAGAGAGAGAGAGGAAGGTATACTGAACGAATAGGCAGCAACATCATCAAGAACGACAATTATGTTTTATAGCGACTGAGCTTTCAAACTTTCTACTGGATCTGATTATCAATTGAAATAATAAACATATTTACATGTGAAATATCTTTACCACAGATTGCATATAGCCACATCTTCATACATTTGTTAGGACACATAAAAGGAGCTATAGATTTGAGATTTTCTGGTTTTGGTGGCTTTGAAGGGAAAGGTTGACTGCAATGGATCGAGGTGTGTATTGGTAAGCAGGCGGGGGGAGGGGGGGGGGCTCAGCTAGGAGTCCAGTGGCCAATCTTCAGAATCTTTTTCATCTTTCTCGAGTAATAATGAAACGCACATATTTATTTGTAAAACTTTTAATAGAACCAGATTTATGTAGATTTTCATATTGAGTCCTTTGTTTAGATCTGTAACACAGGCTATTTACACGCACTAGTCCGAACGTGTCTGCTGTACTAATAGTCGCTGACGTCAACGGTGCCAATAATTTAAGACATTCGGGCATAGTTGTTTATTTTTTAAAATCTAAATACAGAGAGCAAGACTGTAGCGTCAGGAAGTTGTCAACTATGACTACATTTTGGTGTGACCTTTAAGTACGTAGTAAACCCCCCCCCCCCACGAGAGTAAAGTGAAGCCAAGTCTAAAGAACTTCCCTTGCACTTCAGGCTGCTGCTAACAAAGCTGTGAACTTTGATCCATTAAGTGCCAAGAACGAGAACCGCATGCGTAACTCGGGAGTAAACATCACAGAGTTATCTTTTACACTTAGCATTTAATGTTTTGCAAGCGAGCTAAGGCATTTTAGAGTTATAGGGAGAGATAACAGGGATATTTTTCCTACTATATTTGTTTCTTTTTAGGCTACTATCTTTTTTTTTTGTTTTAGAAAAAAAAGGGCAATAATCATGCTATATATATGTATATAGAATTCTCTCCGTCACCCAACCGTGCCCACTCCTACTCTCTACCCTCCTCGCGATGTAAACACACTATGATTGGACAGGCTACATGAGGCTCTATATGTAGGATATTAAATATACTAACATACACTAATTAATAAGCTTTTAGAGCCATTGAATTCAATCTTATAATAGTAGGTCTACATCTTTTATAATAGTATCTAAACTCTAGATCTAGATCTAAATCTAAATACATGTAGGCCTACAAGCAAATGTTTTTATTTAAAAAATATATTTAGGTTGATTATCTATTTTGATAGCTCCATTTAAACTATTTTTACTTCACTCATTCGCTTTCCTATAACATTATTATTTTGTTTAATTGTTTCCAAAACACTCTCAGTGACTATATCGACAATGATAGGCAAATTAAGACCCGCGGGTCGCGGTAATATATGGCTATGTTACAATAATTAAAATGATTATATTTTTGCCATCTCTGGATCATTGTAAGCTTTTCATTGCTTGTTCCTTTCGGGATGAATTGAGATATATTTATGCATTTTCAAGAAACCTAAAATGAAATACAATGCTTTAATATTCAAATACATGCAACAAAAGTAATTAAGGTTGTGAACACTAGAGTATACATCAGACCATTCGGGATCAGGACAACACTAGTAAATATAACTGGCACAACCAAATCCACTTATTTTTTATATAATAAATAACTTTGTTATTCACTGAATAAATTAGACTTAACAATCAAATCTTGAAACAGTAAGTGACATTCGAAATCATTTGTAAAGTGCCCGACTTGGCTACTTATTAGTTATGGTCCCGGGCGAAATGAATTCCTTTCCGCCATGGTCGCTACGCCACTATCACTAAGTTAAATGCTTTTTAGGGGAATGAGCAACCGTGTTTCTGCGTTTCTATGTTTCTGTGTGTCTATGTTTCTGTGTGTCTATTTTTCTGTGTTTCTATGTTTCTGTGTGTCTATTTTTCTGTGTTTCTATGTTTCTGCGTTTCTATATTTCTGTGTTTCTATGTTTCTGTGTTTATACAACAAAAATGCAATCAAGACTTAACTAGCAAACTATTTTTTTTATAACTTTTTAAAAAAATTTATCCAAGAGATGAACTTCACATTTACATCTATATTTCTCAATACTATAAAATGTATTTACTTTTTTCTATATAAAACAATATTACTCAATCACCACATATTAATTAATCATTTGGTTAACTTTTTGATTGATTTATGTTTTGTTAGGGAAATGGGAGAACTAACGTGTACAAAATGTGTACCAGACAGACAGGCGGAGTGAGTTAATAGAAGCTTAGTAAAAAAAAAAAAAAACAATCATCGCTGACATTGCTGAAAAATTTTTTTTTTTAAATTAAAGATCTAAAATATCACATGCATCATTGAGATTGAGAATCAACCTGTACTGTGCATGTGAAACAACATCCACATCTAGATTGAGTTTCATTGTAGATGTATCAGTGGCGTAGCTACCAATGTGCGGGTGGTGCGGGCCGCACAGGGCACCAAGTGGAGAGGGGCACCCAAATTCCCCCAGTGTGTATTAATTTCCTATTTCCCTGAGGTTTCAGTAAAAACGACAAATTGTATGGACACGAACAAACATAAACTACTGTATTTTAAACATGAACTAACGATTTATAAACTAGTCATGTCGTTATTTTGTTTCATCTCCTTGACTATTTCTTCCATACAATGTAAGCTATAGAACAGTTTGAATCTAATTTACTAGATTTATTCCGAACACACGGTACATGTTGTTACTACACTGATCAGTGCTCTGTAATATAAAGAAGAAGAAGAAGATAGGCCAACCTTTTTTTACTTCATTGTTTAGTCCATTGGTTTAATCTAGATATTGAGTGTACAAATATATTTCTAAACTCTAGCTCTAAACAATTGTCTTAGTTTATTCATTTCTTTATGATTCTTTATAGTTTAATTTTGGAAACAATTCTATTGTAATGTCAATATTTTTAAATAAGCTAACCTTTGTTTTCTACGATTTTTTTAAACTAACTAATTAATTGTAATACTGTAACGTAAACAAAATGATGGACAGTGCTCAAGACTGACTAGTCTGGCTGACGCCTCAAAACCATTTTAAGCTCAGACGGAGAAATCAGCATCTCTGATTGAAACGGCTGACGGCATGGATCAAAGACTCTAGAGGGAGAAACTCTGTTACATATCAAGAATCAGCAAAAGGAAAGGCTAGAAAGCTTTCAAAGGCTTGGTTTTTCCAGCAAATGTCAAACGGCGAGAAAGTTCTTAGAAAGTGGATGTGTTATTCGCCAAAAAAAGAATCCTTATTTTGTTTCCTCTGCATACTCTTCTGAACCAGATCAAGTACCAAATCTTTATTTAACTCCAAAGATGGATTCAATGAGTAGTGGAGGTTATCCCCGAAAATAGAAAACCATGAGACCAGCAGAGCTCACATTCAGTCATCGCTTGCTTGGAGGGAACTGGAAGTTCGCCTGAGAGTGGGGAATAGTATTGACAACAAGGCCCAAGATTTGATTATACAAGAGACGAAAACCTGGAGAGACTACCTGAAGAGAATCTTGGACATCATTCGTTTTCTCTCAAAGCAAAATCTGGCACTACGTGGGCATCGCTAGCGAGCTGAAGAAGTGTTGGAAGGGCAAAATCAAGGCAATTTCATGGCGTTAGTAAAATTACTATCAAAGTACGGTCCACTCTTGAGGAAGCATGTGCTTCGAACTACATTTTGTTCCAGACCGAATACAAACATGTCTCCACAAATACAAAATGAATTTATTACAATATTGGGGGATCACGTTAAAAAACAAATCATACAGCAAGTAAAACAAGCCAAATATTTCTCTATTATTTTTGACAGTACACCTGACATCTCAAAGCTGGATCAAACTTCCCAAATTTTACGTTGTCATGGATAATGACGGGGTGCAGGTTCGTGAGTCTTTTATTGACTTCATCGACACAAAGGACAAGCATGCTGCTGGAATCGCTGAGATGATTCTAGAGAAACTGCGTTCGGATGGCTTCGACATAATGGACTACAGGGGTCAAGGCTATGATAATGATGCGGTCTTGAAAGGTTAAAACTACGATGTCCAATAACGTATTCTAGAAGTCAATCCCAAAGCACTATTCATTGCCTGCTCAAACCATTCTCTTAATTTAGCAGGAATTCGAGCTGCTGAAGCTGAAGTCAATTCGGTAACATTTTTTGGTACACTGGGCCGTTTACACGCCTTTTTCTCAACTTCAACACACCGCTGGGATATCCTCATCAAAATAACCGGAACTAGCTTTAAACGATTAGTTGAGACCCGCTGGAGCGCCAGAGGAGAAGCCGTCAAGATGGTTAGGGATACATTTTCTAAAATTATAGAAACTCTGGAGACATTAAATAGCAGAGATAAATTTCATCGACTAGATCTGAAGCACGTGGATTATTGGTTGGTATTCAGTCTTTTAGTTTTCTCACCTATCTTGGATTTTGGGCTCCTGTCTTAACTGAAATTAATGATGCGCAAGTCTACCTTCAAAAACAAGGATTGTCTATTCGAGACTGCTCACTCAAACTAAAAACATTAGAGACATTTTTAAGTAGTAATCGAGAGGACATCGCTGAAGCCAGCATTACCTTTGCCGAAAGCGTGTGCTCAGATCTGAGAATCAGTACAGAACCTCAAAAACGTGTTGGCCATAAGAAAAAGATGCCTGGTGAGAAAAGTGACGACTCTGTACTTACACACAAAGAAGAGCTACGAAGGGAAATTTATTCTACCTTGGACAGGATAGTTCAAGAAATAATCACCCGATTCGAGCAACTTCATGATGTAGCAGATAGATATGAATTTTGTCGCCTTCCCAGCTATTAAATCCTCAGGTCGAAATCAATCTCAATAGTACTCTTAGCGACATTGATAAAAAACGAATTTCTGCTGGAGCGAAAGAGGCTTCAACGGTTTGTCACAGTGTCATCAATAGCCTCCGAACTTCCAAAACAAGGACCTTGTTGAGCTCTTGAAA
Organism: Biomphalaria sudanica; assembly: GCA_036873155.1. NCBI lineage: Eukaryota > Metazoa > Mollusca > Gastropoda > Planorbidae > Biomphalaria > Biomphalaria sudanica. Next base: position 544,847 of record JAZGLO010003787.1, on the reverse strand, counting down.
TTTAAAAAAAATATATCAGCTACATGATTCAGTCCCGAATATCGTCATCATGATTCGCATATTTTTTACTATTGCGGTAAGCGTCGCTACATGCGAGAGAAGTTTTTCCAAAGTTAAACTGATCAAGAATTACTTGCAATCAAATTGATTTCAATAAAATTATTGATACTTTTGCCAGCAAGAAAGCGCGTAAAATTCACTTGTAGTATGTTTATGTAAACGTGATTTTTTTAATTAACAATATTTGATTAATGAATGCATATTATTTTGAACAAAAAAGTAAGGTTTTGCAATGTTATTATTTAGTTAGCTTTTTTTTTGGGGGGGGGGGGCATCAAGATGAGGTACCGCACCAGGCAGCATATACTCTAGCTACGCCACTGAGATCTATACTCGAGAAACTTAATTGTAAATTTCAGTCAAATTTAATTAAGGAATCGCTTGTTATGCTAGCACAGCACATCCAGACAATGCAGAAAAATAGTCTTTTGATGGGCTTGTTATGAGCTGTATCTATGACTAAAGTCGACGCAACCTGGAAATATTTCCCACGCGAAACAAATGAGCAGGTCTACACAGCTCACGTTTTTTTTCTCTGACGTCACACGTTTGTTTTACCGGGATGCTATTTTTAAACTTCAGAAAGTTGAGAAAGGTAGCCACTTTCAACAAGTTTTAACTGCTGGCCAGGTTTTATTAGCAGACCATCCTAGCCAAGTTGTCCTCAAGTACTTTATTTTGTTTGATATGTTTTGGATGTTCTTTCAGAATTAAACAGCATTGCATCCTAGTCCATACATTACTCAGGACTGTGGGGAATGGCGTGGGGTAAGGTTCGAACCCGACCATTGCAACGAGACGACAGTCTAGAGCTCATTATTATTAATAGTTATTTTTTCTTAAAAAAATATTACAAATATATTTCTCAATTATTTGCCAAAATGCGACTGTTAAAAAGTTTTACTGTCCAGGAAAAAAGGTAGACAAAAATATGAAAAGAAAATGTAACAAATAAAATAAACAAATACAAAACTTTCTTTCCTGGCAATGTCTGAAGCCTCTTCCTACATGCTCTAAAGACCTCCAAGAAAATGCGGCTACGTTGTACTAGAATGTCCCTGTTTGCGCTTTCCTTGTAATGGCCTCATCGAACTCTTATTATGCGTAATTCATTTTGTCAGAGACATGTTCCGCAAACCTCATACGACGCTTTGTCACAACTTTTCTAAGGGGTCAACTCCCGGTTCGGCATAACAAAGTTTAAACCGCCCTAGCTACGCTCGGCATAGGATTTCCTTGATTAAGACCCGATCTCTATAACTGAATCCTAAAATCTGTCTTAGCCTTCTTTGTTGAGCCACATTTAGTCTTTTTTTTCAATTTTGGCAGATGACTATTCACTGCACTTTATTGATGGAGCCCAGCCACTGTACAAAAGTATAACCTATCTTGGCCACGCTCTTAAAATTAGGTGACTGTAGGTTGCTTTAGATTTTATATCGAAAATATCGTCAAAATCATCTGTTGGGCGGGTGTTAAACTAAAAAAAAACCTCTGGAATTTTTTTTTAACAAATTCAAAACCCCCTTAGCTACGCTCATAGGTGTGGCAAAACGCACAAGAAAACATTCGTCAATTTTCTTTTTTTTTTAATTTGACGATACTATAAATTAAATATATAAATTTCGTATGCACTTTTTTTTCGGTACAATATTAAAATTTACAAACACATTATAATGTTAAGGTATAACAATAATTGCACAACAGACTAATATCCCAAATCGAATGGACAAAAAAATAAATATAACTATTGTTCTTTAAAGAAAGAATACTTTTGAACAAACACATATAGGCCTACTTTTGAACAAACACATATAGGCCTACTTTTGAACAAACACATATAGGCCTACTTTTGAACAAACACATATAGGCCTACTTTTGAACAAACACATATAGGCCTACTTTTGAACAAACACATATAGGCCTACTTTTGAACAAACACATATAGGCCTACTTTTGAACAAACACATATAGGCCTACTCTCCACAACGGCCTCCAGAAGAACATTCGTAATGAAGTCTTGCCAGCGTATATCCAGCGTATACAACTTGATGAAAGCTTTCGAGGAGCTTTAAATACCTACGGTAGAGCGCCCCAGGCCACAGAGACATACACAAGTGTTGTGAGAAACACTGCTTTAAAAACATTGATTTGTTTAAAAGACATGATAAACATGTACAAGATGAAACTAACATTTCTCGCCAAAACGACCATCGGGTCAAAAATAGCTGCAACAAACTTTCCTGCCTCGCTATAGAAAGCTTGGATTCCTCATGCTATCTTCTTCTTATCTTATATAATACAAACGTTACTTCAAAAAAAAGAAGATGATTACGTCCTACGCGTCATGCATCTAGTTATGCATGTTAACCAATTGTAAATGTATGTTGAATGGTGTAACGTTGCAGAATGCGAATGTCGTGTAATGCTGGGTTCTTGCTTCCTGGAGTACTCTTGACACGTGACAAGACAAATACTATAAACTGACTGAAGTCCGTTTCAGCAGACAAACATGAAGTTTATTTTACAGCACAATAATAATAATACTGCATTCCTTGTTAGTGCTACAAGTCAAGAAATAATAAACAATCCTATCCGCATAACAGCGGTATCAAATGTATCCAATATATGTTAGTTACAAATCACGTCCGCATCTCAGCGGGTAACACTGTGCAGAAATATAGATCAACTACTACATGTCTCAAAAGACCACTGGCAACAACTGCCCACAAGTTACTTTCTAACTGAAATTACTACAGACTTTTCTAAGTCGCTACTGTCCATCCCGGACCAAAATATACTTGACCACTCGGTCCAAAGAATACCACTTGACTTAACAAACTTGACTTTACTTGTCTGCTTGACTTGACTGACTGCCCTCAAAGTCTAACTTTATTCATTCTACTTCCTGTTTTCTACATCAGGAATTCCACGTGTCTTTTAAACTCTTAACATGACGTGAACTTTAGATCATGCAATGTCAACTAAGACTGTGACCTTACGCCCTTTCCCTCAAAAAAGATTTTGCCAAAAATCTTTCAAAAATAAAGTTTAATACACTTATGTGTATAGTCACATCTTTTGAGAGAAAAAATAATTTACACAAATGTACAGTGTGTTCTACAATCTCTTACACATGTCTTATCATGCTATCAAAAATTTGATGAGACTAATATATGGTCTCATTGACTTCACAATATGTGAAAAAAAAATTGTCTGTGTAGACAGTACTCATAGTTGTCAACATTATTTGAAAAAGCATGTTGTTTTTTCTTTATACAAAATTTCAAAGTAAATTCTCAATTTATCAATAGAGTGCTTTCAATATTAATTTTACAACAGAATGAGCAGCCATGAAAAATGCTCGTATACTAATATAGTTAGTTTATCCAATCAGGTTACATAATCAAATGAAAAATATTGACAATGTCATTTCAAATAAATCAATGCAAGTGAAATATATCTATATTAATATTAATGTTGTCTCAATGGTTTGTGTACGAAATTAATGGCAATGTTTTGACAATGCTACTAAATCACGAAAGTCAAGAAAATATATTCTTCAATGATGATTTATGAGGAACATATTTAAATCACCAAAGTCATAAGCATATTACTAATAAAGCATGAGGTCGTAATCATGATATTCATTTGGCTCATATGTCTTACTGTGAGCTCAAGCTGCTTTAACATAAGTATAAGTTACAATCTTCTCTCAAAAAATGAATCAGCTTTTCACATTATGTAACATCAAATATATTACTTCGAGCCATTAATAGTGCTCCTATAGTAGTCATCAATCAAATACAATGTTCTTTCAAAAATCAAATATATTACTTTGAGCCATTAATAATGCTCCATTAGTTTTCTCATATGAAATACAATCTCTTAAAAAAATCAGTGTTTACATCACACATCAAATATATTACTTCACGAGCCATCAATAATGCTCCAATAATTTTCTCATATTAAATACAATCTTCTCCTCAAAATCAGTGTCTACACCACACTCATCAAATATATTGCTTCACGAGCAATCAATAATGCTCCATTAGTTTTCACAAAACTACTACAATCTTCTCCTCAAAAAAATCTGTATGCATTACATAATATCAAGTGTATCGTTTCAAGCCATGAATTAAGCTCAAATAGTCTTCAAAACTGATATGTGGGAGAAATAAATTCATCAGTGAAGATCAATGTCACAATCAAATCTATAGAATTTACAAAGATTATGTACATTTGAAAAAGTGAAAAATATATTTCAATAAATAGTGTCACATACTCAGGTTTCAGTATGACTGAGTTCTGTTTAAATGGACTCATATGAAATAATTTACACATATATGCAAAAATTTGGACACATATGACCTTCTGAAGTGTCATGTGTACAAATACAATCAAAGTTATATGTAGAATATGGCATCAATGGATTCAATGGATGAGTAATTAACAGCAACAAAATGTACCAACACAAAATGCGATCACAGTACGAGAACTGTGTCAATACGAAACAGGTACAAGAGCTCACAAAATAAAGCTAATCAAATGACAGCATACATGCACACAACACTATCACTCCAAATACATCCCTGCAGCACGCTACATGTGCAGTGAAAAATGAAATGAAAAAATATTTAAATTAATAAGAGAATAAAGAGATAAATTAAAGAATAAATGACAAACGCAAAAACAATATAGATATAACAATACGGTCTGCTTTAAAAGAAATCAATAAATAGAAGACTTTGACAGGAGAATCACAGATATGTTAATACGAGACTTACACAAACAACAATATGAATACAAGAGAAATTACACTTACAAACAAAACTATATACGACTAAACAAAAAATTCTGAGTGATCTAGTAGTCCCTACCGAACAAGACTGGTCTAGTAGTCCCTACCGAACAAGGCTGGTCTAGTAGTCCCTACCGAACAAGGCTGGTCTAGTAGTCCCTACCGAACAAGGCTGGTCTAGTAGTCCCTACCGAACAAGGCTGGTCTAGTAGTCCCTACCGAACAAGGCTGGTCTAGTAGTCCCTACCGAACAAGGCTGGTCTAGTAGTCCCTACCAAACAAGGCTGGTCTAGTAGTCCCTACCGAACAAGGCTGGTCTAGTAGTCCCTACCGAACAAGGATGGTCTAGAAGTCCCTACCGAACAAGGCTGGTCTAGAAGTCCCTACCGAACAAGGCTGGTCTAGAAGTCCCTACCGAACAAGGCTGGTCTAGAAGTCCCTACCGAACAAGGCTGGTCTAGTAGTCCCTACCGAACAAGGCTGGTCTAGAAGTCCCTACCGAACAAGGCTGGTCTAGTAGTCCCTACCGAACAAGGCTGGTCTAGTAGTCCCTACCGAACAAGGCTGGTCTAGTAGTCCCTACCGAACAAGGCTGGTCTAGTAGTCCCTACCTAACAAGGCTGGTCTAGTAGTCCCTACCGAACAAGGCTGGTCTAGTAGTCCCTACCGAACAAGGCTGGTCTAGTAGTCCCTACCGAACAAGGCTGGTCTAGTAGTCCCTACCGAACAAGGCTGGTCTAGTAGTCCCTACCGAACAAGGCTGGTCTAGTAGTCCCTACCGAACAAGGCTGGTCTAGAAGTCCCTACCGAACAAGGCTGGTCTAGTAGTCCCTACCGAACAAGGCTGGTCTAGAAGTCCCTACCGAACAAGGCTGGTCTAGTAGTCCCTACCGAACAAGGCTGGTCTAGAAGTCCCTACCGAACAAGGCTTGTCTAGAAGTCCCTACCGAACAAGGCTGGTCTAGAAGTCCCTACCGAACAAGGCTGGTCTATAAGTCCCTACCGAACAAGGCTGGTCTAGAAGTCCCTACCGAACAAGGCTGTGGTCTACTCGGACCTTATTAGGACTAGGAGAACAAAAAGAACATCCCTAAAGATTCCTATCAGATGAAGTGAAATGGAACGGGACAAATAAATTGTGCCGCTTCAGTCTCAAAACATAAGACAGACCCACGCCGACCGCCCTTCAAAACAATTAAGAAAATGAAAATCAATTTAATATGGTTCCAAGAGTTATCAATCACTAACTCTAAATGTAATCAACTTCAATTACTGCTATACCACAGCAAAATCAGTGTACTTTATTAATCATATGTATATATTCAATCCTTAATTATAACTTACAGACTTTCTTTTGTAGACTGATGTAGATTAATCCTCTTCTCTCTTGTAGCTTGTCAAATACAAATACAGCTTGAGTAGTTCAATAATAATCCATGGATAAGGTAACTTTAAGTAATCCGATTGAGAATACACATCAATGTGAGCATCAAAGTAGTAGTAAAATAATCCAGTCATATACCATAAGATGGCTCACATGCTCCAATTGACACAAGTCCTACCAGGTAATCCAAAATAATAATCCACAGTGGTTACGAAATTTACTAATAGGTAATCCAAGATAATCCACAAAATAATCCAGGTAATCTGCGTCGAATGATGTACTAGGGGCTTCAGTTAATACAAATTGATATAATCCACTTCTTGTTAAGAAAATAAAGAGATAGTTGTACAGTTACTTGTATATTAGGCTATATCTATATATATAACTCCTCAGTAGCCCAATAAATAACATCAGATCAGGATATCCATCAGTATGCTAAAAAAAATATTGACCTTAGGTAGAAGAATGTCTCAACTGAGAACAGTCTTTCTACAGGACTTGAATGGTAGTGACCATGTCAGAGTCTGAGTGTGCCAATGATGAATGGTGGCGAGCAATGTATGATGAAGCGGTGTATCTGCCATCAAGCGATGTCTTGAGTGGTGTAGCTCTTTCGTTCACACAGGTAGCTCTAGGACCAGAGTTGTCTTCTGCTTTCAGTTTCAAACAAGTTTGATGTAGTTGATTAATCTCGGCATGCAGATGTGGGATAGCCTTGACAAAGCTATTTACGTTGCTTGAATGGCTGTCTTTAATAACTTGTACTGTAGATTACGATCTTACTTGTGAAAAGTAGCTCATCTGAGTTTCTGAGTACTTCAAGAAGTCCGTGCGTCAAGGACACAACAATACTGGCCGCCAAAATGTAAATGTATATTGAATGGTGTAACATTGCAGAATGCGAATGTCGTGTAATGCTGGGTTCTTGCTTCCTGAAGTACTCTTGACACGTGACAAGACAAATACTATAAACTGACTGAAGTCCGTTTCAGCAGACAAACATGAAGTTTATTTTACAGCACAATAATAATAATACTGCACTCCTTGTTAGTGCTACAAGTCAAGAAATAATAAACAATCCTATCCGCATAACAGCGGTATCAAATGTATCCAATATATGTTAGTTACAAATCACGTCCGCGTCTCAGCGGGTAACACTGTGCAGAAATATAGATCAACTACTACATGTCTCAAAAGACCACTGGCAACAACTGCCCACAAGTTACTTTCTAACTGAAATTACTACAGACTTTTCTAAGTCGCTACTGTCCATCCCGGACCAAACTATACTTGACCACTCGGTCCAAAGAATACCACTTGACTTAACAAACTTGACTTTACTTGTCTGCTTGACTTGACTGACTGACTGACTCAAAGTCTAACTTTATTCATTCTACTTCCTGTTTTCTACATCAGGAATTCCACGTGTCTTTTAAACTCTTAACATGACGTGAACTTTAGATCATGCAATGCCAACTAAGAGACTGTGACGCCAATGAAGTAAATACTGCCAAAATGTTGCTGAACACACATACATATATAAACTCTTTCAAAGGGACCGAACTTTAGCACAACGTCATTTCCTGTTAACTGGAATCTGCACCAGAAGTCATATCTTCTAATCAAAAAGTTGATTACACTCGGGCACGTTTAGGTTGGATTGCCTGCTTTTCTTAGAAGCATTTTATTTTCTTTTGCGGGCGGCTATTCTTTTTTCCTCGTAGCTTGGAACACCGAGTCTCCGGGCTGCACTCCACAAGGAGCGATCATGGCTTTTTAAAACAGGTTGGTTTCGCATTTCTTGATTTGAATTCTTGAGAGCATCTTTCGTGTATTGTTGGTTCCCTTGAGAATGTTTTCCAATGCAAAGCTCTTCGGAGAAAAATTAGGAAGTCAATGATCAGACATTATAAAGCTCACCTGTATCTATAGGGCAGATGATGTAAAGGTCATCTGTTTCTGTGGCCAGCACAACGACCAACCACCTTTACTTTTCCCCAACTAATGTCAGGTAGCTGGGTGGACTCAAGAGATCCCGAAATTAAAAATCTTCACTAGGATTCGAACCCAGGACCCCCGATTCTGAAGCTTTACCACTCAGCCACCGCGCCTCCTATTATCAGACATGCGGATTACATATCCAGGATCAATTTGCTGGGACCTTTTCTTTTACAAAAATTGCAATTTCAAAGACCATAATTCTGTATAAAACAAAAGCTCAAATTCACACATAAAATGTCGTACGTCATACGGTACGTGGTACACTACAATACAACTTATGATGGTTTTTCTTTTTTTTTTAATTTGGTTATCTCCCCTCACTTACAAGATATTCACTATTGTTTTGCTTCAACAGATGAACAGTACCGAAGATTTTGAGGAGAGAAAGAAAATACGTTCCAGGTTGAGGGAGATCAGAGACAAGCAAAGAGGTTAGTATTTATTTTTATACTTTCATCTTTTTCCTTCTTTCTATTGTGCTTGTTTAATGGTCAATTCACATTTGAAATACTGGTAAATGTTCAGAGAAATTATCCCGATTGTCAAAACTTAAATATAAGTAAATACAGAGTTGTAGACATCCAGACAATATATTTACAAGTTGCCAAGTCACTAAAGGGTAACACAAACTGAGTAAATTGTTATTGACAGATGTTTATCTTTTTATTGAGTTATTATTTTGTTTATGTATTTTGTTTATATATTTAGCCAAGAAAGTAATTTCACTTATGTCAACAGTTTTCTAAAAACTAAATAATTTTATTCAATTCAATTTAATAATAAAATAGCCGATTGTGTCATACATATAGTAAAAAAAAAATGATGTTCTATAAATCTAAACAGATGAGCTTGAGGTTAAGAGGAAGCAGAGGGAGGCTGAGGCAGAGGATTTGGTGAAGAAGAAGTTTGAGAAAGCTGAAGAGGAGAAAAAGAAGAAAATGGAGGCATACAAACAGCAGGCGCCCACACACCAGAGAGACAGCAAGTATCATGAAGTCACACAGAATCTCATTGCTGATAAATACAAGTGAGTCTAAGTATAAAAGGACCGACTGGTAAAGCGCTTTGTTGTTTGTTGTTTTTTTATTGAGGAGTGAATACCATTGAAAGCTGGGATTTTTCAATTTTGGGATTTTTAGGATTTCCAACTCTTGTGGGTACCTGACATCAGGGCAGGCCTCATGTAATAGGAGGCCCTAGGTGAAGTGAATAGGGTGGTCCCAAATGAAATAGAAAAACAAAAAATAAGAGGAAAAATATGCAACGAGTTTAAAACATTCTTGTATCTAGATCTGAATAAAAAAAAATAAGTTAAATTCCTGTAGCGCCGATTGCACAAATGTGCTTTGTGGATGATCCATGATCACTAGACTAGAAATTACATTTTGACATTTCACCAAATTGAAGTGAAGAAACATTGATCTTCTAACAAATGTAGTCTAACAAGTAGATCTAAACATTTGTGAATAAACCTTGAATTATTGTAGAGACTAAGAGCTAGGTTAGTAAACATAGAGCCAAAGAATTGATCCATGTTTTGCAATTTTTTTTCCATAAGAAAACAATTTCTTTGAGTCCTGCATGAGGCCCTCACCAATCAGATGCCCTAGGCGGCTGTCTAGTTTGTCTATGCTTATGGCCAACCCTGCTGACATAGTTAGTTTTTTGTAAAGTTGGATATTCTGTTTATATACTCTTATATAATTATGTATAATGTATAATTACAATGAACAATGGTGTCTAATTTTGTGTGTGATGTATGATATGTTCATATACTAGTGTCTGACATTATATAATCTTGTATCATGTGTTCATATACTAGTGTTAGATATCATATAATCTTGTATCATGTGTTCATATACTAGTGTCTGATATCATATAATCTTGTATGATGTATTCATATACTAGTGTCTGATATCATATAATCTTGTATGATGTATTCATATACTAGTGTCTGATATCATATAATCTTGTATGATGTATTCATATACTAGTGTCTGTTATCATATAATCTTGTATGATGTATTCATATACTAGTGTCTGATACCATATAATCTTGTATCATGTGTTCATATACTGTTCTAATATTGTGTGCAATGTATTATGTGTTCATATATTGGTGTCTGATTTCATGTGTGAAGTATTTACATACTAATGTGTCATTGGGAATTACCTAATGATGTGTTTTGATTTTGATCCTCAGAGCTGCAGAGGAAGAGAAAGCCAAGAAACTAGCTGCTTACACTCACATAGCAGAGACCACTGGTCCTGGAGGAGACAAGACAGTCTCCAAGACTACAACCACCAGCAGCACAGAAAATACTCCAGGTCAGTCATTTCTCTCAGTCAGTCAGTCTGTCATCTTCAGTCAGTTAGTCTGTCATTTCGATTTTCCACATAATTTTATACATTGAAAATAATCGTTTCATCTCTAGGATTATTTTCCTTTTTTTTTTTCATTAGTGCTGCCATTAATGAATCAAATAATGTTAACCCTTAAAGTGCTGAGCTGTTTTACAATGAGTGCCTAAACAATGGAGACTAAACTACCTCATGCGCCTTAAGGGTTAAGCATTGTTCCACCATTATTTGAAATAGTAGATCATCAGAGGTTTAAGGAGACAGAATCACTTTGATTGATTTTGTCATTTTTGTTGATGGTTTTTAACATCTTCATGTATGTGTGTGTCTGTGATTGCAGGTGGTGGTATTAGAACAACAACCACCACAACCAAAATAGAATCATCTTCAAAAGGTTTTGGGGGAACTTCTTACAGCAAGCCTGCAGGTAATGTTTGGAGACTCTGATGGAGAAACTAACTAACACAAGTGTGCAGTAAGCCTGAGATTGAAACAAATAATGAATGACAGTTTTTCTTTTTTGTGAACTGATCAGCATGTGTTTTTAGTTTGTTTATTTTTTTATTTATTTTTTTTTGTTTTTTGTTTTGTTTTGTTTTGATAGATTAATTTTATTTGTTTAAATTTACATTTTAAGTCCTATACTGCATTTCATAACTTAGGAGTAACAAAATCATCTTCAACACTGTGATATTTCCAAAACATTTTTGACATTAGATTCTTGTTCAACATTTGTATGTTTTATTGTGTTAATTTACTACTTGATACTTAGATTTAAGTGTATTTTGTGCGTGTGTATATATATATAAACATTGAAACATTTAAGATCGACATTTAAATCATTAATTGTTAAATAATCATTACAATCCTACACCTGATTCCCCCCTCCCTCCAAAGCATTCATACATATGACAAGGTGCATGTGACTCTCAGCTTATGTGTGATTGCTTGAATGACAGTTTTATATTCAAACTTTGAATGGTTAGGAGTGAAAGAGTTAAATTATCTGCTTCAGTTATCTAACAGCATGAGGTAGAGGAGTACAAGTTGCTTATTGATTTAGAATGTATTTGTGTGTGTGTGTGCTTCATTCTTTGTTATCATGTCCAACTCATGTCCAGCTCATGTCCAACTCATTATCATCTCTCTTAATCTCTCTCATCATCATCATCACCATAATCATCATTATCAGAGGTGACGGCACAAGAACTTGCACAGAGACTCATGGGTGCCTCAGGGCCAGGGGTCTCAGGAAGGATAACTGTCAAGACAGAATCCTGGAACAGTTCTGATGGCCGGGTGGAAAAATCTGAAAAAAGTCAATCATGGGGAGGTAGAAGAATTATTTTTAGCAAGTTTTTTTTTTATTTTAAGAAAAAGAGAGAAGTTATATGTTTAATAGTGTTTCAAAAGTCAACTTTTAAAGTCAAGGATACGTTTGTTTTTCTTAAATTGATAAAATTAGTTTTACTTTTTTTAATAGAGAAAAATATAAGATGTAACACTATAGCAAGCTCCACATTGTTATTAAAGCTTTTTAGTAAGATTGTAAAAGGAATTTTGCTAATCCATCTTGGAGAACCTCATCTAAGTGTGTAGCTTATTTTTAGCTCCTTTTTTTTTGGAATTTTGAGTAGGCCTAATTAGTTTAGTAAGAATGCATGTGCTAAAATTTTGCATGGATTATCTCCCTTGCAACTAATACTGATATCAATAACAACTATTATAAACTCAATGTTGCAGAGGCATCACTAGGTCTGCTGCCATCTCCAATAATTACCCCTTCCCAAAATTTATTTCATCAATAAAAATGTATTATTAGTTTCTTCTTTTTGTTGCACCACAACACAACGGTAAACAATTACCAAAATTGTTAAAAGTGTGTTTTGAATCTATTTTTTTTTTTTATGTTTTCAATAACATTTTATTTATAGGTGTTATTATATTGTACGTTTGTTAAAATTAAATAACAGAACTAGTATCAATTAAACATGTATTCTTTACGACACTTTTAAGAGCTCCTTATGGTAATGGTTAGGTCATAACTTTTATAAAACTTACCTAAAATGATTCAAAAGGGAAAAATTTAAATATTTTAATTACAAGTTATACATTTCTTGAAAATATAAAAAATATTTTTGTCCTCTTTGGCGCCCTTCCAGATCATACTCCCCTATTGACGCCACTAATTTAATATGTATGAATATGTGTTAATTTTATAGTGCCACAATAAAATGCTGAACATTAAAGTTTTCTTTACTTTGGCTTATTAGCTAAACCTCAAAATGCAATGGCTGCCTTCAAACAAATGGACAATGCAAATGCACCTGCAGGAGGGGCCAAAGCAAAGTAAGTTCCCTTTTGCTTTCAACTTTGTAGACATTTTGTGCAAAATCATATAACATTTATTGTAAACATTTTTAGACTATAAAACTTAATAAGTTAACAAAAGACAGTTGATTCTAGAACATGGAAGCATTTTGGTCCTTAAAACTATTTGGTCCTATTTAACCAACATGCCTGATATTACAAGATGAGATAAGCTTTAGAGTTTTGAAATATCATCTTTTAAATTTGGTTCATTAACTTTAAATTTATTTTAGCAAATTGTGCTTGTGAAGTCTTTAAAAAGATTTATACAATACCCACCATGTTATACAAAATAAATTGTACAAAATTGTTTGGTTTGTTCTATATAATCAGTTGTTCTGATTTATCAGTGCTATAATAAAGTTGATTTGATTGTATATATATATATTATATATATATATATATATATATATATTTCTTTTTCTTTTTTTTTTTTTTTTTAATGTAAAAATAATTGAGATTTTGGCCAATTCTTTCTTATGCTTGATTTAATGTGAATGTAATGGTCTATAAACAAAGCAACATGCACTCATGACAGTAACAGAATTATGTTTGATGAAAAATTAATCTTTTCTTTATATTTAGCATTGTGTGATATGCCACCACATTACAAAAATATTGGCATTGCTAGGCTCCTGTTCCCCAACTTATGCACACACAAAAATTCATTAATTTTTCATAATTGTAAGTTTATTTTTAAAGTTTTAATGTATATTTATAACAGTATTTTTAGCCTAACAGTTTTTTAAATGCTTTTTGAATTAAATTGATAAAATAATTGTTAATAGAATCCAAATAATATTTCATGAATGAACTGCTGAAAAAAAAAGGAATGAAAAATTTTAAGAATTGATAAGATATGTTTGACTTCTTTGCATTTTGCATGTAAAGCTCAATGAGAAATAATTTAAATTAATAATTAATATTTAATCATCTCAAAGGGATTTTTCCATATAATACAATAATTTCTTTATTATTTTTTTTACTGTTAATGAAATATATTTTCTTTCAGAGATTTTAACAAACTCAATACATCTAGATAACTTTGTATAGAACTACCATATAGACATTCCTTTTGTATGTGCTACCATTGGTATTTACAGCTACTTACAAAGATTTATAGCAATTCAAAATTTGTTTATTATTCTTTATAATTAAAAAAAACATTTAAACTGATTTCTATTCTAGCAACGGTATGATATACATATACAACTGTTAGTTTTCGGATGCATAGTTTAAAATGCATGAATGGAAAGAAACAATTAATAGAACATGCTTAGAATTGAGCCTTCTGCCTTCTATCATTTATAATCCCAATCTAAAACTGTGAATGGAATCCTTCTTGCTCTAACTATATGCACATTCAACAAAATCAGCACCTGTTTTACGTCTGTAATGCTCATATCATGTTTTGACATCATTAGCTATTTTAAGAAGGGCAAAAAAATGTTTGTACTGTATAATATAAGACTTGAAAACTATAGTTGATAACAACATAAAGGATTTTAATATGTTTAGGTGTCTCCATATGTCCTCACTATTGAACTTTATACCTGTCTGTTAACATTGTAACTAAAAGAGTAATACATCTTTCATTCACCTGCGCAAATATATGTATCTATATATTACATAATCTCTTTCCTGCTATTATACCTTTTATTTACATTGAAAAAATAGAAACTGATTTTAGTTGCCCAACTTTTGTTTCATATCATTTTTATCTGACTGGATATTATATATATATATATATATTATATTGGTGATACAGTCCGGTAATCCATGCATTAAATCTTATTTATTTATTTTAAAGAGATATTTGTTGGATACTATTTATATCATTATTTTGTTTGGCTAAGTAATTCGCAGTGGCTGAGCAGTAAAGTGCTTGGCTTCTGAACTGGAGGTCATGGGTTCGAATCCTGGTGAAGACTGGGATCTTTGGTGCTGTAAAATGTTTGTAAAATGTTTTACATGTTTCGGATGTTCCTTCAGAGTTGAAGATAGTTTATTTCCTAGTCCAAACCTCCCCCAGGACGACGGGAGATGGGAGCGGGCAGGGTTTGAACCCTCGACCGTCGATGAACCCGAATGACAGTCCAGCGCGCAAACCGCACAACCACCCAGCTCTAGTGGGAACCTGGCATTAGTTGGGGAAAAGTAAAGGCAGTTAGTCATTGTGCTGGCTGCATGACACCCTCATTAACAGTGGGCCACAGAAACAGATGACCTTTACATCATCTGCCCTAAAGATGACAAGGTCTGAAAGGGGAACTTTATGTAATTCTTACTTATGAGTCATACAACTCTTAATAACTGTCAGATAATTATTAGTTACATTTTTTAAATTTCACTAGTGGGTAAGTTGTAACCCACAATATTTTAAAATTTTTAAGTTATAAAAAAAAAATATTATCATTCTTCATACATTTTTATCAGTGCCCTGGTGTCTGTGTCGCTGGCCAAGAAGGCTGCCAGCTCTATGAAAAAGAATATAATCACAATAAAGCAAGAATTGATGAGCTTCTGTCAAGCTAATACAGAAGAATACGAGGTACACTTTTGTATCTGATCTTTTGAGGGAAACAAAAAAATTGGTCTCAAAACTAATGCACATTTTTTTTGGAAAAGAAAAAGAAATTTTGAACTTTTAGTAACACAGTTCCTTTTGTTTCATTAGTTAGTCTATTTCTAGAATAAATAAACTAGCTAAAGGAAGCCTATTTGCAGAATAAATAGGCTATATAAAGGAAAAAAAATAAGAAAAATAAAGGGAGCTTATTAGATTACTGACATTAATCATAAGTTCAAAGTTTTTTATTCTGCCAAGTTTCTTCTTTCAGATGCTGCAGAAGTTTCTCTTGACATCCAACTTCTTTGTATGTGTCTGTGGACTTAATCAATGAATATTTTATAATCTTTTTTATTAATGTATTCAATTTTTTCTTCCATTTCTTTTTTGCACAAAAATTTGACCATTGGTTAGACCCAATTTGGCAAGAAGTCCTTCTGCTATTAAACAAGTTTTGTTGGATTGGACTAAAGCTATGACCAGGGGGTATCCGGTAAAGCTATTTGTGTTGGATCCCAACTCTCAATATCTTTTTTTTCCTAGACGTTTTTAACTAACAAACTTATACTGAGCTTGGTGTAAGAGTGATGCATGTTTTTTGTTTTATTGTTGTTGTTTTTTTGGTTATTTTAGTGTTAACTAGGTATTAAAAAGGAGATTCAGAATCTGAGATTCCGACATAACAAATTTTAGCCAATTTGTTTTCTTTTTCAATTGAAATTTTATTATGAATAATAGTAACTATTACATTTTATATATAAATTAATAGTAAGCTTTATATTCTATATTTTAAAAAATAAGTGATTCATACATGCATGTCAAAACAACAAAGAAATCATACATTCTATATTTAATTTCATATGAAGTCTTATTCTAATATTTGACCTATATATATTTTAATATATTGATAATAATATTGATAATAATATAATATTTCTTTTGAGGCTCTAAATAAAATCAAAATCTTAAAATGAATTTTTTTAGTTATTTCAATAATATCAATGTAACTTAAAATATTTATAATTCATATTTCATTTAATTATTAGCTCATTTGTAGACAAAAATTGTTTGTTTCATGAAATTTTTTTTAAAAAGCTAAAAACATTTTATTTTTAGAAAAGATTTTATTTATTTTTTTAAATATTTTCTAATAAAGTAAAAAAAATAAAGACAAACTATATCATATTTAACTCCAAGGATGACTTGGTGGCTGGCTGGTAAAGTGCTTGGATTCTTAACCAAAGGTTTTGGGCTTGAATTTCAGTGAAGACTGAGAATTAGAAATTTTGAATTTTTAGGATGCTCCTGAGTCCACCTGGCTCTATAAATGAGTACCCAACATTAGTTGGGGAAAGTAACGGTAATAGAAACAGTTTATCTTTAAATCATCTGCCCTAGAGATTGTAATGTCTGAAAGGGGAACTTTTTTTTTTCATGGACAGCTGAGGTAACTGACTCAACTGCCCTACATTTAAATCACTTAGGTCACTAACCAGATCTAATCTTTTGAATCCTATAGTAAATGTTTGTAGCCTTTACAATAAATGTTTAAATAGACACATGCCATATTGAAATAAACATTTATTACATCTTGATTTCTGTTAGCTATTTCAAAAAGTGTGTCTCAGCTAGTATTGAGTTGCATTATACCTATGAATTTGTAGGCCTTGTCTAATGAGCTAGCCACTACTTGAAGCCATACAAAATAGTTTTACTATGTACCTTTAACCTTCACCTATCCCCCTTCATTTTTTGGACCGTTGGGGCACCACACAAGATTTGTCAACCATCTTTCTCCATTCCTGTTTTTTGCCTTGGATAGAACCTCTTTCAATGGCTGCCCCTTCCATTCTTTTATGTTGTCTTCCCAACGCTTTCTCTTTCTGCCTCTTCTTCTTTTTCCTGGTACTGTTCTCTGAAGTCTAGTCTTTAACAATGCCTTTAAATTATTATTCAACTGCCAACTTACTTACTTACTTAGACTTAGGTCCTCCTGCACAGTTCGGCACATTGGGCGGCAAGCTGTCTCCACAAAGATCTGTCACTGGCAATTTCTGAAGCCTCCTTGCACCTGGTGTCCACTGTTCTGAGGTCCTCTGTGAAGGTGTGGTGCCAAGTTATATGAGGATGTCCTTTTTTACGCTTTACTTATATTGGCCTCCATGTCATCGCAACTCTTGGTATGCGTAGTTCATTTTGTTGGAGAACAAACCTCATGCGATGCTCTGTCACAACCTCACAAAGTACGACTCCCAGTTTGGCATAGGATTTCCTTGTTTTAGACCCGATCTGTGCAACTGCCAAACCAAGAAATAATTGTTTGTAAGGAATGACATGATTTGATAATGTCTTGTGTAGATGTCTGTGCAGCTGTCTTTCAAATTAAAATGAGCAAATTGTTTCAAACTGATGGGTTTTTTTTAGATGGTGCCCTTGAACTCTGATATCAACAAACAGCTCTATACCCTTGAACTCTGATATCAACAAATAGTTCTATTTTACGGGCATGTCTAAATATTCAAAACATTAGAATTTTTTAATAAAAACAATTGAAAAGGCCATTAATTAGCACAGAATTCAGAATATGAGAACATTTTTTTTTTAAATGGATTAAAGATGATGTGTGAGGTTTGACAATATATAGATCTGTGTGATTGATTTAATTACAGTATTTCCTTAATTTGTGAAAGAAAAAGATATCATTACCCTAACACAGCTTTGACATATCTAAGGCCAGTAATCTAAGAGCTGTCATCTTAAGAAATATTTTTTTAAAGTTATTATCTAATGCACAGAAACAACATCATAGAAATACAAAGATGTAAATACAAAAAAAAATTTTATACACATTCTTTGCAACATAATGTCTTCTTTGTGTTAACAATCATACAAGTCTTTGATAACTATTGTAAAAGTTGGTTTAGATTATTTTTTTTCACAGTTTTGCTATAGTTATAAACGTTTTAATAATATTCCATCTGTTGAATATATTACTCAGTCACAATGAGAGTTTATCCATTGTTATTGCCCCTTGCTTACGTGATACAACATTAAGACTTTCTAATGTTTAGTCATCAAGAAATACTTAGATTTATGCACTGTAGAGCAGATAGTCTCAGTGAATGTAGTCAAAAAAAGCTTTGAGTGTATTATTGAAGTGAATAATTCCAAGGTTGTGGTTGAACCAGTTATTAGTAAATGCCTTATAATTTTCTCACTCACTATTTTACCTCTCTTCATTCTTACCTCTTTCTCTTTTTTTTTCTGTCTTTTTCATCCTCTTTCTCACTTTTTTCTTAATATAGCTCTTTCACTCTTCTAAAAAAACACTTGCCTCCCTTACTCTTTTTCTCTAAAGAATGCCAATATTTAAGTTAGATCAAGAAACTTTCATTTAGGATAGGTCAGAACGTATGCAATAACTGTTTGGACACCCCCATGCTCACACACATAACACACAAACACACTACACTCTTAGTAATACCTTCACCCCACTCTCTCACAATTAATTATAATTACAGCCAAAAAAAAATCCAAATTTTTAAGAAAAGGGAAATGACTTGTTTCATTTATTAACATGAGTATAGTTTTGTATATGGTCCTATAAGCATGATAAATTTATTGCTTTGATTATTTATCAGGTCAAGGGTATTTGGTCATAAATAAACTCTATTTACTTCAATTAGTTTAGATTATATTTTACAAAAAAAACAATATTTTTTAGTTCACTTTTTTTTTTACTTTAAGATTTTTAGGATGTTACTATTACGTTTAATGTCAGGATTGTTTCAAAACACTCAATTAAGATGTTCAAAGATTAAAGGCACTGATAGTCTAATTATTTCTAAAGTATTTGTAGGTTTTTTGTACCTGTTTTTTATTTACTATTTGAAGTTTGTTTCACAAAATTATACAATTTTGTTTTAATAAGTTTTCAAAATGAACTAAAATAGCATCATCTGGCAACCTAATTACTTTCTTTGCTTTCAATTAAAAGTTTCAACTAAAATTTAAATATATTTTGATATTAAATATATTTGAATTGTAATAATTAGATCTCCACCATTTTCTTGTAAATTTTTTTTTACTAACAAATAAAATTTATTTTTTGTTTGCTAGTATTTATTCATGTTTTCAAATTTTGTGCTAGTTTATGAAATCGATTTTGTTTACATTTTTGTCTTGCAAAAGGTTTTCATTTTCCTGATGTAGTGTGTGATTTATTGTGGCTTTTATTTTACATATATATATTTTGTATATTTTCTCTCATTTAATTTCAATTTACGTTTACAAATATTGATTAATTATTAATATATCACTTAAAGAAGAAGCTTATTAATTGTTATCTAATGTTATGTTTATAATTTACTAAATTTATAAATGTTTTTATTTCTCAAAGCATAAATTAGGCTATATGAGAAAAAAAATTATCATTTTTTTTTGTATTCATGACTTAGGCATTGCCAACAATACAATTCTTGGCTATGTTCTAATTTTGTTCATGTTCTATTTTTCAACTGTTTCATTCGTCTCTGTACTAGGGTGTTGAAATCACTAACTTTTCCTCCAGTTGGAACAATGGCCTGGCTTTCTGTGCCCTCATTCATCATTTCTTCCCTAATGCATTTGACTTCAACTCACTGGAGGCTTCCAAAAGAAGATACAATTTCACTTTGGCTTTTGACACTGCTGAGTAGGATTTTTTAAAATTTGGTTTAACTATGCTTGTTCTTGACCAACAAGTCGTTTAACAACAAAATGTCTTAAGAATACTTTAAATATTTACAAATGAGTCTAACCTTGATTATAATTATGGATTAGGACCTGTTTTAAAAAATCTATATTTGATCAATAATCACCCAATTTAGAGGACAATAAATTCTTACAAGTTTAACATTCTTTAAAACAAAAACAATGAGCCAATTTAAATTTTCTGTAACAAGTGACTGGTACTGCCCAGGAATCAAAATATAAATATGTTTATGACTTTGTTAAGTTAAGAGATGACCAGTGCTTTTTTTGTGATAGTCCGCACCGGTACGGCGTATCATCACCTTTTTTATTGTGGGGAAAAAATTATTACTTTTCTTGCATTTTAACGTTTATTATTAATGTAATAGTAGTTAAAAGTTAGGCAATCCATCACTGAGTACCGGCACCTTTTTTTTTTTACAAAAAAAAAGCACTGGAGAGGACTATGAATCATATCATATAAATGAGATGGTAGCTTGGACATTAGGCTTTAATGATGTTACCCACAAAGCGATTCCCCTCTCTCCACACAACTATCTATCCAAAGGAACAGTAAGTGCTGATACAGTTTGGGATCAGTGGCATCGCAAGCTATGCCAGGGTATAGCACTGTGTGCTGCTAGCTTCCCAAGGGTTGCCAGCTCCTGATTTTTCCACAGGGTCATTCCAGAAGCATTCCCCATGTTTGGTATAGTTGAAAAAAGGCAGCAGAAGTTTGAATTCAGAGTTTTCCTTTCTTAAGCTGGATAGCCAAGGCCCCTCTTGGCCAAAATAACATGTTTTAAATGTAATGTAAATAGCTTTAAACTGTCAGTGTTAATTTATACAAAAACCAAAATGTCATGCCATTGTAGTGTTGTAGTTTTATTTTCAAACAGTGAAACTGATTTGGGTTTTTTAGCCTAAGCCATTTTGGCAAAAATCTAAATATGGGTGACTCTACTTTATGACTTACTCTACCCTGGACTTTGGGAAAGTTGATTTCCTTGGGACTAGTTGGGACAACTATGTACTATATAGATCTAGTGATTGTTTCCTGAAGGTCTGAAGTCTAAAGCTCAATAGAGTCTGTGGATTTCAAGCTAATTTTAGTTTTAAAATGCCAAATATGCAAATGATAAAGTTCTCATATATTCTTCACCATCACTTAAGTCTGCAAGCACAATGGGGACCAAATTAATAGCATTATAGAACAGCTTAAGAGATACTTAAGACTTTATCTTCATCTGACTGCTTAACTATTAAGGAAGGGATGTTCTGGCAATGCTGATTCATCACAACATTAAATCTCCATTCTTGATTTATCTCAAGAAAACTTTGAAGGATAATGTAGTCTAATCCTTGACTTCATGCATATTTTTTTTTTCTTCCACCTTTTATGTTTGTGGGTGTCTGTGTTTTTTTTTATGAAATATGTTTTAACATTTTTTGTTCTCAATATTTGTTTATAGGAAAGAGGCTGATATTGCCCCATTGCTGGATGTGGAGGATATGGTCAAGATGAAAAACCCAGACTGGAAATGTGTTTTCACTTATGTTCAAAGCATTTACAGGCACCTCAAGGACCATGAAAATAATAAAGCCAATCCCATTGAACAGTAAATGTCTTCAGGGCCTTAATATTGCTGAGAGTTGACTTTATATTTGGCTCTATTTTTGTTAGATTCTGAGTCAGAAACTGTTTGCCTAGAATACCTAAATGTTGATTTTTTTTTTTATTTAACAGGGTAAAGAAAAAAAAAGAAAATTAGTCATTGCACTCTCTAGATTCTTGCACACACTGTTGCATAATAGCTATTTCTTAGTTAACGTTTAGTTAGTAGTCTAGATCTTTTTCAACTTATTTTTAAGACCCATTGAACATTTTTTTTTTAAATAAATAAGACAGGAATTGTAAAATTATATGTCCAACATAAAAGTTGAATTTTTTTTTGTAGAACTTAAAATTTGTTGGGCTCATATTTAATTTGCATTTTTGTATTTTACTTTAATGTGTGTAAATTTTACTCTATAATTCATCTTAATAAACTTAATTCAAATTCACTTATAGAGACTTATAAAACTATCAAACTTATGTTATGCAATGTCATATTCATGTGTATTTAATATCTCTCTTTTATTGTTTACATTTATTTGCAACAAAAGCTTTTATTTTTGTTTCAAAGTTAACTGTGATGACTGTTGCTTCTTAAGCAATATATTTTTTATACAAAACCATTCTGGGTTTTTTTTTTTACATTTTAATAGTTTGAAGAACTTTTTATGACATTACCACATTAGATAAGTTTGAAGAACTTTTATGACATTACCACATTAGATAAGTTTGAAGAACTTTTATGACATTACCACATTAGATGAGTCTGAAGAACTTTTATGACATTACCACATTAGATAAGTTTGAAGAATTTTTATGACATTACCATATTAGATAAGTCTGATTTGTAGAGTTTATTATATTAGTAGTCAATAAAGTGTTAAAATTTACTAAAATAGTGTACAAAAAAAATTATTTAAAAATTTTCTGTCACTTTTTATTTTATACTAAAAACTTTCTGAATGAGAGTCTTCATCTTCTAGAGTAATAGCAAACTTTTTTTTTTTAATTACAGACAATCACAAAAAACCATCTAATAGATTACATTTAATGTCTACACACACAAAGCTTTCAATAGCTACCAATCAATACTTTCAATGATACTATAAGCCACCCAAGAAAGGCTTCATTTATATAAAGTATTTGCTAGCTTTTGTGGAGACATAGTTATTGTAGTTGAGTTATCTGTGTAAGTGTGTAAGCTGCTCACACAAGAGTTCAGAAGTCTGTACAATTGCATAGAATGTTAGAGATATTTGGTTGTCTAGAGATCTTAGGTTACCTATGAATTTTTTAATATTGATTCATACAATTATCATCTATCAAATTTGAAAACATTTAAATAATTTATTAGAAATGTTTTAAACAATGTTAAATGTAATAGTTGAGGGAATTATAACCAGAGACTTTTTTCATTCAGCAATCATTTTTGTCAAAAGAAGTAACTACCATATCTGGTCATAGAAGTTGAAAACTTATTTATGTCAATACATTTTTTTTATCGTTCTTCAACAAAGTAAAGAAAAAAATTAAAATACTTTTCTATCATTCTGTGGGTCAACTCACATATGTTTCATGTAGTTGCCAAAACTGTTGAGTTCTGGGTTTTTTTCTTAGAAATCATACAGAAAATACAGGGGTATTTTACAACAGAATTACTTTATCTGCTTTATTTTTTGCAAACGTTTGTTTTCTTTAGTTGGCAACTCTGCTAAGCTCTATCCTATTGTACCTATGCAATCTGTAAATAGATTGAAAGAGTCCTGACTGGTCATGGAACATGTTTGTAAATATTTTTGTGTATGCTCTGAATACTCTACAGCCTCAAGTCAAGTCTGTCGCGTTGTCTATATGATCAGCTGTGTATTTATTCTCTTATTTCACACATTTACGGATGCATTTCTGTCACTGCTGAATCTGAACTTTTACATGCTGAAGAGTTCTTCCCACTACAGTGTACTGGTTGACAGAATGTTTCTTCACTAATCAACATAATCTATAATCAACAGATACAAATTATTTGTACAGAAATTAAAATTGTTTTATATTTTAAAATTGAAAAGATCCTTAAGCACTTACATAAAATTGTATTTATTTAACATTCTCAATAGAAGTGAGTCCTTGTTACTCTTGTTTCAAACAAGAAATATCTATTTATATCTACAACCGAAATTGTTATGGCTCTAGAGTTAAGATGTTTAAAACTTTAACTTTCAGTGATCATACTAGATTCTTTTCTTTAAAGGGATTATACTAGATTATTGTAATTTTATTATTGCTGGTGCTTACATTTCTATTGATCTATACATTTGTTTTATACATTTGAAATAGTAAAATATATAGTCATTGGTTTTTAATCATTGAATTTCTTGTTCTTTTTTATTTTGTGTGGTCACATGTATATCTGTTTTGAAACGTTGCATAGTAATTTAATCGTAAGTTGTTTTGGTTTAAAAATAGTATGAAGACTTTGGTAATTACATCATAGCCTTACATCTTTATTTACTTTTTGGCTTTAGAATACATTACTTTTTATTAAGAAAGACTATGGGTCATCTTGTACATTATAATGAGATGAAAGCCTGGGCATTAGTTATGGTCAGAATGATGTCACCCATACATCCGCCTCCCGCCTTCTCCGTGCAGTCAATGTGTCCAAAGGAATTGGAAATACCCAATACAGTTTGGAATAAGTCCCTTATATAGTATGGAAATAAACTCTTTTCTGAATTGTTTACTTCATTGTTAGTCTTCCAGCTTCTATCTGAATTGTCTTTTTTTTAATTAGGTTTGTTTGCATCAAGGTCTTTGAGATGATTCAGCATGGTAATACATTTTTTTTTCTTGCTCCGAGTCCTAATAGCCTGGTCAGCCCTCTCTCTTCTGGATGGTGCACTGAGTCATCACATTACCCTAAATCTGTCCAAGATCAATATTTTCTAATTCTCTAATCAAATTTAGATTAATTTATTTTTTATACTTTGAACATTATTACAGTCAAACTAGAGTTTTCTCAGTGTGACCAATAAGCTAGTAATTCCTTTCCCAACAATATACATCAACTATCAAAGTTCCAGGAAAATCATTAGAGACGTTTTTAAAATCTGTATCCAGGTTTTTGAGCCCACCCACCCAGAAAGTTCCATGAAGGTACAAGTTGAACAGAGGTATAGTAAAAAAAATAATAATAAAAATCAATCAATTAAAACTATAATTATATAAAACATACAAAAACTTTATTATCTCAGTAGTATAAAATTTTATGTATATCTTTAGAAAAAGTTCTTTACATACTAAAACATTTTAAATTACAAGAAACTAATTTTAAAAATTCAAACATAACAATTTCCAGATGCAGAGCATATTTTCTGTTAGTTTTCATGCTCAATGTGTATGATTATATTCAATTACACTAAAACAAAATAGTGAAAAAACAGCACCCAGTTTTCTAAAGAATATTGGGCTATCATAGGGCCAGCAAAACAACCTAACACTTGTGCACTTACTCATGACTGCAGGGGCATAGCTAGGAATTCGACATCATTTGGGGGCCCCGTGGATTTGACCTCTTCAGGGGCCCCTGCATTTTGCGTAATATTTAATATAAAAAATATTCATTTGGGGACCCACCTCAAGTGGGGGCTCAGGAGGATTTTCAAATTCTCCCCCCAGCTACGCCACTGCATGACTGTCTACTACATATTTAAAGTTGATGTAGCTCAACTGCCAGGCCCACTGATCTTCCTTCACACACACACACATCTTGCTCTAAAACTGACATTGTTGCATAACAATAACACTGAGTTGGTCTGGCAGTCAAGACTAAAGGGAAATAATTCCTTTTCATTCATTTTCTAATGAACTTCACATTACCTCAAGATAATATACTTAGTGATAATAAAATACCATTGCAATGCTTGATCAAGCAAAGCAAATCTTCATCTATTTTTACAACTCTACAATCCATTCAAAGGCTTTGGCCTGCTTCAGAGCTTCCTTTCATTCAAACCCATGTGTTGTTTCCTTGCGCCAGACCTGGACTCAAAAAATATTGAATCAAAAACTCTTGAGGTTGTTATCAATGAAATGACTCATCACAACACAGACGCAAAGATCACAAAGTTATTGTGCTCCAGTAGTTGAAAGACGTTTGACTAAATAAATTAGAGTTCAATCATAATGTTCGTGATTGTTCACATATGTGGTTAAAGCGTCTGAAAGAAAACAAACAAAAATTTAATACAGTATCAGGTAAACTAATTTGAGAATTGATTTTTTTTAACAAAATTATTGATGGTGAAGGATGCTGGGGAAAATCGTATATTCGGCCTTTTAATAACTTTATTATACCGTATTTAACTGCCAAGGAAACAGGAAGAGATCTTATGATGGTAGAAGGTGAAAATCATGCCCCAAAGATGATTGTAAAAAAAAAAGTTCCCCTTTCAGACCTTGTGGTCTATGGGGCAGATAATGTAAAGGTCATCTGTTTCTGTCGCCCACAATTAATGAGGGTGTCATGTGGCCAGCACAATGACCAATCACCTTTACTTTCCCCAACTAATGTCAGGTACCCATTTGAGCTGGGTGGACTCAGGGTTGCCCTGAAATCCTGAAATTAAAAATCCCAGGCTTCACCATGATTTGAACCCAGGACCCCCAGTTCTGAAGCTAAGTGCTTTGCCACTCAGATTATACTGGCCTCATTAACTACAGCCTATAAAAATATGTGAACATTCTGCCCCATGGAACACAAGTCTTTTAGAGAAATTTCTTCTCACTATAAAAAAAAAAAGTTTAAGGATACAATAGACTAGTACAACAGCAAATAATATTATGTCAAAATTAATACTGGAATAAATAAAAAAAACAGGCTAAAGATCACCATTTATGAAACAATTATCATTTTCACTTGACTTCCTTATAGAAAATGGCACTCTTTAATAAAACATAACATTTTGAGATAGTCAATGTTTTACACCATCTAGTCTAGAGATATCATCTTAGTCAATGTTGTGACTAAAGACCTCTACTGATCAATCCCTTAGTCCAAGGATGTAATAATTTTCAATTCTGAAGTAACATCAGACAAACATGTTAAACAAACAAACAAGTAGAAACTGACCTAGATTTGGACCAATCTACTGCCTGACATCTTTCTCAGACACACAAGAACAATAGCAAAAAGAAAAAAAAGATTCTCAACTCACTTGCTATGATCTGGTTTGTTTCGTTGAGTTCGACAATTTCTACCCCAGTGACAATTAGGTCTAGATTTTACTTCATCTACAAAGTAGTTGAGTGAACAAATACATTTATTTCAATGTGTAAAAATAAACTTTAAACCAAAAGCATCAAAACAAAATTCCAATCAAATGTCACCTGGTAAATCACTCTCTGGAATGTCTCTTCTGTAAAAATAAGCCAAGTTTTTGAAGTTTCTCAACCCACAAGAATAACAAACAGGAGTGTTAATTCCTTCACCACTGACAAATAAAGCCTGGTCTGAAAAAAAAATTTGCTATGTCAAATATTTAAATAAAAAAAAAAAAAGACTAGTCAGGAATATATCTACAATTTGAACAGAACAAAGTAGCTTACTTATGCAAACATAGTCTCCCACAACCATTTTAGCCAGACAAGCTGCCAGAACATCCTTGACTGATAAACCCTTCTTCTGCATATAATTCTGAAAATTATTTTGTTAAGGTACATTGAAAGTTTTTAATTTAATATATTACAAATATAGTCCCAAACCTTTTTTTTTAGCATGGCAAAAATAATGCAATCAACTTATTTAATTATTTCAATGAAAATAAACTAACTGCCAAAACTTGTGACTCGTAAGGATTATCCAGAATTAAATGTGTCAAACATTTTTTGCTGAAATTCATGTCTGTGGAGGTAAAATGTAAATGTTAGGCTAACTTAGACAAATTATTTTTTTATTAAGCACTACCTATATAACAAATATTTTTAATGTGATATTAATCTTATTAGTTGATAAAAAGAAGATAGACGTATAATGATACAAGAATAAATTCATACAAAGAAGAAATAAATAAAATAAGTTTGGGAATTGGTGTTGAGGTGTGAGTCCACAACTTGCTGCAACATTGAAATAATCCATCCATCCATCCCAGTAGCGCTACAGCCCATGGAGGGCTCTGGCCTGCTTTAACACATCCTTCCATTCAGATCTCTCCTGGGCCTTTTGTCTCCACGCCCTAACCCCAAGCTGCTTCAGATCTGCTTCCACATCATCTATCCATCGCATTCGGGGTCTGCCTTTGGGTCGCCTGCCTTTTGGTTTTTGCCTGTATACGATTTTCGCTCCTCTGCACCTTACCCGAAAATAAAGGCAGCTATCCAGAGAGCTGAAAGGGGCAACCCCCCAGATGGTTATGCACAGGGCTAACAACTCTGTCATATAAAAAATACTGTTACGAAAGCTAATACACACAAGAAAACCTGAACATTGAAACAAATGAACGTTTAATCTTACCTTTAAATTTTCCTAAGCATCCCTGGCAATCTACTTTTCTACATCCCCAATAAGCATGACAGAAGGCTCTATGGCATATTCCACCTAGATCGAGTAAAACAAAAATATTCATTATTCCTCATCAGAAAGAGCATGGTGGCTGAATGGTAAAGCGCTCGGACTTCCAAACTGGGGGGTCTTGGGTGCAAATCCTAGTGAAGACTTGAATTATTTTTTTAAGGATGCCCAGAGTCCACCCAACTTTAATGAGCACCTGACATTAGTTGGGGAAAAGTAAAGGAAGTTGGTCCTTGTGCAGGCAACCTTGTTAACTGTAGGCCACCGAAACAGATGAGGTTTACATCATCTGCCCCATAGACTCATTAGAAAAGCCTCGGGGGAGCTTCCATCTTCTACCAAGCACTTCGCCAGGTGGTGGATAGGAGAAAAACAGATAAATATAAGGGTTAGCTGTGAATATCAAATAAACAGCCGTGAACCAACTGATTTGCAGTCATGGAGGATGAGGCTGGTATTCCAGTGGTTAGGATATTCACTTAAAACATTTTAAAAATCCAGGGAAATGATTGCAAAAAGCGAGTACAGGACGCTTTAACTCCTAACCCGGGTAGATGAAAATTGTAACCTAGGGATAGTAATTCATCTAGGAGAGATAACTAAATAAAAAAAAACAACTGCTGCCTTGCAGACGATGTTGGCTGATCAAAGGCTATGGGATCATACCCAGAAAGAAAAGCAGGATGAAGCCGGAGTCAATGGGCCTCCTGGCGCATAACACATTGACACACAACCTCATCTATGTTTGAGCTGAGAAATGACTCTTATAGAAAAGAGAATGAAGAAGAAGAAGAAGCATTAGGAAAGCAATCTTATTTAAGGACATCTATAAATCAGAAATAAGACAGTTGTGTCAATACACATTTCTAGTTAAATTAACAAACAGGTTGCTGCTGGTCACATGGTATGCCATCTGAACAGGCATCATGATGGTTTCCAGCACCTATATTCCCACCTGCAGGAGATTTGGGCTAGGGTGTGATAATCTTCATTTCTGAAAGAACATCCAAAACTTATAAGACTAAAGAAAACAACAAGAAGTCTTAGCCAATACTCACAAGACTGAGGGGGTAGTGTTGGGTGGCGTACAACCCTCTGAGGCATGGGCAACATGCAGCACAGACACAAGATATGATTACCACCAGGAGGGCAGGTGTAAGCTGGTATAGGAGGGAATGTCTTAGCATCTGGGTCAACTGGAGTGGATGAACCTGTCGTATACAACAAACAAAGCATTTATTTCATCTAACATTACATGGAAAAAGGTTTTGGGCTTAACTTAACTAGATTATAAGTAGAAATGCATTTCATTACATTTAATTAAAAAAATGTTTGTTGACAGAAGATGTTGAATAATTAGCCTACAATATATACATTTGTTTCAACAGTTACTGATATTAATTTGTTTAAAAAGGGGAAAAGTACAGCTACAAATAATGACCTATTGTGGAAGGCCCTTGAGTCCTGGAAGAGCCTGGATTGGTGGAAGACCCTGGAGTTATCGAAGCCCCTTGCATTGTGGAAGGCCCTGGTGTTGTGGTGGCATCTGGTGGGTCAATGCCTGCAGCGACAGCATCTAAAGAGAAAGAATCATTAAGTAAGGAAGAGGATTTTTCAACTAAATGAAAGAAAAGTGTTATTGCTCTAATCTACAAATTAAATTTCTTGTTACTGTTCATGGTACTGAGACAAAGAATAAAATACAATACGAAAATAACTTTGTTTTGAGGATGAATAAATCTTGTCATCTCGGCAAGTGCAAGAGGTGGCCTTAGACAAAAACAAGAGAAAGAGAAGAAAGATGCCCTATCCAATAGCAGAAGCATTCTCATGCATGAACTATGACAAGGTTTTTCTGCTCCAAATCAGCTTGTCTACTCTGATTCAAGAAGAAACCAAAACCAGCAATTCATCTAAGCACATCCATTCTTTATCAAGACAGAAGGAACCATATTTGTCTTCAACTTTAATTTATTGAACAGTTGTCTTTATAACTATCAGAGCTCAGTGCAGTTCTTTAAAAAATCGACCACAGACATATTTTACTCTCACGCAATTTACTAGCAACAGATGTAGTGTATATAAATGTGAAGAAATAAAGTTCTGCCCTACTTTCTAACTGGGACATGCTGGCTCAGTGTTTAAGCATTTGGCTTCCAAACTTGGAATCCTGGGATTGAATCACTGCAAAGACTTGGATTTTGAATTTCGGGTTTTTTAGTGCGCCCTTGAGTCCACCCAACTCTAACAGGCACATAACCTTAGTTGGGGAAAGTAATTGTTAATAGTTGATATGTAAGTTATAGCCCTTAGTTATTGTGAGTTATGTGTTTTGTGTTGTAAACATCGGGTGTGCCCAAGATGGCGTCTTTTAGTGTTGAATAAAAGTGTTAGGTCCAACTCCAAGAAGTGTTGCCTCAATTATTCCGGACAAACTCAACATGGTGGCAGCGGAAAAGTGAACCACGTAAGCGCTAATACATCAAGTGAACCACGTAAGCGCTAATACATCAAGTGAACCACGTAAGTGATCATACGTCAAGGGAGACCTTACAGATAAATAGAGAGAACTAAATCGGACAGTCTACCCCAAAGGTCACGTACGCTTGGCCCATCAAGGGAGGCAACCAAAAGATCTACAAAGCGGACAGGGAGACAGGGTTATACAACATGGCGGAAAATACACTGACGCCTCCCCATTGCCTGGAGCTAACGGAAGGGAATGTGAGTGAAAACTTCAGACGGTGGAGGCGGCAGATGGAAATCTATCTGCAAGCGACGGGGGCCTACGGTAGGCCCAAAACCCAACAGAAGGCCATCATACTACATTGTGCCGGCCCACAGGCCATCGAAGTCAGTGACCAATTCACATACCAGGAAGGGGAGGACGAGGGCGACCCTGAGACATTATTGAAAAAGCTACACGACTACTGCAACCCAAGAGACAACGAAGTGTTAGAAACGTTTCGCTTTTGGAAATTACCCATCTGCTCCCCATTTGAAACCTACCTAACAAAGCTAAAGTCCCAGGCAAACAAATGTAATTTTAAGGAGCCAGACAGGATGATCCGGGACAAAATAGTGTTCTCCTCAGACAGAAAAGTGCTGGAAAAACTCCTGGCATGCCCAGAGCTGTCCCTGAAAAGAACAATCGAGATTTGCAGAGCCTTCGAACAGTCAATGACTAGTGTGGAGGAAATACGAGCTGAAGCTCACGCCCAAGTTGACAAATTGGAAAAAACTACACAAAAAGCTACAGCTACACCCTTAGAGTGTCGATTTTGTGGACGACACCACGCGTTCAATAAAACAGCATGCCCTGCGTGGGGACAGACATGCAAGCGATGCGGGGAAAGAAACCACTTCGCAAGAAAGTGCAACAGAGTAAAAGGAAGCACACTGGTACACAAGACGTCAGGGTACGAGCCAGAGTGGCTAAATACAATAAATGCACTCAAGTCGACAAGTGACAGGCTCACGGCTGAATTCGTAGTGAATGGTCAAAGAGTGAAATTCCAGTTAGACACAGGAGCCGACGTCAACATCATTTGTAAAAGATTTGTCAAGAGATGTCAAGCAGTGGAGACCACACAAACTCTAAGAATGTGGAACATGACTGAACTTAAGCCAGAAGGAGTTGCTGATTTACCAATGACAAACCCAAAAACTGGGAAAATAACTGTAGTGAAGTTCGTCGTCGTTGGAAATAACTTTCAATGCCTCCTAGGCCTGAAAACGTGTCAAGAACTGGATCTCATTACACTCAACGACAACAATTTCGTCTCTCAAGTACAGTCAACCAACGATAACCTAGGTGACCTAGGAGAAGCGAAACTAACCATAGAGGCAAACAAATCTCCAGTGGTGTCTGCATGCCGCAATATTCCTTTCGCATACAGAGACAAAGTCAAGAAGGAGCTGGATGTACTCGTGAAGAGAAAAATACTGGTCCCAGTAGAGGAGCCAACGGATTGGGTCAGTCAAATGGCCATTGTTCAGAAAAAAAACGGAGATTTGCGAATCTGTATAGACCCACAACACTTGAATAGAGTCTTGAAAAGGGAGCATTACAGACTCCCCACTTTTGAAGATACTCTACCCCAGTTCGAGAACGCCAAAATCTTCTCGAAACTTGACGTGAAAGAAGCTTATTGGCATGTTCGCCTTGACAAAGAATCAAGTATTCTGACAACAATGATAACACCTTACGGCCGGTATAGATGGACAAGGCTGCCCTTCGGACTGTGCGTCAGCGGAGAAATATTCCAAAGAAAACTGTCACAAGCACTGGAAGGCCTCAGCGGCTGCATCAACGTTGCCGACGACATCATTGTAGTCGGGTGTGGCAGAACAATGGAAGAGGCGTTGGGGGACCATAAGACAAAACTGGAAAATCTGCGAGAAAGATGCAAAAGAAAATCCATAATACTGAACGAGAGCAAAACATTGGAACAAACAGAGGCGGTCGAATTCATGGGACACGTCATCAGCGCACAAGGTATTGAACCAGACCCCAAGAAGGTGCAGGCCATAGTGGACATGGATCGCCCTACAAACGCACAGCAAGTCCGACGATTCTGCGGCATGGTGCAGTACCTGTCCAAGTTCCTCAGCAACCTGTCAGCCACATCACACCCCCTGCGGGAACTCACCAAGAAAGAAACGGAGTTTGAGTGGAATGAAGAATGCGAAGCCGTCTTTAGGAAATTAAAAGCGATGATAACAACAACCCCGGTGCTGGGTTTCTACAACGCAGCCAAATCCCTGGAAATCCAGGTCGACAGTAGCCAAGATGGGCTTGGTGCCGTGTTGATGCAGGAAGGGAAACCATTGGAGTATGCCTCACGAGTCTTAACACCAACGGAAAAGAGATGGGCTCAAATAGAGAAAGAACTACTGGCCGTGGTTTTCGGACTTGAGAGGTTCAATCAATACACTTTTGGCAGACCCGTCACAATCGTAAATGACCACAAACCCCTTGCCACGATCATACAAAAAACCCTAAACCAAGCCCCAAGACGGTTACAGAACCTCATTATGAGAAGCAATAGATATGATTTCACATTCAAGTGGGTTCGCGGAAACGAACTGTACATAGCCGACACGTTGTCCCGTGCATGCGACACTAAGCCATTGACTGAAGAAATATTGAACCTCAACATCCAACAAATCGTCGATATTCCCGATCCACTGCTAGACCGAATTAGAAGCGAAACAGATGCTGATGAAACTCTGCAAGATCTCCGAAAGACCATTGAAGAAGGTTGGCCTGTCAAGAAAACTGCCGCTCCCGCGGCTCTGAGGCCCTATTATGACTTTGCCGAAACCCTGAGTATAAGTAATGGAATCATCGTCAAGGGAGAAAGAGTACTAATTCCCAAAAGCATGCGCTCAGAGATGAAGGAGAAGTTACACGCCTCCCACCTAGCATACGACAGCATGATGAGGCGGGCGAGGGCCCTGATTTTCTGGCCAGGAATGGCTGCAGAAATCAAACAGATGTCCGACTCGTGCACCGCCTGCCAAGAGAACAAGCCAAGCAATCAAAGAGAAACGTTGTGGCCACATTATGAAGGAAAAGGACCCTGGGAAAAGGTGGGAACAGACTTAATGGAGATCCAAGGGAGAACATACTTGATCACAGTTGACTATTTCTCAAATTGGATCGAAGCTGACTTATTAACAACATCAACCTCAACCGAGGTGATTAGAAAACTGAAAGCTCACTTTGCCAGATTCGGAGTCCCTAAAGTCCTAATCTCTGACTGTGGTCCCCAATACACGTCTCACGCCACCATCGGAACCGGAGATGATCAATACGAAGCCCTGCTGGAACTTCGCAACACTCCCAAACAGGACTGTGGCTATAGCCCAGCCCAGTTGTGTTTGAACAGAATACCACGGTCACTACTACCCCTGACTAAAACCCTTGAGCCCGAAAGCTACACAGAAGGCCTGGGGGCGAAAGCCCGTCACAGGTACACCATAAAAAAACACTATGATAAAAGAGCAAGAGACCTGCCCGGGCTGAGTGTGGACCAAAACGTTTACTTCCAGAGTCCAGGAAACAATGATTGGCGCCCTGGCATAATTATTATGAGAAACAGTGAGCGGTCCTATACCGTGAAGGGAACAACGGGCGGTACATACGTTAGGAACAGAGTGCACATCCGGCCCAGGAATGCCCCTTACTCAGACATCTTTTCAGATGATGAAACGGCAACCCATGAGGCGCCACTAGATGCCTCATCCACAGACATAACACCACACCCTGCTTTAGAGCCCAACGCCGGCCCTGATGGGATCCCACCCTTAGCTCACGGAGCAGAGCCTAGCGTGAGAAGGAGTGGCCGAACGAGAGCCACCCCTACGTGGCACAAGGACTATGACATGGGCAAGTGGTGACAACCGCTGAAGTTTTGTTTGTTCGTTTTTTTTTTGTGTTTTTTTATTTGTTATAGTTTTTTTTCTTTTGGCTAGATCTGCATAGCCTTCAATATTGATGTACAGGATGTTAATATGCCATGTGTTCGTTTTGGAATGTTGTAGTGAATTGTAGTGAAAGAGGGATGTTAATATTTCATGTGTTCGTCTTGGAATGTTGTAGTGAATATGTTTCGTCGATAGAAAGGGAAGGATGTTAATAGTTGATATGTAAGTTATAGCCCTTAGTTATTGTGAGTTATGTGTTTTGTGTTGTAAACATCGGGTGTGCCCAAGATGGCGTCTTTTAGTGTTGAATAAAAGTGTTAGGTCCAACTCCAAGAAGTGTTGCCTCAATTATTCCGGACAGTAATGCTTGTTGGTCATTGTTCTGGCCACATGACACCTTACTTGTTAATAGCTGGCCAATGAAACAGATTACCTTAATATCATCTGCCCTATAGATTGCAAGGTCTGAAAGGGGAACTTTACTTTTTACTTTATACAATGTAACTAGTGGAGAATTTATTGTACTGATATCCCTCAAAATCTTTGTTAAAATAGTTTTACTAATAATTAATAAATTGAAACAGATATGCTGACATTATAAACAATTAGCTTTTTACACACAAAAAAATGAATTCAGAGATGAAAGAAAATTAATTAAAACTGGTACTTAGTAGAAGTTTCATCTCTGAGACCTAGTACTTACTTATAGTCTGCTCCACTAAGTTGTTGACATAATTTGGACATTGTCTACACACAGGCTGGGGAGCTCTGTTGACAAGAATCAAACCAAGAGTATTTTGAGAACTATGAAACTATCCAACACTTATCAAACCAAGAGTATTTTGAGAACTATGAAACTATCCAACACTTATCAAACCAAGAGTATTTTGAGAACTATGAAACTATCCAACACTTATCAAACCAAGAGTATTATGAGAACTATGAAACTATCCAACAATTATCAAACCAAGAGTATTTTGAAAACTATGAAACTATCCAACACTTATCAAACCAAGTAAATGTAGCAAAAACTAATATTTTCATTACTTTTAAAATAGATCATGCTATATCAAAACATAAAGATATTAGCATTAGCATTTTTAGTTTGCAGATAATAACTTAAATTTCATCATTAGTCACTTTGAATTAGAGTAAAATATTGTACAATGTGAAAGCAGTGACAATAGGGGGGGGGGGGGGGGGGGCAGCGCCTGACAACCCAATAAAGAATCCTTAGATAAAATCTAATCTAGCTCCAAGTCAACAGGGCTGATATACAGCACTTGTGAGAAATAGAGATGACTGGTAATTTTTCAAGCTCTGTGTACCATCAGCTAATTCAATAGCCCAGGTTTGTGGAAAACAAAAAGAATACCTGGTGGTTCCTACACCAAAAAATGGCGTCCCAGCACCAAAAATGAGACCCACAGGATGTGCCCCAAAAGCTCCAGGGACACCAATAGCTCCAGCAACTCCAACAGCTCCAGGAGAAACTACTTGAATATCTGCTTGACTGTCTTGACTACCAGCATCACTGTACTCATCAAAACTTTGCTGGATTTTCTTGTCTGGGTAAAGCTAAGGCAACAACATGCAATATTTAATAATCTACTTCCATTGCTGAGTCCTACAACATACAATATTTAATTATCTACTCCCATTGCTGAGTCCTACAACATACAATATTTAATTATCTACTCCCATTGCTGAGTCCTACAAATTAAGGGTTATCTTTTCAGCATTAAATTTTTTAATAACTTAATAATCATTGAAAAGAAATAAAGGATAATTAATTTAATTTGTATTATTATTATTATTGCATGTATATATATATATATATATATATATATATATATATATATATGTTTTATTTTACATTCTCAAGTCAGTGGGCGAAGAGAGAAAAGACGAGTGGTTGAAAAAACACATTAAATTTATTTTATATAATAATTACAGATTTTTTTTTATTGAATACTTTATTTGTAATTTTTTAGCTAAACATTTGTTTTTATACCATTTGTGTAGCCAGTAGCTGAAACTAATCAGTTCAAATAGAGACTACAAGAAGGAATAATTGATAGCTATGGAAAGTCCAATATTAATAAATAATAATAATAATAATTTACTTTATAGAGCACTTTTAACAAACAATGTAGGCTCAAGGTCATGTGATAACAATACTGAAATAAACACGAGAACTAAAATGAAAGCTAATCTAAAAAAATTGTTAACAGATAGGTCTTAATGTTCTTCTTAAAGGTAGTGAAGCATGTTGTCTGTCTGAGGTCAATGGGGAGGGAGTTCCAAAGTTGCTCCGTGCACAGAAAAAGCCAGCAAGCCACAACTTTTTTTAGGGAGAAACTGGCAACACTAGAAGTATTGAGTCCATGGAGTGATCAGTTCGCTAAAGTACAAGGAAATTCTTTATTGTAGATGCACTGATGACAATGTCCGATAAATTATTGCACACACATAACTATAGTAAACACCAAATAAGAGTAGCCAAACATTTCTCACACATTCTCTAGACGGTGGGCTAAATTTTAAATTCAAAATTTTGTTCCATTACAGGACAATGTTTATGCCGACATTTTATTTATTGTCAGTTGGAAGCTACACTAAACATGAGTAGAACTTTGACTGACCATGTCTCTAGTAATTTTATTCTTCATATCCAGTTCATTCAATTCCTCTTCAGGTCGTCTTTTCTCTGCAGGACAAGGTCAAAAGTGGATCAATAAATAAATAACTAACATCCTTAGCAGATTGGACCAAATACCAACAAGTAACCAAAGGAAATTCATTTTTTCAAAGCAATGAAAAAATATTTTTAGGAGAGGTTGTATTGTATATCATTAACAATATATAACCTTTTAAATATAAATCAAGATAAAAGTTATTAATTTTCGTTGGCAGAAATTGCATATTCTCTTTAAAAAATAATTTCTGACCATAAAATATGTTTCTGACCAATACATGGAGCAAGGTAGCTGAGTGATCAAGTGTTTGGCTTCCAAACTGGGGGAGCTCATGTTCGAATCCTGATGAAACCAGGAATTTGAACTTCATGATTTTCTGGAGGACCCCTGAGTCCACCCAACTCTAATAGCTACAAGACTTACATTGGGGAAGTCAAGGTTGTTAGTCATTGTGCTAGTAACATGACACCCTTGCTAACAGTCTAACATAGAAACCGATGAGCTTTACATCGTTTGCCCCCATAGATCACAAGTCTGAAAGGGGTATCTTTACATACTTTTTCTGACAAATACAACTATGTATTTAAACAAAACAAATACACTTTACATGAGCTTTACAAACCTGGTTTAAGTTTAAGGTAAGCCTCCACTAAGTTGTTCACTAAATGATTTTTATTGATACGCTCCACCTTCAGACGACACTAGAAAACAAAGGGAGTAAATCAACACTAAAGGCTTATGTTAATTTTACAGTCAACTTTTAATTCTTTGGCAATAATTACAAAAATTTTAAAAAATCATCCAAGGTAAAAAAACACACTAAAAACATCCCAACACAAGTTTAAAATAACATTCTACTGAGACAAATAGTTTTTATAAGAATTTTTTAAACTGGATAATTCTGAACAACCCCATGCTTCAACATAGGGCAAAATACTTACAGAAGGGCATTCAACTGATCGATCCATCCACTCTGAGTAGCAACCAGAACAAAACGAATGCATGCATGGCTGCAAACTGACCAGCACATGAAACAAGGAAAGTAAAATGCTATAATGTGATCACTTCGTCAAATAACAGAAAAGCTACTTGACAGCTGAAGTGCAATATGTACTGGACAGTTTAATTATATTTTGTAATTATCTTTTTACATTTCACAACAAAATAAAATTTAAAAAAAAAAACTTTTAGAATTATTTACTTGTAAATTATTTGTAATACCATGCTGATGTAAAAAATACTTTTAGAATTATTTACTTTTAAATTATTTGTAATACCTTGCTGATGTAAAAAAATACTTTTAGAATTATTTACTTGTAAATTATTTGTAATACCTTGCTGATGTAAAAAATACTTTTAGAATTATTTACTTGTAAATTATTTGTAATACCTTGCTGATGTAAAAAATACTTTTAGAATTATTTACTTGTAAATTATTTGTAATACCTTGCTGATGTAAAAAATACTTTTAGAATTATTTACTTGTAAATTATTTGTAATACCTTGCTGATTTAGCAAAGAAAATTCAGTAGATCTTTTTCTGTTGCAAAGTAGTGAGCACTATACATTTCTTTAAACTTGTAAATACTTCAATAATTTTGAGTATAGGAACTTGCCAAACAAAGCAATTTTATGAAGCGTATTAAGTTATCTAAAGTATACAAAAAAAAGAAGTCTTGCCAAAGAGAAAGACAAGACACCATTTTGTTTCTTTAAAAGTTACCTGATACAGTCATGAAGAAGCTCTTGACAAATGCTACAAACTAAAGTTTCAGAAAACGCATCCTCTTCTTCTTTAGAACCACAAACACTGGACTTTGAATTATTGGGTTGTCCATTAAGCTTTTCTTTCACTCTGTCAGGAGTAGATATTTTCACACCATTTTTTTGATTTTCTTCAATGTTGACATCCTCCTCTATGTATTAAACAAAGAAAAATGATCTCTCCGTAGAAATATTTTAGATGAATAAAATTATTAGTAATGTTTCTAGAGACATTAGAAAAGAGTTTGCTTTGTTTGTTTGATTTGACTGATAGCTATACCAAACTATCAACATTTTCCCTTAGGATGCCAAATGCCCAACTAGATAAATTCAGAAAAATAAACTTAAATTTATCAAAATACCTAGAAAGATTCATTCCTAGGATATCAAGCTAAGTGCTCAACCACTCAGCTTTGAGTATGTATATATATATTATGTGTCATGTATTTCATCAAAGCTATTGGCATAACATTACATAAAATACATGGGATATACATTACATTAAATAAAATAAATGATAAGTCTTCATTACTTGAGTTTGAATTAGAATTTTCAGTCTTCAGTTTTTTGCAGGGAGTTGAACCAATGTCTTCACTGCTCTGTTGAAGAAATTATAAAGTAAACATAAATGATGTTAATTTTAAAGAAACGTAGAAGGCTATGCACTTAGATATGACTATATATTGTCTTAGAGGTTTATTATCTTTCACTGGCAATGGTCACAATCATTTTGTCTGAGTTGTATGCTAATATAAATTTTAGTTTTAAAGTTGGTAACAAAGTCAGAAATAAATCTCAAAGATAAAAAAAAAAACATGAATGTGTTGATTGCAACATTGGATTGCACCTGTCACCCACATGCTAGATGGAAGGATGGGCATCCTCTATGCTGAGTTTGACAATTAAGTCAGACCCAAGGGATATCCAAGACTAGCCTACAGAGATGTCTGCCAGCGGGATCTCAAGACTTCAGACATCACTAAGTATGTGGGGGAAAATTGCCCAAGACTGGACAGCGTGGTAAACCTGCCTACTGGTACGACCCTGGCTGACAGCAAAAGGACTGAGGTGGCCTTAAAATGAGAGAAAGAGGAACGCTGCCTTATCTGATAAGCCTAAAATCATTCTCATGCAAAAACTTCAGCAAAGTTTGCTGCTCCAGAATTGGTTTTTTTTAGTCATGTCAGATTTTGAGAAGATACTAACACCAGTAATCCATCTGGGCGAATACATTGTCTTTCAAGACAGAAGGAGTCATATATGAATGCAACAACAACAAAAAAAAGCTGAAGTTGAAGCTGAATAACACTGATATTTGATACCAAAATTAAAATTAATATGAGGCACAAAGAAAAAAATAGATGAGTAATATTCACAAGTTTAAAGTGCAGAATCAAAGAGCAATAACATACTTTGATTATTTTTTTTTTTTGGCTCATTGTTTTTCTTTAATGATTAGTTTGTATTTTTAATATTTTGAAGTTCAATCAATCTTATAAATATGAATAACGAAAATAGTAATTTGATTATATGTTTTTACAAGTTTTGCCTATGTTTCAGATGAAGCAAGTTGATCTGTTAAAGTGGCTAAAGGTTCAAAAGGATTAAGTTGCTGGCACAGTATCTACTTTAAACTAAGGCACAGCTGGCTGGGCTAAAGAAACCCTAAAATCAAGACTCAAACTCAGGACAATCACCTACTGCTCTTCCATTCAGCCACCAATTCTGATGAATACATTAAAAACTCAAAGATTAATGCCATATAAGACGTTTACCTGTCTTTTTGTTTCTGGAGTTGTGACGACATAGTTAACAGATTCATCTGAATTATAGAATTCTTTGAGATTAATAATACAGAAGCATTACATTTTTCTTCTATTAATATATAATGTATGTATAATGTAAGCAAACCATGCCCTGCAAATTTTTTTTTTAGGGGGGGGGGGGGTTAAAACTAGTAATGCTACTTAAAAAAAACTACCTAGAGAATGGCTGCAATATATATATATATATTGTAAACATATTTCTTTCTGTAGGATACAGCTTATCATTCAAATAATGTGACCTGAACAAAAAATTAACTGGATGCCAGTTTAATACTTGTGGCAGCACCTAATAGATATGTGTAGCCATGAGAAAATGTTTACAGGAAAAAAACAACAAAAAAAACATTAAAATGAAGTAGTTTACAAGAAGTCAAGAACTCTTTTATATATAGTAGAAAAGTAAAACTGTCGTTTAGTGGTCTCAAAAGTCCCTGGTATGAACCCTGCCCGATGCCATCCCCTGTTGTCCCTAGTCTGAAGGAACATCTAAAACAAAACAATTTACATCATTTATCTTAACAGTTCACAAGAGTGTTACACAATGATGAGCTCCTTTAATTTTGACAAGAGGTCTTGTTTCAATTAGAGATAATTTGTCTTGGAAATTATCTTGAAGAGTGAAAAGGACATTCACATCATTTTTCATTAGTTTGTCTAACTTATAAGAAGTTTCAAAAATAGAAAACTGAAGCACAAACAGAACACAAGATTGTATTTTAAAATAACTAAGAGTCACAAAGAATTAGTTTCAACCACAGTTTAACAACAGAATTTCTATATCATAAATTATATGACAAAATATTTACTAACAAAAAAAAGATACCTATGAAAGTGGCATTATTGTTAAAGCTGTATTCTTCAGTGTCATCAGACCTTGGCTCATTGTCCAATTCCTTCAAGTCTTCAAACACATAACCTATATCTGGGGGGAAAGATGATTCATCATATTATTATATATTGAATGTCAGCTTTGGTTTGTCAATCAATGGTAGTTGAAGAAAAATGTGCCTGTTTCTAAGGCCAATGATTAACAAGGGAGTTATGAAACCTGCACAATGATAAATCACTTGTACATTTTCTAACTAGTCCCCTACTCCCAGGATCTCCTAAAATTTTGACCTTCAGAAGGATTCAAACTGGTATAAAAACCTAGTACTTTACAACTCATTATCTACATACTTGCTCTCTGTACACTGTCTATATGTATGTAACTGTAATGACATTTCGTTGGTTATTATCACACATGAGAAAAGCTTTTAGTCTAACTAAGCAGACAGTTGCATGAAATTAGCATGTAATTACCCTAAAAACATTCACTGTAAGAATTAAGACATAAGGAATAAAATTTAGCAATTAATATTTTACAAATTCTAACCGCATAATGTGGTCATTGTTATTTACAGCAGAAGTAGAGAGTGTCCTGTCTCTTTGCAATTCAAATATTAAACAAACCTTTTTTTTTCCCTATAAGCAGTGTACTTCATTAATTTCTCCTTTAAAATTTTATTTATAATCCACCATTTCAAAACATACAATATTTATTAAATTAAATAATGGGTCAAATGGCTAGAGACTATGAAAGAATGAATAGGTCTCTAGTACCCCCCTCTCTCTTCATATCTTTGATTATACCTTAAACCAAATTTTTCCAACAACGCAGAAAAAAATGTTGAGTAAACTAACTTTCGGGGGAGGGGGGGAGATATGGGGGAGTCATCAAGTTCACAGCTGAGAACATGTTTCTCATGATCACAAAACTTCAAATATGATCTACACTTCACGAGGGAAACACAACACTAACTAGCTAGCATAGCCTAGTGTACCGTACTCAAATAAAACAAAATATTAAAAGATCATTAATGAAATTTAATGCACGTCCATCAGATCTCATGCTCTGTAAGCAATTTCTTATCCTTCATCCAATTAACGAGGGCTACTATTGAGAGAACAGAGAAGTCAAGAAGTAACAGCTAAGAGTAGCTTGGCAAAAAGGAAAGGGAAAAAAAAAAAAGGAAAAATTATTCCAATACCATTTTCAGTGTTATTCTTTTTGTGGATTATATGTATTTCATCTCCATGGTGAAGTTGTCTGCGCTGAAACAAATGAGTTTATTTTTAGATTTCATAGAGCCTTGGAATATAAATTCATGTTTACTTTCAATAACCACTCTAGCCTTCATATTGAATTTCTGTTTTTCAATACTTTTTTTTAGCTAAATGGTCGCAATTATTTTTTCCCCAATGAAAAGTTTTTTGGCAGATAAAAAATAAAATGTGTGAAGACAGGACTAGAAATTAGAAAGAAATGTGCAAAGATAAAATATTGAGATGATATTGAGATGCTGTAATAAATCATTTTTAAGTTAATGAGCAGCTTAAATTAAATGTCAAATGCTATGGTCATGTAGGACAGGAATTTTTTTTAAGTTATTTTTGCAGATTTTTTCCTTCCAGATATCTGAAACTGTAAAAAAAAAAAATACCTAGCTAAGTATTATGGTTCATCAAATATGTGAATCTACAAAACCAAAATCTAATAAATAATACTTTTGTTCTTTAGAATGATAGTCAATGATACCAACCTCACCCTTGACTAGTTTAAATTTAAGATTGAGTAAGGTTCCATTTGTACTGAAATTGAAAATATAAAATAATCATAAAATACATTTTCACACAAGTACAAAGTTAAAACTATAATACAATTATTTCATTATAATAAGATTCCCTTTTAAATTTATTTTTTTTCAACATTTTTATTTCGAAAAGAAAGTTTAAAAAGGAATTTAGATATGAAAAAAAGTTTTTAAGTTTATTAGTTTATTAATTCATCAACACA
Source organism: Biomphalaria sudanica (assembly GCA_036873155.1). Classification (NCBI taxonomy): domain Eukaryota; kingdom Metazoa; phylum Mollusca; class Gastropoda; family Planorbidae; genus Biomphalaria; species Biomphalaria sudanica. The sequence goes on along the minus strand of JAZGLO010003787.1, from coordinate 500,836 downwards.
GTACCTGGTGTCATAGAGCCAAACTGTGCCATCGTCAGCTCGTTCAATATAACAATGCTTACTGGAAACCAAATTGTTGTCCACATGGGGCAAATCACAATCTGAAACACAGACAATGCCATAGAAAAGTTAATAACTCTATAAATGCACAAGAAAACAGAACTATTTTGAAAGCAAATTTGATTTGAACAAAACAATATAAAAACAACTCCTTTCGTATTGTGCAACTTTCATGCTTATAGAATGTTCATGTTAGGATGACCAGGATGTGCAATACAAAAGCAATTTAAAAGAAAATTTCACACACACACACAAAAAGCAAAGCAAATTCATTATTGACTGATATCTTCATCTAGATATTGATTATGCATCATGGGTCTAGCAAATTCCCTTAACCCGGAACCTACTTAATTTTTTCCAGGGAAGCAAACAAAAATTTTCAAACCAGGTCACTAGGATCAATGATAGAACTATTATATAAATCTCATGGAAAAAAACAAAATAAATGTGTCTAAAGTGTAGTAAAATGGAGCACAGGCAATATCCAATAGGAAGTTACGAAATTACTATCAAAATAAACTAACAAGATGACAAAAGTGGAGTGATGTGCAGTCAGTGCACGGAAATAAGAGGTGCATGAAAATAGTTCTTTACTTATAGCTTATAAGTTACTAACCAAATCTTAAGTTAATAAGACAGCAACAAAACAAGTTAGCCTGAGACATTTATAATGATTATGACATATACTATGAGATTATATAAAAATTAAACACCTAACCCAAAAAGTAAGCAGACAGCTGCAGAGTGAATACATAAACAATGTAATATCTAAAGATAACAACAAAAACCTATGGTCATACATTAAGTCTAAGAAAATGGAAACAACTGGCATAGCACCATTAAAAGATGAACATAACATAATACATAATGATAATGAAACTAAAGCAAACATTCTTAACAAATACTTTGCATCAGCATTCTCAGCCCCAGGAGACAAAGACATATTTCTTAATTTGAACCAAGTAGACAACATAGAAGATTTAGTAGTACAAGAAAATGGAATTAAAAAACTATTAGCCAACACCAAACCAAATAAAGCATCTGGACCTGATGGTATTCCAGCTAGAATACTCAAAGAACTAAGCAATGAGCTAGCCCCAGTGTTCAAAATACTCTTTCAGGCATCGCTTAACCAGGGCAAAGTACCAAAGGACTGGAAAGAAGCTAATGTCACCCCCCTATTTAAAAAAGGAGAAAAATCTGATCCAGGAAACTACAGACCAGTATCACTTACCAGCATCACATGTAAAATCCTAGAACACATAATATGTAGCAACATCATAAACCACTTAGACAAACATAATGTCCTCACCCCATACCAACATGGCTTTAGGAAATATAGATCATGTGAAACACAACTAATAGGACTAATTGATGATTTTTCAAAAGGTTTAGATAATAGTGAACAAATAGATGCTATCTTACTAGATTTTTCCAAGGCTTTTGACAAAGTTCACCACCATAGTTTGCTTAAAAAACTAAAATATTTCGGCATTAATGGTCCACTGCATCAGTGGATTAAAGATTTTCTGATAGGGAGAGAACAAACTGTAATAATAAATGGCTCTAAATCAACACCAATAACAGTAAATTCAGGTGTACCTCAAGGAACAGTCTTGGGTCCACTACTATTTTTAATTTACATAAATGATTTACCAAATTGCATTACTTCAGGAACAAAAGTCAGATTATTTGCAGACGATTGCATAATATATAGAACAATAAAAACAACACAAGACACAGATATTTTACAAAGAGAGTTAGATGAATTACAGAAATGGGAATCAAATTGGAGCATGTCTTTCCACCCAGAAAAATGTCAGTTGTTAAGAGTAACAAAAAAACTAAAACAAATTAATTCCACTTATCTTATTCATGGCAAACTAGTAACACAGACTAAAAACGCAAAATACCTAGGTGTTATAATAAATGAAAAACTGTCATGGAATCCACATATTGATGAAACTATAAAAAAATCCAACAAAGCATTAGGATTTATTAAAAGAAATTTCTATAAATCAAATAAGAACATAAAACTAAAATGTTATTTAACCTTGGTTAGGCCAATAATAGAATATGCATCCACCGTGTGGGACCCCTCAACTCAAGAAAACATTAAGAAACTGGAACAAACACAAAATAGAGCAGTGAGATTCATAACAAACGAATATTCACATTTGACTAGAGTAACACCATTAGTAAAATCACTAAATTTAGAAAGCCTTCAGGACAGAAGACTCAAAAGTAAAGTAGCAATTATAAATAAAACACTGAACCATAATCTTCAAATACAAAAACAAAATTTAATAAAATACTCTGAAAGACACAAAAATAAAGGCACATTCCTCGTCCCATATGCTAGGACAAATTTGTACAAATACTCCTTCTTCCCTAGTGCTATTAGAGCATGGAATGGGTTGCCTGAGCTAGCCAGAAAAACCAGTGACTTGGCAGAATTTAAGTCATTGGTTAATATGCATGACTAAAAGCATGACGCATAGGACATAATCATCTTTTTTTTGAAGTAACGTCTGTATGGTATAAGATAAGATGAGATTACAATTACTTAACCTGAGACATTTATAATGATTATGACATAACTATGAGGTTACAATGACTTAGCCTGAGACATTTATTATGATTATGACATAACTATGAGATTACAATGACTACATAAAATGACCTACTTATTATTATCTTATAAAATACAGGTGTAACTTCAAAAGAATGAAAAAAAGATTATTACATCCTATACATGATGGCTAGGTCAAGAGTCAAACATCATAAACATGCTAATCAATGACTCAAATTCTGTTGTTGTTGTTTTTTTAATGTTTTTCTTATTTATGATGTCAGTAAGACTAATCAGTAACTCTATTGACAATGATTATGCATTTGTATGATGATGATCGTGATGATCTGCCATGATCTGGCTTTTCATTGCCTTTTGCCGATCAACTCACCACTGTTTCTTCCAATTACAAATTTATTGTTAATAATTGGAATAACTGGCATCTGTATATTTGTAATTGATAACAACTGTCCCCATACTTTCTCGTGTGGTGCATCATTCATTGTAGATCTATTATAAAATGATCTTGTGGAGCTAGTCTGGTACTGTAAAGTGTGTAAAGTTGATGCTGCAGTTTCTTCTATTGTATTTATGGACAAAACGAATAAAATCCACATTTTTAATTTCATAAACAATTATAATCACACCATTTAGTTCCATGCATATACTACAGCTACTTAGGCCTATATAGATCTATATACATAGAATATAGATCTAGACGTTGATTTATGGAGACCTTTCACGTATAGTATAGAGTCCAAATATATATCTGTATATCAAAGAGAGAGAGAGATCATCAACATTCTACATAGAACTAGCTCTTTTTATATTTGAATATTATATATAGGTTTAGACAGTGTTGTTGTTGTTTGTTTGTTTTTTTGTAAAAAAAAAATAATTAGTGCCGGTACTCAGTGGTGGATTGATTAACTTTTAACTACTAATAAATTAATAATAAACGTTAAAATGCAAGAAAAGTAATAATTTTTCCCCACATTGAAAAAGGCGCTGGTACGTCGTATCGGTGCGTACCGTCACAAAAAAAAAGCACTGCGAAAAGATAAAACAATCACTTTAGCTATAAATCTCTATAAACCTATATGCATAAATGACTGTATAGTAAACTTAGCCTTAACTTATAATGAGATAAGACATAAGATAAGATAATTTGTATTGATCCAATCTAAAGGAAATTCAGTTTGACTACAATTGACAAGCTCAGCGAAACTACTGTACAAAAACAATATTGATTAAAAATTCGAACAACATTCACACACGAAACACATTCACAACCAGCGCTTTATGAATTTGACTTCTATGTACTTCTCGATGACGACAGCTGATCTTGTAACACTCTGACCGAAAGTGGGATAAAGGAGTTTTTAAATATATAGATATAAGTGAAAATACTGAAATATTGCGTTGAAGTTGCGTAGTAGGGGCGGTGGTGTAGCTAGGGTAGGGGAGGAGGGGGGAATAGAAAAAAAAACGGCCTCCACTTGACGGGGTCACCCAAGACCTCCCGGGCCCCCAAATGATGAAAAATCCGTAGCTACGCACCTGAGTAGGGAAACATATCGAACCCTCCTTTTAGGCCTCCTAGTCTCATGTGGGGAAAGGGTGCGAGTGTAATTTTTTAACGGGGGGGGGGGGAGGGGTCGTTAGCAAAATGTCTTTAAAATACAGAGTAATATATGTAAATGTATTTTTTTCCTAATCTTATATATTATAGACGTTAAAAGAAGATAGTTAAGTCCTACATATTTCATGTGTCACTCTAGTCATGCATGTTAATCAATAACATAAACTCTGATAAGTCGTTAGTTTTCATAGCTGATTCAGAATCAGGTAACCACTCTAATAAAATCTTTAAAATGGCACTAGCCACTAGGGAAGTTTTCGACTACTAGATCTATAGTCTAAGACCTAATAGGCTAATCTAGTTCCTATCTATATTCTAGATCTATATCTAAGAGGGCAATAAAAATTAAATTTTGTAATTGAGATTTTATAACAAGGTGTACTTTACATAAAAATAGTAGATCTACATCTAGAATATTAATCTTTTCTTCGTTCTTTTACTTTTTTTTTTATTCGTTACTACTTTTTGGAAGACGTGATTGGAATCCTAATTTTATATAGCTCGTCCCCAAGATAAGACACAATGGCGTACAGACAACTATTCAATGTTGCCCTTCAAAACTCGAGAAGATCTTTCGCCTCATCTGCTGGGCACTCCGCTCATGGAGGTAAGACAATAAAATACATTCAATTAACTAAAGAACTTTATTCTTGGCCATTGTTGTTGTTTTCAGTACTTATTTATAATTAATAATAATAGTCAAAGGTAGAGATCTTCTTGATGAATAATATATAATTAATAATGTTAGAATAGATTATCATTATATATAGTTTTATAGACATAGAATGATAGATCTATCTGACTATCATCTACTCGTCTACTCAAATTCAAATAGTCTCAAAGTGAAAGTCTACTCAGTAACTCACTACTGTCTCTGAGCTCTCTAAGTCTAAACTCTAAGTGAGTAACTTAAACTTCTAACTCTGGTCTCTACTCTAAATCTAGAAGTTAGAAGTCTAGATGATGATAGTACTAGATCTAGTAGTAACTAGTCTAGTCTCAAGTTTAAAGTCTAGATACGCGGATACGCTGACTTAATAGAAACGTCTGTTTTAGTCAGATTCTGAGAGATCAATTCAATGATCAAGCTTAGTTGTCTTAGTTGATAATGACAAATTAAAATATTAAATACACTAGATCTATTCTAATTAAATTATGATTATGTCTGATTTAGACCATGATAGACTAAGTCACTAAGTGAACTAGACTAAGTCTAAGTAAGTCAATGTCTGTCATGTAGAGACGTGAAATAAAAAAAATTATCTTTAAAATAATTTAACAGAACTTTCAAATGAAGTATAAATTATGACTATCAGTATGTTTAACAGTTAGAAAGTTATGATTTTTTTGTGGCATTTTGACCTAACATCTGTTGACATGGAACAAGCATTATACAAGAGAGAGGAGAGCTTGTCGCTGGCTAAGCCAGTGAGACACACCCCCAGCTCAAAAGTTAAATAAAAAGTTGGAATTGAGTTTCGTAGATGATAGATCTACTCATTAAATAAGAAATTTAATAGTAGATCTAGTAGTAAATTTCTAGCTCACAAAGCTGATTTCATTTATATTTATGAACTTTACTTGTATAGAATGTAAATATTGAAGGAAATAAACAAATTATCCTGTCTTGAGCTTTAAGAGGGTGGGGACAAAATGGTGGCGTTGTGATGACAGAAAATAAAATATTTTAAAAGTGGAATCAAAGTCATCTAATTTTTTTTTTTTCAAATGCGCTTTAAAATTCGTCACATTCATGCGAATGTGTTTAGTACACGAAACTATTGGAATATATGCAGAATATTAGGCTTTCAAAGCCTGTGGCATGTTTTTATTTTTGTTCACAAAATTATTCTATATATAGACTATCACCAAAACTGTCCATGGCCATTATTTTCTTTGTTAAATGGCATTTTATACTTTGTAAGTGCCACATAAGACTTACAGCGTTAAAACTTTGGTAGAATTATGGCCAGGTGTGATATCTAATATGAAAAAAAAAAGTAACTTTTGATCTCTATCCTAACTTCTATTTGGTGAAAACAAAAAAGTGATATTTTCATTATAAGTAAGTAATTAACTTAAAAAAAAAATCCTCATTAAGCATTAATTAGGCCATTGTCTATAACATAACTTAAAAACTTCTCACATTTCATTCAAAAGTGTAATCAATTTCCAAGTGTGGCCTTAGTATAAAAAAACAACTGCAAAAACGCAATCTCTAAATTATCTGTCGTTTTTCTTCCTCGCTTCCAGTTTTTTTTTTCGCATAGCTAGTCAGTGACAATTGACTGAAGTGTCTGCTGGATGTGAGTCTAAAAGTCTAATCTATTGCCTTGCTAATAATTATCTTGATTGACGTTTTTGATCAAGTTGGCAGTTAATGATCTGATCTAGTCAATCAGAATCTATTTAAACATAGATTAAAATGATAGATCTAATTATAAATGATTCTAGATCTAGTAATTCTAGTTAGTTTTTTTTAAATAGTAACTTAATGATTTTGTTTTTAAGTTTTCTCATTCAGCCTCAGGTTGGGAGGGGGTTATGGTGGGCAGGTTTCAATCTTGGCTCCATTAGATGACAGCCTGAAGCTTGTAGATCTATCACTCAATTGGGCAGCCATTTTTTCCAATACTGGCTTATGGCTATGTGGCTGTGAATTTAAACGTGTGCAATTAATTTTCCAGAATCTTCTAAAACTTGGAGGAATGCCTTCTACATTGTTGGATTACCTGTGGTAGGACTAGTTTACTACAATGCTTTCTATTTGATGCCTCAACATTCTGAAAGACCAGAATTTGTACCATATCCCCACTTGAGAATCAGAAACAGGGTAAATATTTAAATTAGTAAAATGCTTAGTCATTTAAATTTTTCAAGTTAGCAGTTAGATGCGTTATTTTGATGTTAAGGTGTTCAAGCAACAAAATTAATTATGAAATAATGATGCTTAATATCTTTGTCCTTTAGAATATAATATTTTGCTTTGCAACTAGATATATATACCAAATGAACAAGTTATTTATTCCCTTTGCAGAGTCAATTACAACATATTTTATTTGTCAGAGCTCTTTTTCATGGTGTATCATAAGTGGATATCACACACAACTCAATACCATCTCTCTTCACTATCATCATATACCCATAAGGGTATGCTTATCTGATATTTAATATCAACTATCAAAAGTTAACATAATAGTAAAAAAAAAACAAAAAAAAAACAGCTGGTCTAAGAAGCCACATAAAATCATGCTTTGATCTGGTCTGTAGAGAATAGGTCCTCAGTGAAAAAGATGCTGTTTATTCACATTGAGCTAGGTTGCTAGGATTAAATAACTATTGCATACTCAGTACTAAAAGAAACAAATGTTTACTAATACACAGTACTTTGATTCTTTTTTTTTTTCAGCCTTACCCATGGGGAGATGGTGACCATACCTTGTTTCACAACAAGTATTACAATGCTACATCTAAAGGTTATGATGAGGGATCAGAAGACCTTAACCCTGCAAAACACCACCATTAGATGGGGAGATTCCCAACATACTCTTAGTGTGTTAATGAAATAATTAGAATGCAATTTGATGTGCATAGCAGATGAAGCACTTATTGCATCAATTGTTGCATATAATGATTAAACAATTTCCTTTAGTTTTCCTTTAGTTTCTTTTGTATTTGTTGCTCTCATTTTTGTAAGGTTTTTATAGTAGCAATGTACCTTTTATAGCATTTGTGTTTCATGTGACAGGTTAGTGGCTGGCATTTAATAGCCCAACAGATGTGTTGAACACATTTTAGGCATATTGTGTGGTACATTTCATGCCATGGCTATGGTTGTTTGTAGTTCCACAGAGAAATGAGTTTTGTAAGATTCACATTAGTAATTAGGAGGTGTGGTGGTGGCTGAACCAATAGGTCTCAGTTTTGAGCTTTTTGATTTTTAGAATGCCCTACTGTATTGCCGTATTGGGTAACTGTACCTGACATTTGTTGTGTAAGTCAAGGCAGTTATGGTACTTGTGTTGGCCACAACATTCTCATTAACCATAGAAATTTTAACATCTGCCCTATAGATTGCAACAGGGCCGGCCTTAGGCCACTGCAACCTATGTGGCGCAATGGGCTCCACACTTTCATAGGTCCTGAGCTAATTCTAGGTGTAAATTATTAAATAAATCCATTAAAATGGGGTCCCTGAGGTCTCCTGATTTTCTAGGAAATCTGAAAAATAGACAAAATTGTCTATCATTAAGGCATATTCTGCCAAACCCCGCTAGAAATTTTAGCTTATCTGTCCACTAATGAAAGATAAACTGCTTTCCCAAGCTACTTGTTGCAGATTATTTTTTAATAATACTGTGGCATCTGGTGAGGTGAAAGATTGACCAATTTGGCAATTCTTGCTAGTGAGTGTGATCTATGTAGGAAACTTCACTACACACAAGGCTCAAAAATTGATCATGATCTTGCACTTAGTAAAGAATGAATAAAATATAAAGATGCATTTACTTTCTTATATAAAATCTTAATTCATTATCCTTATCCCTACCCAGACTGGGCCTTGTGCTTGTTAAAGTCAGCCCTGAATTGGAAGGTCAGATCTCTAGTAAAAAAAAAATTTTTTTTTTGGTCATTATCTATTAGCATAAGTTAAGCTCAGTAAATTGCTATCAGTGTATCAATGTGTTAATCTGAGTCCATATCTGCCCTAATTATGTAAGACCTAGTGCAATGAATTAAAAAACAAAAAAAGAAAGCAAGTACTTCTAGAACTATAAATGGTTACTTTTGAGCATGTACAATATTCTTCCTGGATGTAATAGGTTGTAGTTGCAAATTAAATCAATATCTTAATATATTTTCATTAGTCTTAAATTTTTTTTTCATTCATTTGACTGGGCCCCAATACTTTATGAAAGTGTTTTCTACTAAGGTCTGCATGTGCATGTTACCAGTGTGATTGATGATGAATCTAGTTAGCTCTTAATGAGACATTCTCCAAAATACATTCGTTTACAAATTAGTCTTTTTTATTTTATTTTCATAGAATAAAGTTTACTTGATTAATAAAAGGACAATTGACAGACTAGAAGTGAACTTTTATATAGTATATAAAATTTTATTGCATTTAACAATTACATGAACTTCACATAAGAAAATGACATTGCAAAAAAAACAAAAAAACTTTACAACTTTTGAAAAAATAATTATAAATCATTTATCACATTCACACATATACACAATGGTCCCAATGATTCACAACTGTAAAAAAATAATTATATTCAATTAGTGTTTAGCATTTCTAGTTCTCATTGCATATGGTGATGCTTTCTGTGCTGTCCCTTGAGTGGAGTCTGGCTGATTAGTTTGTGTCACTACAGTTGCCATGGCAGCTGGAGCAGGCACATTCTGTGCTATAACTTGAGAATTAGCAAGAGCATCAAGGGTGGGTGTACTTGGTTGGACCTAAAAGACAAAAAAATTGTTTTTGTTACTTTTAACACAGGAATACACTAGCACATACTCTTAACTCTAAGATGAAATCAGTGATGTATTTGCATGGTAGTATCAAATTCACTCTTTATTATTAATACAAAACACCACGGCAAATAACCAAAAGCTATACCTGTACATTTGTCAGGGTAGCTGACACAGTTGGGGGTGCCGGGCTGGCTACTAAACTAATTTGAGTAGGTGTCTGTGACCTAGATGTAGAAGGCAGTGATGTGGCAGTGGCCCTCAATGTTGACGCAGTGACAAGATTTGCTGGAACAGTAACCGCTGTTTGCTGGGGTACAGACGAAGGCTGTGTTTGGACTGTAGCTGGAGTGACTTGTAAATAGGATGTACCTTGTGCTGTAGTTACTTGTTGAACCTAGAAAATGATTAATTTTAAAATGTCAAGTTCATCTAAGTTTTAAAATGATCTTTTAAGGAACATAACACCATTTTTATCTTTTATTACCTTCACTCAACAAATATTACAAGCCAAACTAAAGACTTGCAGATAAAAGACAAGTTAAATAAATATGATCTATTAGCTCATGCTGGGAAAGAATAAACACTGCCATTAGCTCAACTAGCTATGTACTACCTAGTAATGAGGAAAGTATTGTGTAACTTCTTACCTGGATAGTTTGAGTTGTGACAAGACTCTGTGGTAATGCTGTAACAGTTTTTTGTCCTGGCTGTATTGAATGAGCTTGGATATTGCCAGTCCCTGCATCTAGTGAAGTAATGGTTGCAGTTTTAACTCCCCCTTGGCCAGTTAAGCTTAGGCCCACTGTTGGGGAGCTTACATGAGTCACAGTAATTGGTGTGCCTGCAGTCAAAGTCTGGTTGCCAGATTGTAATGAAACCTACAGATAAGAAATGCAAAGGTAACCTCCTAAATTTATCAAACATTGTTGATATTAAAATCTTGAACCCAGTAAGTAGAATAGTAACAGAAAATGGACTAACCTTGGCTACAACTTGCTGTATAGGTTGGCCTCCAGCCTGAGAGACTTGAGTTATAATTGTAGGCTGTGAGCCATGAGTTATAATCTGTTGCAGGCCTGGAGATTTGCTCACAATGCCTATCTGATGAAGGATTTGATTCCCTGCCAACACAGTATTCAGTTTGGTGTGTTGAGGTATAAGAAGGGGGATTTGTTGGCCTGCTTTTCCAGTTGTTATCCCTAGGATAAAATAAACACAATGTTTTTCAGAAATATGTATCTTCTTCATTTCTTTCGTAAACACATCTTTTTTTTTTTTTACTATTAATTCATCAATGGTTCAACAGACAATGGCTTACCAGAGACTTTTTGTTGTGTTCCAGTTGTACGCTGAGCTTTAAGAACTTGCATTCGCTGCTGCTGTTGCTGAAGTTGGCTAACTGTGGTTGCTCGAGTAGCAGCTAAGATAATTTGAAAATAAATTTATTAACCACTTGTTACACTATTTAAAAGGTTCTTCAAAAGGAAAAAAAAAAGAAGTATTACAGTTAATACAACATACCAACAACAGTTCTCTGTTGCCCCACATTGATGGCAGTCACTGGGATAGTAACAGGAACAGACACTGTGGGTGCTGCTGACACTGATTTCACCAGTGTGACTGGTGTCTGAGCACTGGAAACACCGCCTTGAACAGTTGTCACCTGACCTTGAATGATCTGTGCTGTCTGCAACTGGAAAAATAAAAGACAAACAATGCCTAAAATTGTTTCTGAGTTGTCCTGAGAGAGTGTTTTCCACCATAACTCAGTATAAGTTTCTATCCTAGTGAAAAGCCTAAGCAACTCAATATGTGGCTAACATTAGAGATTAAATAAAAATCATAGTGTCAGTGAGCTGCTTCTAAAGATGAAAACCCAAAATAGATCTAACCTCGCTAATAATGGATCACCATTTTACCTATCTTACTTATATTTGTGAAGATTGAAAGTATACACTCAACATTCAGATATACAAGTATTTCTCCAGTACGGGTGGACCAAAAGCTGTTGGTTCACTAAAAAGTCTATATCTCAAAAAATCCTAATTGAAATGTCACAAATTTTCCTTTCTTTGCATTTAGAAATGGTTAATGAATAAATTGTGATATTTTGTCCTTGAAAGGTGCATAGTGTGTTTCTATTAATAAAAGCATCAATAATTACTCTACACAGTGTAGTTAGCTTATTCTCAAGTTTGATCAGAATACTTTTCTTAATCTGTTAATTCTTAATTCATATAGATCTAAATATTTTATCACTGTTTGATTAGGTTCTACTGAGACAATTATGTCTACTATATTTTTAAAGGATTGCTGAACACACACAAAAAGGCCTAATAGATCTATTTGCAGTTAAAGAAAACTATTTTGTGAATCACTAATAACAAAATAACTATGTATTTACATAATAAAAAAAAGTTGAATTTCAGCAAAAAACACCTGTAACATTTTGTGATTTAATAGTCATACGTTATAATAAATGCTTGAATTATTGCCGAGATATATATTTAGTTACAATACAAGTGTAGGAAAATATCATTTATTATATTGTAACAGTAGTGTTTATGGGTGCTTCAGTGTCCTATTTTTTAAACTGAGCCTCAAAAATTCCATTTCTTTCTCTAGCCGCTTAATGCAATAAAAACATTCGAACATGCTAAAAAAATAAAGTTAGTTGTACTTTAATCATCAATGGTGTCCCAGTGATGCACCTGAAATGCAAAAGTGGGTACCCCCTTAACCAACACTGCTGAGGAAATGTAGGTATTCCAATTCATTTCTATTGATAAATTCTTCAAGTACAAATGAATACACTTGAAATTAAACAAAAAACTTCAACTTTAATTTTTAGCCTAAGGTGACACTTTTTTGATACCAGTACTGGATAAACGCTTATCCTGGTGTACATATATTAAGTGCTTAATTGTACACAAATAACTACTAACCTGTTTTCCTTGTGGGGTTTGTATGTGTGTTCTCATCCTCAATGCATTCAGCTGATCATCTGACATTTTAGGGAGGGTGCCCCTCAGTAGACCCTGTTTTGACAGGATAGACTAGTAAAAAAAAAAATAACATCTACTTTATCCTGACAAATTTAATCAATTTGAACATTTAAATTTTTTTTAAACCTTGCTTACACGGACTTCATTTGGCAATATCAATAACGATTCATTAACTGCTAATAAATGCTAACTATGTAAGTTTAAAAAAATATAATAAACTTACATGTCCTCTTATTGGTACAAGAAGCTGCTGAGTGATGACTTTAGGATGTTTTAACTGCTGGGCTCGGATCTGATCAGCAGTTAATAACTTCTGTCCTCGCAGTTGTTGAGCCCCAGTGGCTGCTTGAGTACGGATGATTGATTGGTTCTGTCTCAATAGATTTATCTGTTGGGGGGTAAAGTTTCTAGCTGCTTGAACCAAGTGAGGCTGAATTGTTGCTGAAAATTTTTGTAAATAAAAAATGAATTCTATAAACAAAATTTGCACTTATATTTTGTTCAGAATACTTTAAAAGAAAAAGACTTCATAAAGAAAGAATGCCAGTTTTTGTTCAGGCAAAAGTTGAACTTTTACTATGTTGTTGAAATGAGCATTAAAGATAGCCACCGAGACTTACTTCCAGTAGCTGTCAAAGCTGCCAGTTTCTGCCCAGCTGTCAGGGATGAGGCTACAGTGGTCTGTAGAGCTGAACGTGCTGCCGCCACAGCTGCTTGTGCTGCAACAGTTACTGCTGTTGATGTATTCACCGTTACTCCAAGGTCTTGCATAGTTATTGTTGGTGTACCAGGAACAGGTGGACGCTGACCACGAATTGCTGGGGCGAGGGTTCCAGTTACTGCCTGTAGTAGATGTAGAAAACAATTTTGCTTCTTTAAGTTTTAAGGTGACTAGATCTGTGCAAGCACAATTTGCTGTCTCTTAAAGGATTCAGACTACTTTACATAATCATGTCTATCATAAAGACTGAAGTATATTGTAACATCATTATCCCTTTGAAGATCATTTTGAATACCACTTGAACATAAAGGTCATCCAATGTAAAGTGATATCCAAAGTAACAGTAGGTAAAGAACTACATTTCCAATGAAATATTTGTTTTAAAAAAGAAGTGATAAAATGTTTACTTGACATTAAAAATCTAAAACTTGCTTATTGTTTATTTTGATATTTTATAATTAATGGTCTTTAACCAACTTACTATTGTTGAAGGAAGAGCAGCTTGTGACATTCTTTTGTTGATAGCAGCAAATGGACCAGACTGTAAACCAGCACTGACTATGATATTTCCAGCAGCAGCTAGAGTCCTAGCTATTGACACAGCTGTCAAACCTTGACCCACAGCTACCTTTGGTACTTGACCAGCCTTCAAACATAAATTAGAAATGTAATCATTCTACAAATATTTAACTAAAACATTAAAGTGAAATTATTCTACAAATAATGGGATGAAAAAAAAAAAAAAGCTGAAATTGTACTCACAATAGGTGTTACAGAGACTATAGAGGAAAGCTGAGGGCCTTGAATGGCTGGTGTGACACCAGTTGCAACAATGGCAGCCTGAACTGGTCTTTGGGTAACAGATGTTGGATCCTGTACAGTTACATTCTGTGATCAAGAATAATTTTTTTTTGTATGCTTACATTATTTCTAGGTGTCAAATATATTTTCATAAGTGTTTTCAATCACGCATAGCAGCATCATATTTCATTTAATAAGCTTATGTTTAGAAACAGTTTAAAAATTGGACTCATTAATTGCTTGACCACAGTTAGAAAATATTTAACTTTTTATTTTTAGGTCATTACATTAGTACAAGAGCAGCAAAGGTCAACATTATCATGACTATATTAAGAAAAAGTATAATGCCACATTATTAGCTTCTTTCTATCAGTTAAAGAACTAATATAATGCAACATCATGTTAAAATCAGACCTTGTTCAAATGTAACGAGAGCTTTCTAAGAAATAATTAGTTTACCATTTATTCTTTGAATCAAATATATATATATAGAACTAATTTACACACAGAATTAAGATTGGGAAAATAAAACATCTGTTTTAATTTGGAGTCTACAATAAAAATATAACTAATTGTAATATCAATGAGTGAGTTATTCTCCATGTGTATCCAGCAAGTCAGATCATGTCCAATGTGTGTGTGTATAGTACTTAATGTTATGTGAAATGTTTGTGCTCATTCACTGTAATCTTGGTGAATAAAAACAAGATATTGGTATTCTATTCTGTCAGGTAAAAAATGTACCCATTTGAGTTGGGTGGACTCTGGAGGGTAAAAAAAAAAAATCCCAAAATTAAAAAACCCCAGTCTTCATGGGGATTCGAACTTGAGACCCCTCATTTCAAAAGCCAAATGCTTTACCACTCTGCCACAACACCCCCTAAAAGGATTTACCAAATGTACAATAAAAATATTTTGTGTGCTATTAATTTACCCTAGAACTGAATTATTTAGTGTACCAACTGAAAATTTCAAACACTTACAGCTGTGGCAGCTTGAGCTTGTTGCGCTGCAGCAGTCTGTTGTTTTTTTTTCTCCAGTGCAACTCTCTCTGCTCTCTTAGCTGCCAGCTGGCTGGGTAACATAGGACTGTCGTAATTGATGCCATTCTCAGCTAACAGAGCAGCATGCTTAGTATGCTTGGCAGCAGGGTTCACTATGGTCTGTCTCATGGATGCAGGGCGCTTGGCTCCAATCTCCATCATAGCCGCAAAGCGGATGTCAAAGAGCTGAGAGTAGTTCTTTAAGCCTTCCTGGGAATATAGTTGCTCTGTTCGAAGAGGTCTGGTATTTTTGGTCTACCGATCAAAACATTTGATCATTATTTACATTATAAAATATCATTAACTAACTTGGAGACCAAACTATTGTGGATGAGAATGCATTTAACATGTAAATTTAAATTGTACCTTATAAATAGATTTAGGAGTTTTCTTCTGTTTCAAGTTGTACAAAATCTTGCCATCTTCTCTAGGTAAAACAACATATTCATATTGGTATCGACAATGCTTGGCTGCCCTAAAAATGCGTCCAACAACACTAACATAATCTGAAACAAAGTCCCAATTCACTGTTTGAGCTGGATTGTCAATTATAAGCTCAGGATTTAACTTCTGAATGTGTTGCACAGCCTGCAAAAAAAAAAAATCATGGTAGATATCTTATCTTCTTATCTTATATAATACAGACGTTACTTCAAAAAAGAAGATGATTACGTCCTACGCGTCATGCATTTAGTCATGCATATTAACCAATGACTTAAATTCTGCCAAGTCACTGGTTTTTCTGGCTAGCTCAGGCAACCCATTCCATGCTCTAATAGCACTAGGGAAGAAGGAGTATTTGTACAAATTTGTCCTAGCATATGGGACGAGGAATGTGCCTTTATTTTTGTGTCTTTCAGAGTATTTTATTAGATTTTGTTTTTGTATTTGAAGATTATGGTTCAGTGTTTTATGTATAATTGCTACTTTACTTTTGAGTCTTCTGTCCTGAAGGCTTCCTAAATTTAGTGATTTTACTAATGGTGTTACTCTAGTCAAATGTGAATATTCGTTTGTTATGAATCTCACTGCTCTATTTTGTGTTTGTTCCAGTTTCTTAATGTTTTCTTGAGTTGAGGTGTCCCAAACGGTGGATGCATATTCTATTATTGGCCTAACCAAGGTTAAATAACATTTTAGTTTTATGTATAACAATAAAATGGTTTAAACTGTTTATATAGATGCAGAGAAATGAACCAATATTTTTTAACATACCTCCAATAAAGCCCATTCTTCATGAACAAGCCATTCTGGGTAGTTGGGATCAGGCTCAGGCTTAGCCACAACAGGTGTAGGTGGAGGCTGTTGCTGCTGCTGCGGCTGCCCTAGTGGTGCTCTACCAGCTATTATTTTAGATGGAACCTACAAACAGAAAATACAGAATCATTAACTGATAATAATTCATAGTGTAAGCTCTTCAAGCAAACTATTATTTGAAGAAACACTACCTGTAGGTTCTGCCTCAATCTTTGCATCTTAGCATCTCTTCTTTGTTTCATCACAACTTCCTTTGGTTTGTCAAACAATGATCTTGGAACACGTGGCTGCTCTTCTTTTCTTTGTTTCTGTTTGCGAGCTGCAACAAAATGCACTTGGTATTGGGTCAGACATTTTTTTTTAACTATCTCATTAAATACTATCACAATAGAGTGAAAGCACAAAAAATGTTAAAATATTGCCAGATTTTTAACACTGAAAATGCTAAGAATATAAATAAAATTAAAAACAGTAAAACTATTTGATACAATCTATTTCTCATTTCTTAAGGTTTTCTCATTTCCTTAAGGTAATCCTACATTATTTAATAACTTACTAGTAATGGCTTCCAATTTGGGTTTCTTATAAGCTTTAGGTACATACACAGGTGGCAATGCCTGTTCAGGCATAACACGTGGTTCATAAAGAAAAGACAATGTCTCATCCATGTAGATATCATTATCATCTTGGGGCGGGGTAGGCGGACACCACATCTGCAAGTGGGACATTTTTCATTCAAACCATGGAAATTGATTGGATTATAACAATTCATGAAACTGTTACTTCATTTGTAGATCCTCATGAAATATTATTTTTAAAGTTACATAATTTTTAAAAAAACTACTTACAGGCATTTCAGCCCCATCATAACCAGAGACAAACATCTGAAAGAAATAATAACCTCGCTATCAACACATTTTAGAAAATAGCTGTGTACACACAATTAATGTAATAAGTAATGATGGCCCAAGAATTAAATCAGATATGAATGTGTATAGGTATTTGACCAATACTGTGCTTTCATATCAATAGTATCTAGAAACATCTGCCAATAATATTTTTTTTTGGTTTTGACTAATCTAAACATCAATATCAGGTCAATACAAGAATAGAACTTTCATGGGCTACCATCACAAGTGCCGAGACATTTTTTCTTTTCTTTTTTTGTTTTAGATGGTTGTGTTATTTTAGGGTGAATAAATGTTTTAGCTTGAAATTACTGCATGTACATAAGCAGCTTATAAATCTATCTGGTTCACAAAGGTAGAGATAATATAATTAACAAGTAAAACTGGCCCAATAAGACTTCAATAGTTCAATATAGCACTTTTTAAGTCTCTGTTCTGTACTTTGAATTAGTCATAAGTGCATGTAGCTAGATTATTCAAATGTTTGCATTTTCGCAAGCCTTTCGCAATCAGCTTATTCTGGTAGACTTTTGGTCATCAAACCTGTTTTCAGCAAGTGAGAGTATTTACTGCCTTTACATCCACTTGACCTCGCCTACTAATTTATGCCATGCTAGTATTATTTTATTTGTTCAGTTCTACCACCTTAAAACATAGGCCATTGCAATATTTACCAAAAATTCTATTTTGCACATTTTAAAATTAAATTTATAAAATAGAATAAAAGCATAATATTTTGCTTTATTTCTGATGTAAATATTTACACTAACACACACATTCCTCTGGACATTAATCTTAAATAAAATGTTTCCACCTTTTTATGTCATAAGTGAAATGCAAGGATGACAGATGAAAAAAAAAATCGAATGAATGATAAGACCTATGTTGTATATTTTAAGGTTCCCACTAATTAGTGTTAATATCATGCTTGTGTTTGGAAAAAATGCATTTAAGCATTTGCTTATAAGTGAAAAATGCCTTTTGAAAAAGAAAAAAAAAAAAAGAGATGAGCTTAATTGCATCTCTAATCTGGTGATGTGTGCCATTCATTAGGTAATGGTGCCATTAAACTGTTTACACAAGTTAGAGGTCAAATCAAAGATTTTTTCCCATAAGAAATGTTCACTTTTATGATGCAAATGAATGATGCACATCACCAATATGAGAGCAAAGAATGCAACCTCTTATTTTATGTAATGTATCATGTGGTGGGTGTAAAAAAGGGAAGTCATGGTCAAAGCTTGACACCATTACCTATTGGACACACAGCACAAGATAGAAAAATGCAAATGACTCCATACTTCATCTCAAAATAGATTTTTATTTGTTTCCTCATTAACAAAATGTATTTAATATCTCACAACAAGCGAAACAAAAATACTGTACACATTTCCTTGTCTATTAGAAATTAAAATGAGAAATTTTAAGAATGACACAAATTTAGTGAAAATACAATAATTTATAGCTAAAAATAAAAAATTGTCTAAGACATCACAAATGTATTTTGGTTTAACAAAAAAAATGTACATAAATCAACTAAATTCCATGGACACAATTTTGAACAGTTAATTTACAAAATCCAACAATGTCATTTCAATGATTTGTATACATCCGAGTGCAAATAAAATGGCTAAGCATACAGTCTGGTTTTAGTAGTTTTGAGAAAAACTGAAAGCACAAATTGGGTCTTTTTGAATGTGTTTTTAAGTTTGGTCAATGAACTTTCTGGAAACCAAGTTAATACCTTTTCAGACCAGAGATAAGACCACCCAACTAAGTGCAAATATCAAGCATGTCACTGTCACATGCCAACATTTTTAAAATGACTGCACTTTATGTTATAAAAAAATGTGGCTATGGGAAGCTCAAACCTTTAAACTGTCTTAAGATTAAAATACTGTCATGTTCCCTCTTTGGTAATGGGAGTTACACCAGAAACACCATTAACATTGGCCTGTGGTGTTGGCTGAATAGATTTTTGTGGCTGGGCTTGAACAGACTTCTGAACTGGCTGAAGAACAGCACCACCAGAAGCTACTTGAGCTAAAACATGAACCCGAGCAGGTTGCAATGACTGGCCAGGTACATTTTGGACTATAGATATAGGTACAGTTTGGGGAGCTTGAGCCCTTGCTCTGGGTGTTATAAGAACATAGCCAGATTGACCCCCCACTTGTGCTAAAGAAGTATGTAATATTTGCTGTGACCTTACTGGTAAAGTTAGACCTGTATTTGTTTTAATGATATTTACAGCATATGGTAATGTACTCAAACTCTGCAGTGTGATAGGAGAACCCAGTCTTGCAGTGTTAAGCACTGCTCGAGCACCACTTGCTGTATTGACTAAAGCAGCCCCGGAAGCTGGTATTATTGTTTGTCCACCACTAGCATTAATAACTGTGGGAACTAAGGTGATATTTGACACATTGCTAGATACACCAGCTGTAATAGGTTTGGGAGCAGCAGATACAACTACAGAAGGTTGTCCTGCAACCCCTGATAAAAATCTGGCACCAGTGTTAACAAGCGATACAGAATTGAACAATGTGGCAGCACGAGGTTGCTGCTGGTTAACAGTCTGAGCAGCACCTGTAACAATTGGTCCCATTTGTCTAATAGTAGGAGTAAAAGTGACAGGACCTCTTGGTGTATTAGCAGTAAATAGCTGAAATATGTTTCTATCAGGGGTTAACTGAATTTGTTTAGCATTAACGGATGCCGCTAAAGGATTTGCAGTTAAGACAGTAGAAGGGGAATTAGTAGTTAAGACTTTTGAAGGAGAGGTAGTGTTTACTACTGAAGTAATGCTAGTAGTGTGGTACGTAGATATTGTAATAGATTGCTGAGTGACAGACTGCACATTTGCTGAGCTTATAACCACTGGTGAGTGAACTGCAGCTTTCCGAGTGCGTATGACAAGATTAGGGTTAGACCAGGGAGGAGGTATATTAGTATCCTGTGGACTTTTAGGAGTATTGACTTTGACAGGTAATCTTGCAGGTGGGCTACCCATGTTTGTGACCACAGGTTTTGATGTGTGTAGATCAGGTGAAAGTGGTAAGGAAGTGCTGGAGCTAGGAAGAGTAATGTGTGCAGCTTGCAGGGCCTGCTGCTTTAGCAAAGCATTTCTAGCCTGGGTAGCAATTTTACTGCTTTCTTTATTTGTTGAAACATTATGACCATTTTGCAAACTAACAATTTTTTTAGAAATTATTTTAAGATCTGTACTTTGCTCATTAGGTTCAGTTGGTACAATTTTGCGTGGACGACCTCTTCGCTTAGGCTGACCATTAATATCCAATTTTTTAGCAACACTATTTGGAGATTTGTCTCCTGTGATGACCTTTTTTCTACCTCTCTTTGCTCCAACAGAATTGGGTTTTTGAGATCCCGAGATTTGAAGAGCTTTTTTGACAGCTTTTCCCAAGCATAATTTAGAAAGTCCAACTTTCCTATCTGGACTAGAGTTATTGCTAGGTCTCCTCTCTTTACTACTTTTGTCATCTAAATCAGAGCCTGAAGACATACTGCTAGACTTAGGTTTACATAAATTAGCTTTTAACTTGAGAGGTTTTCTCCCTTTCTTCACCTGGGATTCATCCTTAGCATAGACATAGAGCATTTCATCCTCTTCTAATTCTGCTCTTCTTTCTTCTTCTTCTTTTAATGCCTTGAGCCGAGCTAGTTCCCAGTCTTTTTTTGAATTTTCTATGTCCTCCTGAAGATAAATTGAACATAAAAAAATTAATTAATAGAAAAATAAAATACTAATAATAAAATTAGCAGTAAAATTAATTTTCATAAAATCTAATTCTATCTATTTAATATTTAATACCTCAGCAATTTTAAGTTCTTCAGCTGTTTCTGGTTCCAACTGAGCTTCCATAACACTTACAGCATAGCGCTCAATAGGTGTCAACTGAAAAATGTACAACAGTACAATTATGAAGAGTGTCAAATAAATTTTAAAAAAGAAGTGACTAAGAAAATAAAGCCTGTAGCTTGTTCCAGGATTCTGTAATGAACATTGAACATAACAGAGTTTTAAAACAATCTTTTACTATCCCTTATTTTGCTGCTATGCTAGATGTTTTTACGTACCTAACACAGTTGTTCTAAAGGGTTTAAGAGGTGCATTTTTCAACTTATGTACCACATCCATTGTCAACATGGAGTTATTAAACAAACATTGCCAGTCACATTTACAAAATATAAAAAGATATGTGATTTTCTGTTTACTTAAGAATACAAAAATCACTACAATGTACATAACCCACTTGATGAATAGTAATAGAAGCAAACTAACACTAGTTTCATAAGTTTTATTTCAATTTTAAAAAAAAAACATTTGTAAGTACCTCTTTATCAATCATAGCAAGCTCTATTTCAACTTTTGATACTTCCTCCTCTTCTTTCCTTATTTCAGCCTCTCTTTCATCCCAAGGTATATTCTCATCA
Source organism: Biomphalaria sudanica (assembly GCA_036873155.1). Lineage (NCBI taxonomy): Eukaryota > Metazoa > Mollusca > Gastropoda > Planorbidae > Biomphalaria > Biomphalaria sudanica. The sequence continues at coordinate 478,888 of JAZGLO010003787.1, read as the reverse complement.
AACTCTGCCAGTTCAGCCTTTTGCTCTGCCTGCAGTTGTGTAGCAGCTAAAGCATCAGTTTCATCTTCAGCCTTGCATAAAGCCTACAAATAATGATTACATATTAGACCATAATAACATTCAATTAATATTACATTTTTAATTGGAAGTCTATTTTAAGACTTACTTGTTCAAACTGAGAGAGGATTGCAGCTTCCTTTTTAGTCTCTTCTCTTTCACGCTTTTCACGCTCTTCATTTTCCCTTTCAAGTTTTGCAGCCAGTTCTTTAGCCTCTCTGTCTTTTTGTTTTGCTTCTTTTTCTCTAGCCTTCTCTTCTACCAAAGAATCTAAGCCAGATGGCTCAGCAAACAAATCAGTGATTGTTTGCTAAAAAAGAACATTCCAATTAACTTGTGCATTTACTGTACTTTATATTGCAAATAATTTAAATAATTAAAATAATTTTAATTTTATAACAATATCAAAAGAAACCTACTTCTTTAAAAAATGCTGTGGTAAAATTTCCTCCTTCAATAGCCAAATCACCCAACAAACGTTTCTGGTTAGCCTTCTTTAGGATGTTTTCTTCAACTGTCATTTCACTCACCAGTCTGTGTTAAGAGAGTGATGTTTTATTTAGTATAATAAAAAGGAATGTCTATTTTTACATAAATATGTAGTTTAAAACATTTTAACATTTAAAATTAATGAATAATTAATTTCTGTCCTTTTTTATTACATGGAACATAATCACATGGCACTATAGATGCAAACTACAATCATTGAAGTCTTTTGATCCAACAATATAAAGGTTAAAAGACAGAACATCTTCACAATGCCAAATTTCATTTTCATATTTCACTCAAGCAAAGTTTACACACTATTTCATTAATCTTCAAAAGGGGAGAGGGGGGGGGCGATGTAAAATTGGGGGGCAATGGGACCTGAAAGAAGAAATTAGTGTTGCACTGAAACAAATAAAAAAATTCCTTCAAAATGTATGCTGGCGAAAAAATATTAACAGATTATAGTAAGATTGTATCTAATTTAAGAACAGAAACAAGGTTAGAAATTAAATTCAAGAATACCGTTATCTATGTTTAAATTCCTACTTTGTTGCTGAAACTAGAGGGTATCTATTTATTGTCTTTAGTTCTTGCACGTAAATGTTTATGATTTAATAAACAAACTAGGTAATACCCTTTTTAGATTATAATTTATTTTATCTACATGTTAATGTTCATTTAAATAAAAAAAACACCAAAGCTAAAATTTAAATAGAATAATTTTACTGGTTTTTTTTTAACAATGAAAACAATGACAAAGTCGGTCATGAGAAAAATCGCTAGAATGCAAGTATGGATCACTTCATAAGTTTTATTGAATTGCTATAAAATAAAAAGTATTCCAGTGTTCTACTTTGAAAAAAATTTTCAACTGAGGTTATGAAACCAAGTCGGCTTCATGAACATGTAGCATTATCCAAAAAGTAATTTAGGAATTAAGAATATTTTTACGCAATTAAAAAGGTTTCTACTATTAAAAAAAAAACAACCTGCAAACATAATGTGTTAGTGGCCTCTTAGAAAATTGCATAGCTTTTTTTGCCAAAAAAAATAAAAAAAACAAGGTTACTAAGACAGCGTGGAAACACAAACTGTCTATCGGCCCCCGAAGTGGTCCACCCAAGCCAGGTAAAAAGGCAGGCATCAATATTTTCAGAAAGAACAGAATTAAATTCTATAAATGACAGAAGAATGGAGAAAAGAAGGTTGTGGTGCCCCAGCGGTCCAGCAGACCAAAAGGATAGGTGAAAGTGAAATTAAATGCGAACCTGGCCTTACTGATGTCTTGTAATGAATATCTAATTGATCTAATTGTTTTGTTAAGGGTCAATCTCTTATTCAAATCCTAAAAAAAAAAAAAAAAAAATCTTTTGGTTAAGTGTTCTTTAGCCCTAGCATAGTTCACAAGATAATATGAAAACCTAATTATTAATTGTTTTAGATTATGTCCAACTGGTATAGCTTTTTTTTCTCTTAAAAACAAACATTATTTTTGGGTAAATGTAGTAGTAGGACAGAACTTACATAAAGTAGCAATACAAATGTAAAGAAAATTATTATTTTTTTAACAAAAAGTCTAAAACCCTTTGCATAAATATGTTAAAAATATGGTAAATAGTTATCTCCCCTATTAAAAAGTGGGGTATTTTTATGAAAAAACTGCATAAGTGATTTTAAAAATTAGAAAAAAAGTAGCCGTTGCATCAAAACTTTGAATGGAATAAAATATGATGTCAGAGATTTTCTCTATCTTTTCTATTTTATGGGAGCTAAACAGAACGGACATTTCACACAAAACTAATAGCGTATTTTCCTCTTTCGGGGGCCGCTAAAAAAAAAAAAAAAAAAAAAAAGTCTTATGATGATATTTGAAAATTGATAAGAACTAAAATTAAAATTGTTAAAGACTTATGTGACACAAAAAGACTTTTTGGTTAGTGATGAAATAATTCCAAATTATGTAATTATATGGCTTATTGCGACATATGGGGCACCACCAGTGGTTGGAGGCTACAAAGGCTTCATAAATCAGAATAAAGAAAACCTAGATCTATCCCCTTTTCTCTTAAAATTTAAGCCCACAATTTCATTTCTACTGAATCTAATTATAAAAATTGTAAATAAAATACAATCCATGTTGAAAATAAGCTCGTCTCTCAACAATTTAGTTAAACAAATGAGCAACATGTTAAACTCTTATAGTAAACTAAGTTCGCTAGATTTTGAAAGGGAGCTGTATTACTCGTTTATTTAAGCTCTTTAATACAATTTTGTAATTTTTTTGAGAAACAGATTCTTTTACATAGTAGGCATCTAACGCTTAAGAATTAAAGCAACCTCTGACTTTTAAGAAATAAATTGACTTTCATTGATTAAATCATTTTCTCTTTCATTGAAACGTTAAATCTATTTTAAAAGGTTTTACAATCTCTCAACTTTGTTGACAAGTACATCAAAGTCTATGCAATTCACCTAACAATGCTCTATGAAGAAATGATTCTCTTCTAGGATGTAATATATTTTAAAATTTTAATATGAACTTCTGTTACTGATGTTCAAATTGAGTTGCGGGGGAAAAAAAAATTTTCAATAAAAAGAATGTTAAAGGAGGCACAACAGAATTATGACTACACTTAAATGTTCCTGTGAAATTTCAAACAATTTGAAAATTATTTTTAGCTTTCCATCAACATGTATGGTTAAACTGGATATAGTCCATAACAAATTTAATGAGTAAGAAAAGAAATAGCGTATGTAGCCACTAGAGGAGACTGTCTTGCTTAAGCTAATTTAAACTTTGATATTTCTATTATTGTCAGACTGCATTAGGCGCAAGGTTCCTATTAGCTTAATTTCATTTTCTAGTGAATTCAGCAATATTTATACAAAAAAAATTTAAAAACTCAATTTACAATTAAACATAAAAATAGTAGACCCTAATTTCCAATAACTTAAGAGACTATTCAATGCATTTGAAAGAAAGTCATAACAATGAGATTAATTTTTGAGTATTAATCACTGCAAGTTATTTGATATAATTTTTGTATAATAGGTAAAAAATTAAATTATTAATGGCATGAAAATTAATGATTAAATGACACTATTCAAATTTGCATTCTCGCGCTGACATTTTTAAAGGAAAAAAATACAAGAAGGGGACAGCTTATTCTAAGTATTAAAATGTTGGTTGCCACAGGTAACTGAAATTTTACAGAATATTTCAGGTGTTTTTTAGCAATCTATTAATGTACCTTTCATAAATAGCTATGTGTAGGATAGGAAGCTGTCCAAACATAGTTGTTCTGAAAGGAGCTGATCAAGATTAGATAGCACTTACCTGTATATATGAACATCTCTAGTTTGACCTATCCTGTGACATCTATCTTGAGCTTGAGCATCCATAGTTGGGTTCCAGTCACTATCATAAAATATCACAGTATCTGCACCAGTCAAATTAACACCTATCCCACCAGATCTCGTTGAAAGAATAAAGCAAAATATCCTGGGATCAGCATTGAACCTGTCCATGAGATACTGTAAAAGACAACAAAGATTTTTATAACACCAATTAAATCTTTCTTCAAAAGATTCCTTTCATACAAGAGCCTAAAAAATGTCTCTTATCTTCTCAAGTTGTAAAAGAACTAGTCTTCAACAACTCTATCATGTAAGAGTTTTAGTTTTGGCAAAAACAAAATTGACACATCACATGCATTTTTAAATAGCTTTGCCATAATTACCTCAATGAGAAATTCCATTATATATCAAAATTTATTGTAACTGATATGATTCAAGATGAACCCTTAAGTATAAAATGCACACCTTTACAAACTAAACCATGAATATAAAATGCAAACATTTTTCAGAACATTTTAAAAATCCTCAAATAATTGGTTTCTATATTTTCTTTCTGAACTATTTCGGAACTATTTCCAATGGAGTGTTCCAGGTACAAGACAATTCTTGAAAGTGTGAAAGTTTACGTGCAATGCCAAGGAATGGCCATTACTGTCACCTATGGGGTTAAGTGATGTGCAAGCAAGTGTTTATGCAAAGTGGTGAAGTAAATGGGAGAGTTGATGGCATTACACTATATCTCAATGTTTTTAATGTCTCTTATCTTCTCAAGTTGGCATTACACTATATCTCAATGTTTTTAATGTCTCTTATCTTCTCAAGTTGAAAAGAACATGTCTTAACAACTCTATCATGTAAGAGTTTTAGTGTTTGGCAAAATATACAAAACAAATTTTAAAAAAAAATATTTTTTTTAATCATTTGCCATTTGTTTTTGTTCAATATTAGAATTAAGGCTGAGCTGAAGAATTACATGTTTAAACATCCATTGCTTAAACTTTATCCACATGACCCATATTTGTAAATTTAGGAATGTTGTAATTGTTGATATATATCTATATACATACATGTTGATCAATGTAAATATAGAAAGGAAAATAACATATTACACTTAAGAAATTTTTTTTAGATAGTTTAAAATCCCAGCCATCACATCAAATCTAGTTTAGAAACCAGAGGATTAATACCTGGTCATTACAACCCCAGGTCAAAGTTAAGTCTTTTCTTATTGATTCATTCCAAGTCATATGGAAGCATATTTCTAAGTACTCAATGAAGGATTATTTGTCATTGATGCTGTGCTTAAATTTGTCTTTTATGTTTCAATTCAATTTTTCAAAAATATGCCTCGTGTTTAACAAGAAATGAGAAAAACAGATTTCTTAACTAGCCAGTTTTTTTTATTACTTCAAATGTAAGTACCTTTGTTGTCTGGGCCAAATTAGCAGGCTGTTTTTTTTTCCCCTTTTCAGCACTGCCATACAAAGTGCTGGTTATACTGGGTTGTGGTAGAAGGGTATGGTTAGAGTGAAATAAATCATTGGATTCAAAGTATGATTGAGTTTGAGTTTCAGAAGTACATAAAATGAAAAAAAATTAGAATGTTGAATACTTTACCTTGATAATGTAATTTAAATATGAAAAAGGTGTTTCTTAGATTTGCCATGGCTATAGTTATTACACCAACAACACTTTCAAAATCTAAGATTTATTTTTTGGCTAGGGTCACAGTACAGCCACATGTTCAAAGGTGACCGACCTTGGTAAATTAGCCATTTTTTTTTTAAATTCAAAGATTTCAAATTAACTGATTCACCTCTTCTCCAAATTTACAAAGAACTGAGCATTATGGTTAACAAATGAAAACTTACCTGTCTCTGCTCTACTTTTGTTGTTCCATCTAGCCTAAGATACCTATGTCCATGAAAATTAAGAAAAGATTCAAGGACATCAAGCATTTTAGTCATCTGTGTAAATATAAGTACTCTATGCTGTCCTGACTTCAACTGCCTAAGCAAAAGATCTAATGTCTGTAGTTTCCCTAAAAGAAAGATAAATTGACACTATAAAGCACTTGAGTATTTGGACTAGGTAGTGAAATGATTTAATTATATTACAATGTAAGTTTTTGAACTACTAAAAATAATTAGAAAAATTCTGAATAAATCAATAATATTGAAATTTCAATTATATTTTTTTTTCCATACCACAATCATATTGAATCAGCCTAAGCTCAGGGAATGTGACTAATGTCCGAGACTGAATAGGATGAAGAATGGAAGATTTTTTTACAATTTCTGGTCTTAATGTTGTCTCCATCCATTGTTGAGATACACTAGATGGATCTGGATTATACACTCTTAATGTCACAGCTGGAGAAATCACGGTTGGTGTGACAAAAACAAACCTGATAAACACAGACAAAATAGTTTAGACATTTCCACAACAAAAAGTTTAACTATAAACCATTTAAAATCAGAAACTTATCTGGGCTCACCTAGATAGTACATCTTTGAGTTCATCCAGCCATTTATCAGGAGAATGTATAATGTGTTGAAGGTGGGATGTTTCTCTCCAGAATACATCTGGGTGGTTGTGGTTAATAGAATGATTCTGTGCATACAAACAATTGACATAACCATCACCATGCCAGGAGTTATTTTTGCTAGAAGACTTCAGCTGAGATGGAAGTGAACTACAATTTGAGCAGTTCAAAGAGCGCAGACAGTTAACACAATGATGCGTATCTGAACCATAGACAGGACATTTATCACATCTTGTATGATTGATTCTTGCAATTAGAGACAATGCATGCTGTCTTCGCTCTTCTTTCTTGCGATATAAAGATTCCTGTGGTTTAAAAAAGGTCAAAAGTTATTTATAAGAAAAAACAAAAAACAAGTGACTACAATTTGGAATGTGCGTGCAGATGTATCAGAAGCAATGACTTTCAAAATTGGACATGAATCAATCTTCATCATTAAATACTGACTGGGTTTATATAAGAGAGCTTTAGCACTAGAATTAATGTGTTGTAAGACTAGTGACTCTAAGTCTCTACAAATGCAATTATTTCCAAAGCTCATTACAAAACTATACATATGTATTTTAATCATTTAAAAATGGTTATTTTCATTACCAGAAATAATTCAGACTTCTTCATAGGTTTCTGTGGAGGTGGTCGCTTTGACATTGCAGAATTTACTGCAGGACTAGATGCTACATCAGTAGTTCCTATAAAAGAGTACAAGTTTTAGTTGACATAAATACAAACCAGTGATTATCTTAGTCATCTGAAATAATGTCATGTGACATACCAGAAGAAACAAATGGAGAAACTTTCATGACAGGCTTCTGCTGGGAAACAGCTGTAGAAAGTTTTAACAAAGATATATTGGTTGTTGATGAGCTGGAAACAGGTGATGATGCTAATGCCACCGTTGAAATAGGTGTTGATACAGAGGTAGTATTAGTTTTCAAAATCTGATGTCCTGATGGAGTCTGTACAAGTTGTAGAATGCCACCTATTATGAAAGAAAGTGTACTACAATTACTTTTTTGCCTAGATAAAAACAAATCTTTCTAATCCTATTATTTATTTCTTATCAAGTCATAAAGAGTCCAAATGTAACTTACTTTGCAACTGAGAAGAGATTAATTTTGCTTGGGCAATAGCTGCAGAAGTTGATAATGAAGATGAAATGGAAGACAATGGTAATATTAGGGGTGGGCCTGAACCATTAGGGTTTGGGATCAAGATTGTTTGTTGAGTTGATGAAGATGATGAAGGCGGAAGCAGCAGCTTTAGACTATTTACAGTGGCTGAGGATAAAATGATATGGGATAGAGGTAGATGCTCAATGAACATTTACATACACTAACGAGAAATGTTTCTAACACTTCTAAACAAGTTTTTAATTTTTAAAAACTGCTCCATACTCACAAGGGGTGGACTGAGTTGCTGAAAGTGTTACAGTTGATACCTCTGGCTTGGATGGAGGTGTTACTGGTGGGACGGGTGTTACTTTGTTGGCCTAAATATATTTTAAAAATTTAGCATTAAAATTCAAACAAAAAATTTATTATTTAAAAAAAAATTTGATTTATTTATGAGACTTACTTGTGATGAAGCAGGTGCAAACCCCTTTTTCAATTGGCCTGGCTGAGGCCGAGTTGGTGAATCTGGCAGGCTATCAACTTCCTCAATTAATTTTCCTGAAGCTTTTAACTGTTTGACTCTTTGAGCAACAAAGGAAGGAAGATCTAGTTCCATTTCCGCCAAATTAGGAAACAAAATATACAAGTCAATATCCTGAAGAAAAAAAAAATAACTTGTCAATATTCTGAAATAAAGGATTAAAGCTTACTGTCTTAAAATGTATTTTACATATTAACAAATTGCTTAATCTGCATGTGTCACAATTAATGACAAAGTGTAAACTTTACATCATTAGACTGTGACTAGGATTTATATAAGAGAACTTTAGCACTAGAATAATTAATGAATTAAAACTAGTGACTCTAAGTCTCTATCAAAGCAGTGGAGCCATCAATGGACCTCGTTCATCAATTGTATATCAATTCTATACAAATTACGTAATCCATAAAGGCTGTCAAGTTTTTTTCATTGTTTTGTCAATATTATCATGTGGTTAAATGTTTGTTTACGATTGGTGAATGAGGTCCATTATTTAAAGATAGCTTTAAATGGTTTGGTTTACATATATAAACAAGGTTGCAAAGACTGTGGAAACAAACTCAGGGCTCGAGAAGACTTTCCATCAGGGAACAGAACCAGGAAGAAGATGAAGAGAGAGATGGGAAGACATCAAAAAATTGACATGCCTGTTAATGAATGAAATTCTATCAAAGGCTAAGGACAGAGAGAAATGTAGAAAGACAGTTGACAGATTTTGTGTGGTACCCCAACGATCCAACAGACTATGGCGAATGTGACGTTAAATGTGAATCTAGCCTAACTGATGTTATTGAATGATTATCTAATTGATTTGTAAAAGGCCAATCTCTTAAAGCCTCAACATAAAAAAAAAAATTCCCTTTAGTTAAGTGTACCAGGTGTTGATTGTTACAGCCAGTTCACATGTATAATATGAAACACTACTTATTAATTTTTGTTTTAAATTATATTCCACTTAAATGTATACTAAAATAGATTTTTTCTCTTTAAAAATAAAAAGGAAATTTTTTTTTTCTGTAAATGTAGTGTGACCGTAATTAATTTAGTTATAGAAAATATGGAAAATGACCATCTTCCTTACTAAATAGTCTCCTGTTTTTTTACTAGTGAATAGTTGTAAAAATAAAAAGTGTAGTTATGAAAAAACTGCTAGCATAGTTGATTTGAACTAGCTGTTCCATCAAAACTTTGAAAGGTCTAAAATGTGTCATATTTCAATATCTTTTCTAGTCTACAAGAGCTAAATGGAAAGGAAAGACAGACACACAAAACTAATACTTACTCTGAAAGGATCATATTCCAATGCTCTCACTGCTAAAGAAGCTGTTGTATAAACAATACCTTCCATCTTAAAGGGTGACACGATAGGGCGGGGGTCAAACAGGTCTGGATGATTACAAACTTTTCTCAACTGCATCAATATGTTGATGACACTCATAAAGTGTCCTGACGCTAAAGTTTCCTTAGTCTTTGTCTGCGACATGAAATCATCATACAGATATCTCTGTCGTTTTGATAATCGACACATGACTACATGCTCAAATTTTTGAGGCATTTGCTTCTCAACTTCATTCTTTAATCGACGTAGAAGAAAAGGCCTTAAAACCTATTTTATAAAAAGTATACATTATTAGTGCAGTCTTCAAGATTTGTACATTACAAAATAATAACTTAAAATTCCAATATAACAATACAAATTAAGTTTTCAAAAAGCAGGAATAGTGTTTGAAGAAAATAATTGTCAGACAGAATATCTAAATAACAAAACGTTGAAATCAAGATACACTATCTTTTAATATTGGAGGCTTTAGCACCACAATTACATAACAGGTTAAAGCAGTGACTCTAAGTCTCCTTTGAAAATGTATAGCTATTTCCTGTTTTAATATTTTGACAGGAATCATAATACTTCAATTTATTTAAAAGAACTATTGCTGTATTTAGTATACATGCCCAGTGCTTACCTTGTGCAAGCGTCTGACAAGACTCTCATTATATTCCTGACTTCCTTCAATCATTCCTGTAAGAGGGTTTGAGAACCACTCCTTAAATTCGGAATGTGATTGGAAAACATTTGGCATGAGAAAGTGCATGAGAGACCACAGCTCCATAAGTGAGTTTTGTAAGGGTGTTCCTGTCAACAAAAGTCTGCGCTGACTAGAAAAATTTAACAACATTTGCCATCGTTGTGATTTGAAGTTCTTAATATTTTGAGCCTGCAATAACAAAATTGTACAAATCAAATAAGTTTAATTTTAGCAACAAATCATGAAATAATTATAGCTATTGCTATTAACTAACCATGAAATAAACATATGAGCAAACAACTGACCTCATCTAAAATAAAATATTTCCATTTTTTTCTACGGAATGCTTGATGATCTTGCACTACTAATTTGTAAGACGTAATACATACATGGAATGCATTAGTTTTAGTCCAGCCCTAAAAATAAAATTATTTCAGTAAGTTTAAAATTCACACAATTAATAAACAATGCTATATCTACAATTTTACTCCTACAAATCTATATGTTAAAAAGAAATGCAAGGAAATTATTATTCATCTGCTAAAACATTTTAATTGTCAAAAATTACATTGATGAAGTAGATTACCTACCTGTCTTTTTAGCTTACGCTCCTTAATACTACCATAATAGGTCAAGATTTTGAAAGCTGGGCACCATTTCTTAAATTCCATTTCCCAATTCAACATTACACTCGTGGGAACAACAATAAGATGGGGACCCCATACTCCTGAAAAAAAGAAATGCACAAGCTACATTCACTAACTGAACATCAACATTTTTTGTTGGTGTAAAAGATTTTTAAAAAATATATAAAGACAAATGTAGATCAATACCTTTATCACAAGCAAGATGTGCCAACATTGCAATAGTTTGAATGGTTTTTCCTAAGCCCATTTCATCAGCTAAAATGCCATTTAGTCTTTTATCATGCATTGTTGCCAACCAATCCAAGCCAACATGCTGATATTCTCTCAAACTATGCTTTAGCAAGAACGGTACCTTTGTCTTAACCTAAAAAAATAAAACAAAAAATTAAAATGTATAGCATTAACAACAGGATAGCACTTTGATTTTAAAAAATAAATAAATAGAATTACTTCAGTAGTTTCCAAAGTGTACCCTTTAGGCTGAAGACTTTGGGCAGCAGCAGCTATGTCATTGAACTCCTTATCTGGGCCTTCTAGATTTGTAGGTTCATGCTAAAAAAAAAAAAGGAAGTAGACAAAGCTGAGGTCTAAACATTCATACAGTATTACTGATACCTATTTCACAATTAATTTCATCTATTATCAAGATACCTGCAAGTTATCCTTTTTCACTAAAAATTCTAGACCAACATCATCTTGCTTTAATTCACATGTTTCTTGATTAGGCTGTATGTCTTCTGGATCTGATTCTTCCTCTTCTGATGATTCTGACTCTTTCTCAGACTCTAGAAAATTCCAAAGCAGAAACTTAATATCTGAACAACATTGAAATCACAGTAAGAAAAGCACAAACACACATTTAAAGTAAAAATTAAAAAATTTTTTTTTACCTGACATTTCTTCATCATCACTGTCTTCACCCGAGCTTTCATCTGGCATTTTGAAATCATCATCATAAGCTCCAGCATATTTTTTCAGCAAATCTTCAACGCTCATTTCACCTGTAAGAATAATGCACATTGTAATAAATGATAAGGCTAGCAATATGTCTCTAATCTTAACTAATAAATAACACAAACATATTCAAATAAAAATTGTATACACAAATGGAAATCAATATACCTTCTGTTTTTAAATCATCTAATTCTTCAGAATAATTTTTTTTCTCTTGAGCCTCTTCCTCCTCAATTGTTTCTTCTATATCCTCCTCCTCTTCCCCAACAGTGAAATCAACATCTTTTTCCTAATGAAAGATGAAATGAAAATTCAGAAATAAAACTGTACAACAAAAGAGTTTATGCTATAAACAGTTATTAAGCATAATTACTTTCCTTTTCCATCTAATTTTCATGGTAAAGATAAGGATTTAAAAAAAAAAAAGATTTGCTGCTATAACTATTTGTATAGCCCAACCATTTACGTATGTACACATGCAATTGATAAGGGGTCTACAACTACACACAAACGCACTTGGGCCAATTCTGAATCTTTGCTACTTGTTTCATCACTTTCATCATCATCAAACGGCAAATGGCTTGATGGTTCATCTAACATTTCTTTAGGTAATGTTTTTAACAATTCTTCTAAAGGAAGCTCACTTTCTTTCTGCAATTCTTCAACTTCTTTTTTAGTCGCATCCTACAAAGATAGAGAATTAATAGATTTCAGACAGTTTTTTTTACTTTTTTTTATTAAGCTAATTCAAATTCTTTTCCTAGAACACAAACAATGTTTTCTTTTACAAGAGACCCTCGCACATCAAACATTACAATATTTAAAAGTCATTATATTATTTTTTTGTTGTACCTCATCGATACCAGATTCATTTTCTTCTCTTTCAATTGTTTCTTCATCATCACTTGCTGTACCAATTGGATGAAACTCTTAAAAAAAAAAAAATGCTAATAGAATGTATTTTTTGTTAAAGATTTAGCAATGTAAGAAAAACAAGATTTGAATTTGATAGAATAAATTCACATACCATCACCACTGTCTAAAGAAAATTCGCCATCAGATGATGTCCTACTACCATCAGTCTTTTGGAGACCAGCTGTTAACCAGGATGAATACTTTTCTGTTTGGTCCACAATGAAGCTAAGGTGAAGGTCTAGGGCTTTCTTTTTCTTTTCCTCTAATCTCTGAGTCTGTTTATATTGCACAACCTGAAAATGTTAGACTTTGTTATTCCTATCTGTAAACATAGGATTAAATAGAAAATGTGTACTGCTGATACATTTTTTTTTTAAATTACTTTTTCAATGTTGGTCCAAAATTCTTTCACCATTTTGGCTAAATGACTTGCTATCTTCTTAAGTTTTAAGCCTTCTTCCTTCTCAGCTCTCATTTCTTTTTGTTCTTGCTCCCTGAAGTGATTTGCCACCATTCTGGCAAGCTACATAAAAATTAAAACTAGTTAGCCAAAATTACAGACAATTAACTTGACTACATTGACTAACTGAAATATTTAATCCAACAGATTGTCCTTTCTAATTTTAAGAGGGCTCAGTTGTTACATGTATACAATCACATTCACAGAATAAGTTAAAAAGGATCTCACACTTTTATGCTTATAAGGGTATTATTTTCTAAAATAAATAATAAGATATGTACCCAAATAAACAAAATTGGAACCAGTGAAATCTGCCCATGTGGAGAATCACCAGAGAATACAGACCACGTCCTCCAAAACTGCTCTCTATACCAAGAGGCTCGTATAAGACATTGGCCCCAAATCACCCCAATAGAAAAGAAACTATATGGAGAGCTCCCTGATCTGGAAACCACTGCGCATTTCATCTCATGTATTGGTCTACTCATCTGAACACTCCAACATAATCAATGAGAACGAAGAAGAAGAAAAGAAGAAACAAGTTTAAAAAAAAAAAAGACCAACCTTTTTAGATGCAGCTTTCTTCCATTTACGCTCCTGAATGAAATCAGCTGCTAACCAAGTCATCTCCTCTAATAAATAATCCCAATGAGCTTTTTGTCTTGGGGGCTCTTGAACTCTGGGCAAGCGTTTGGCAGACCATAACCCTTCTTTCCTAAGTTCATTAACTCTTTGCAAGACATGCGCTTCCTTCAAGAAAAATTGGACTTTAAAATTAAAAATAATACAATTCCAATGAGCGATTAAATTATGAATTTAAAAATTATGTAAGCTAAACATTTAACATGGCAAAATAAACATGTAACGTTTAGCTGGTTAATGTAGCCACTGTGTAATTGTAAGTAAAATTATTACTAACAGAATGAGTCAGTGGCATTTTATGAGGGGAAATTCAAACAAGACAAACCTGTTTTGCTCTTTCAACTATCACATCTTGAGATCCTCCAGTAACATTTTCATAAACTGAAGATATTGACTGCTGTCTAGAGCGACCTGGAGATGAGCTGGTTGTTTTAAAGCTCTTTGCGGTGGATGATTGACTGAAGACAAAAAAACAGTTTAAATTATACATCTACATGTAGAATTAATGATATCTGATAGGACAAGATAACATTCTTTCTTAAGCTAAATTGCTGAGCTATTCTAATATCCTTTACAGAATCCATTGCTTACCCTGTAGAAATTCCAGACTTTAAAGCATGTGAATTAGGTTTCACATCAATTGTCTTTGTAAGATGCTGCTGAAGCTCAGAAGATGTAACAATTGGTAAAGAGGTACTTGTTAGAGGTGGTGTTGTAGAAGAATTAACTGCTGTCAAGAAAGTTTTAAAATACAAAACAACTGAAAGATTTATTTTAAAGAATTGATAATGTTACTTGTACCTTTGCATACAATTTTTAAAGCAACAAAGTATATGATGTGCTGCCAGGCAAAGAATAAAAAATAAAAAAACTTATAAGCATAGATTTTAATAGTAATCCTAACCCCTATACTATCATAGCTGTGTTTTCAATGTTCCAACTTTTTAAGTTAATGTTGAAAGTTCTGCCCTTGGAAAAGTATCAAAAGATGTCCATTTTTTATGCCTGTCTAAGCAATATCAAAACTTAAAACCTATTATTACTATAAAAAAAAAATGTTCAGTAGCTGTGCAAATAACATTTGAAAATACAACAAATGTTCATGAAAAATATCAAAATGTGTTAAGCACAAAGACTATCCTATCCCCAGTTATCTACTTAGCAAGAAAAACAGAATGATAGCGGGAACAGCCAAACCTTTCTGAACTAAGAATTTTAAAATTTAGTATAAGGTTTTAAAAGCATGCTTCTGTATTGGCTGCAAAAGAGCCTTGTGAATTTACAAGCAAACTTGTTCTATTAACTAGTAGCATTTATTAAAAGCAGTTCTAAGAAACTAATATAAAAAAAAAATTAATGAAAATCAAAGTTACGAAGTTACCTATACACTTTTACAAGAAGAAAAGAACAATTAACTTAAAAGATCACATAAAAACAACTACAAAAGAAAAAAAGAGTACCATTTTCTTTCCAAGATAGCTTACAACAAAAATTACTAAATTATTACAATAACGAATAATAAAAGCAATTTTCAATTTAATACATGGCTCATGCAAAGAGTCCTCAGCAAAAGAAATAAAACAAACAAACAAAAAAAGAAACAGCAGTGCCAAAATAGTATAAAGACCCGCGATACCCTTCACATAGGCAGTGAGCTGCCTAAGAAAGTCATCAATCCCAGAAGCGTGAGAGCCCAGCAAAGTGGGGTTAGTGTTGGTAAAAGATGAGAAAGAAGCAAGGGACTCGCTACTACCTTGCTGGCTTAGGGCAGACACTGACGGGGGAAGGGTCATGGATATTGCTACTGGTGTTGCTAGAGGGACATTACTGCCTGCACTTGTTAGCACCTTCACCTGAAATAAAAATATTTTACAAGTTACCATATTTTCTAGATTTTATTTTTAGAATAATCTTTTAGTGATAAACAAATGTTGTCAATTACTTAAAAATCACATCAGTACAACATGACTTTAAATACAATAACTGAGCATTGATGTATGGCTAGCGTTTAAGACATCAATAAAATTTTTAAAGCATCTCGGTAACCAGCCAAAGAGCAATTTTAACAATTATTTTTTTTGCCTACCTCATCATTAATTCGTTTTTCAAGCAGTTCCTCATCATCATCACTATCTAATTTGCTATCTTTAAGAAAACTTAGTAATGGTTGCGTTGGTCTTTTTTTCCAAACATGAAATTCTGTGATATTTCCACCTCCTTGCAGATAGAAAAGCTCAGTCAAGTATTCTTTATATTTCACTTGTATATCATACATCATTTGTCTTTTATAATTACAAACTGACAGTCTGCAAATTTCTGTTTCCTTATCAGGAGCTAGTTTTTCTTCAAGCTTTATCTTTTTAGCAGGTGGGCCTAATGAAGTCACAGATGCAGTAACAGAAGATGCCTGTTGAGACAAGTTAAATGATTTATGATCATCACTCATGGTGTTTGACGAAGTAAGTGATGAAGATGATAGCAATGTGCCTGGCTCTGTCTGTGAGCGATTCAATCCACGACCAGATGGAGATTGTTGTATGCTACTCATACTGACAGCAGTATTATGGTTTGAGTTGGAAAGAGGGTTGGCGGGGCTATTTG
The DNA here is from genome assembly GCA_036873155.1 of Biomphalaria sudanica. NCBI lineage: Eukaryota > Metazoa > Mollusca > Gastropoda > Planorbidae > Biomphalaria > Biomphalaria sudanica. Next base: position 462,541 of record JAZGLO010003787.1, on the reverse strand, counting down.
AGGCCAGATGATGGATAGTTCCACTGCTGTTAGTGGTAGAACCTGCTTGATTTTGCTTTTGTTGCTGAAGGAGCAATGCCTTTCTTTGTTGCTCTAAAGCTACAGCAGATTCAGAGCTGGTCGCTGTTACAAATGTGAGAGGTGTGCCAGATGCCTGCAAAACCTGCAGTCCTTGTGCCGAAACAGTTGACAATCCAACTATACCTGAAAAATATTTACTTGTTAAGTGATAAAATTTAAAAAATTATCTTTACTAGACTACATAATATAGGATTTTCTTCAATTTAGTTTTAACTGTATAATACCTGAAGATAATTGTCGTTGGATGATATTTAAAGTCTGTGGTGTTACAAGGCGAGTGTTTGACAAAGATGCAGCTGACAATTGCAAAGATGGCGTCACAGATTGCTGAGCATTGATGGTTCTAGGCAAGGTAAATGTAACCGTGGGAAGGTTCATGTTACTTTGTGGATAAACAGCTGTGGGGGATAAAAAAGTAAAATAACCACCAAAACTAGTTGACTTAAAATGCATAAATATGTTGCTTAAGATGGTAAGAAAGAATTTACCAACTGTATTGGGCTGACTTCCAAAGGTTGTAGGAATTCTACCTGCTGAAAGCGCAGTTGTAGACAGAGCATTTTGTTGGGCTTCGTTTGAATTTTTTTTCTGACTCCCTCTTTCTTTTTGGCCCAAGTCACTCTCCTGCATCTTTGTGCCTCACCTGTTGAAAATTGTAAAGATAAATTTAATAGTTGTACTAGATTTAAGTACTAACCTAGACTTAGGTCTTAGCAAAATGAAAATCTGATTAATAATTAATTTACAAGTTACAATGAATATATTTTTTTAATGTGCTCAGACCTCAATAACTTAATAGTTAATATCTAGAAAATGATTTATTTAACCTAATCATTTACACTGAATTTAAACTTATTAAAACTACAATCACTTTTGAACAAAAAAAAATTAGTCAATGAAAAGCCTAAGCACTGCATATGTCATGATATGACCATGCCCATGCCATCATGCCACGCTTGATTTTGTTTCCTGCCTCATCATGCTCCACTAAGAGTGACGACCACTAACTTAGTCCACTGTCTTTATTTCAAAAAGTATGAATATTAAAAATTATACTATAGACCTAGCTCTATACTTTTTTAGACTACAGATAATATTAAAAGTCTTAGAGATGTTAAGTAACTTGCCATCAGTAAATGAGAAATGGTAAGTTACATTCATCTCATCGTTCGCTCATGAGAGTTGAGGAAGAAATGAATGAAAATGAACAAGACTCGCGCACACCTATTTCACTGCGCATCTTCTCTGCGCATTTGAACAATGTGGGAGCGTAGCCGCCATCTTGATAATAATTAATTCCATCAAACTTACCTTAGTTTTTTACAACTTTCTCTCACATTTGCCCTCCATATCAGCCAAAAAACCCAATTCCAACCTAACCAGATATTTAGCAGCACATTTTTGCTTCAAGTACTCTTTACAAAATGTTAATAATGCATAGAAAATCAAAATTCTTTCAATGAATCAGAGATAGTAGTATAGGATATCAAACAGCTTGACGCAATACGTTTACGCATGCGCCCAACATGATCCTCGGGACAAAGCTGTCAACTCTGACGCTTTCAAAATCCGATTATTTTTGTAAATGTTAACATTAGTCAGGCCAATCTGAATCTTACATTATACAAGACTACGTATTTTTTAGCTCAAATATTTCGAAAAAAAAAAATCAAATAATGTGTGGGAAAACTGTACGTCAAAATGTAATAATAACTCACAAAAAGAAATGGCTATATTTTAGAGCCAGCTCTTTGTCTGATGAGGATTCCGTGAAGCAATCACCTAAGAAATCGTACTAGATTATAGAATCTAGATATGCAACCCTAAAAATCTATAGTCTCAATGTTATATTTAAGTTTGTGGAGGCTCTAACACTTTTTGGAAAGATTTAATGAAAAACCACTTATTAATAATAATACATATATATATATAATAATACATATATATATATATATATATATATATATATATATATATATATATATATATATATATATATATATATATATATATATATATATATATATATATATATAGGCCTATATATATATATAAATGTTTTGTAAAAAGAAAATTGGTGTCGGTACTCAGTGATGGATTGCCTAACTTTTAACTAATAATAAATTAATAATAAACGTTATGTAGGCCTAAAGGTAATCTGTTTCTGTGACCCACGGTTAACGAGCGTGTCATGTGTCCAGCACAATCGACCAACTGCCTTTACTTTTCCCCAACTAATGTCAGGTACCCATTAGAGCTGGCCTCAGCTGGGTGGACTCAGGCTCCCGATTATCCCGAAATTAAAATTCCCATGCAGTCTTCACCAGGATTGGAACCCGGGACCCCTGTTTAGAAGCCAATTAAGCGCTTTAAAGCTCAACCACCTCGCCTTGTTCAATAAAATATTTAATATGCATATGTTAAAGTCTTTGACCCGTCAAAATTCGATTTTTTTTACCGATGTTGTGGAGGCTCCACTCTTGTGGATTCCCCTGGAACTCTCGACAAACGTGAAGCTTTGCCGGTCCTCTCGATCGATTGTTTATCTCAAGATCCATAGTTGTCTAGTTGAAGAACAAGATATTTTGTTTGTTTGTAAAAATTTTTATACATTTTCTGACGTTCCTTCAGAATTGAAGATAATCTAGGCCTACATCCTAGCTCAAACCCGCAGGTGATAGCATGAGAGTTCCTGGTTCAAATTCTGGAGAAGTATATATATGTAGGCATTACTAATAATTAGGGACTTAAACTCTGCTAATGTTTTAATATAGCTCTCAATATAATTTATAAAATCTTAAAAATAATCAATGCAATTCCATTATCATCATCAGAAACAGATGACTTCTACGTCATTTGTCGCAGGGTTGCAACATTTGAAAGGAAAATTTTACTAGTTCAATCATCATTGAAGCTTTGAGAGGCAATAAAATTCAAGAGAGCAGTCAGACGCCCGTGACCTTTTATTTCCTAATCAATCAAATAATTAATAATAACTATCTTAAACCCTTAAGGAACATCCAAAACATGTAAAACATTTTACAAAGAAACAAATAATCAAGCTGAATAACAATTTTGAACTATCCTGTCTTTTTCGGTGATGTTTTGAAAACAATTACAAAGTGTAATTACAACTCTATGACTACGAGCAGAATATTTATGTAATCTATTAAGACATTTACCATCCACTGGTTTGTTTGTTTGTTTGAAGAGTGATGTTCCTTCATTTTACTGCAGATATACAATTGGATGAAGAGTAGTACTCTCTTCATTTTAATACAGTTTAAACGTTTAAAGTAACACTCGGTGATGACCAGTAAAGTGAAATACCACTGTCAACGAATCGTTCATTTTGGTTGTGTTCACTTGAAGAAAAAGTCATTATAATCACTATAACAGGCATACCTTGGCAACGGTAACATAGATAATAAAATTTACTTGCTAATTGCCAATGCCAATGCATCCTATGGCAGACTGTCCAGAAATGTGTGGAAAAGACGAGGCATCACCACACGTACAAAACTAAGAGTCAACTTCCCGACGTTGCTGTACGCCTGTAAAACGTGATTGGTATATAGAGCATGCAAAAAAAAAGCTGAATGCTTCATAAAATTTCTGAACATAAAGTGGCAAATATGACAAAGAAGTTCTACAAAAGATGTGGCCTGCATAGCATCCACACAACCTTGATGCAGTCTCAATGGCGTTTTGCAGGCCACGTCTGCAGAATAGACACCTTTCGAAACCCTAAAAGGCTCCTTTACGACTTCAAACGAATGGAAAGCGAGCTCAGGATGTTTTTTAAAAAACGCTTTAAGGACGCAAAGCTAATGATTGAGCACAATGGTGCTGCTGTAAACACTGACTCAGAAATCGCTGAGGACAAGATTGTTGGCGGAAGAAAAGTGCCACTCACAGTGCCAGACAAGAAAATCAAGGCGACACATAAACATTCCAGCTGAAATAGTATTCCCAGTATGCAGTCGAACCTTCCAGGCCCACATAAGTCTCACAAGTCACATGAGAAAGCAGAAATGCAAAGCCCTCCCCCCCCCTCCCACATGATAAACGCGGTTGTGTGTCAATCTGTTTTTCTTGAAAAGACCACCAGATAGTTTTCCAAATGCAAACAGTTCCCTGGTTTCATTTTCTTGTTTGTCGTGGAAGAAAAGATCTTTTTGCTTAGATAAGTCAAGCCGAATGGTAGCAGAGACATAATCGCCTTAGCGCCGTTTTTTTCTTTATGCTCTTTCATCAACTGACTCCAGAATTCTGTCCCCTATTTTTCTTTGAACCTTTCTTGGGATGACGATTAGTGTCCCTTTTAATAAAATAATAGTTTTTTTACTGTGCTTTTAATTTTCTCGATTTAGTTGTCTATAACTCGGAGTAATCATTAAAAACAAAAATTATGATCTCATGCTATAGCCAGGCTTATACTTCCATTTTTAAATTATTCACATAGACTCTATAGATACGCTCTAAAGTAATCTAGAGCGACAAAATTAGAAAAAGAGGTAAAACAAAAAGATCAGACCGAATCCTGTAATATAAGGGTCCAAAGGTGTACTACTTGACATAGTTTGAAGTAGGCTACCACAAGTGATATGAGTAGGCCTTACTGTAGCTTGAAAATTGAAAATCACTGGACTAGAAATTGTATGGCGATCAGTTGTTTTTAAGAGAGGAAAAAAATGCATCTAGACTCTACATCTCTTATAGTACAATTGGAACTTAAAATCTTAAATCTGAATATGTTTGGCTTAAAGTCTCATTCAGCATAGTGTTCTACCTTCTTTTTTTTTTTTTAATGAATGGGATAGAATATGTTCGTTTTATGAAGAAAAAAAAACTTGATTTTAGCTCTTAAATACATTTACTTAAATAAGTTTAAATAAGTCCGGTAAAAACGTTCGGCTTTTACTATCTCGTCTACTGCAATGGAATACAATTCATCAATCTCCCAGTTTGGAACACATAAATTCATAGAATTAAATTATACTTTTTTTTTCACAACCTTCTTTGTAAACAGCTGTTTGCATATTCAAGGTAATTTATAAATTTTTTTTTAGGTTGCTTTCCCTGGTATACACATTGATCAAAAGAGAGAAACGCTCTCCATTAGCTCAATGACAAAGTACAATTGGGGTCTACAAGCCGACCAAAGCGTCAGCCGGAGCTCCACAAGTAATCCATGTCTCCGTAAATGAACTTTTATTTATCAAATTGCAGCCTTGTATTTAGTGTCATAGTTTATCAAAATAATTATAAATTCATTTTTAAGAGTTTACTTCGCATTTGTGCTTCTTTGTCTTTCCTTCTTTGTAAAAGTTCATCCTTAACTACTCGCCAGAATTTAACAGTCCAAAGCATCAATTGCATACACTCTCTGGCCACATTCTTATATGCTTGCGAATCTTGGACGCTAACTACACAAACAGAGAGTATGATCCTAGCAATGGAATCGAAATGCTACAGAAAGATTCTATGTATCAAATACAAAGACCGCATCACAAACGAAGAAATTAGAGAATTAGTTCAGCGATTGGACCCGATGATGAACTGTTTACTGTCAAAAAAACGCAATCTAAAACTCTATGGCTATATCACAATGTCCCAAGGGCTCGCATAAACTTTCCTTCAAGGAACAGTATCAGGAAAAAGAGGAATAGGCAGACAGAGAAGCGATATGATGACAACATAAAAGAATGGACAGGGATGTCATAGAAAAAGATTCTAAGGCAAAAGATGGAGAGGAATGGAGAAAAACGGTAAACAGATCTTGTGTGGTGCCCCAACTGTCCGACAAAGAGATAGGTGAAGGTGAAAGTTCGTCCTGCTTTTTGTTCTACTCTGGGCGTTCTGGTAACCCTACTCTCTCGGCAATTCCAGTACCACCTCATCGTGGTTGTCGGGTGAACATTCCGTTATAAGGAGTGGCTAAGAGTATTGGTTGCTTGCCGCTGATGGAAGAGCAGCCGGCAAGTGTAAAAGGAAATCAAAGGGGTTATGTCCAGCCCCCCCCCCTTGTGGGGCCCCGGGGCAACGGTGAGTAAGAGACCTAACGGGTTCTCCGAAAAGCGGATAGCGCTGGACACCAACTCGAGGGTTGGTCGGGTTCTCCTGGGACTCGGCTGATTCGCGGGTCTCTCTTTGGGCAAAGACTGGACTGACTGGCGCGGCCTGGTTGGCGTCCACGAGCTAGGCTCTATCTAGCCCGTTCCCTGGCGCGCTAGTGGAGGAATCCGCCGCAGCCAATGGTAATTCTGACACTGGGAATATCGAGAAACGCGTGCCACCCCACTCCTGCCCTGCAGGAAACTTATATGCCAAACTGTGGTGGTGATTGCTTGGACAGGTTCCTACCTTGCCCTTAGTGGCGACACAAGTATAGGCCATGCACGCTGCGTCATTAGAGCAGTAACTAAGGCCGCCAACGGCCTTAACCATACAATCATGATAGGCACAGACACGAGAAAAAGCGGGCACGAGCAGACCCGAACAGGCTCCGTGCGCCGGGTAGTGGGCGTCAGGCCCGGCCACGAAAAGTCCACTACTAGTCGCCCCGCGGCCTCGATGAAGGGGAATTTGTCAGGTCGTGAAAAATTGGCTAAAATTCCTCCACCAAAGTCCTCTTCTCAACGAACACTGCATTCGTACCTCCTTCGGAGGTCCGATCCGAACAAGGTTGATGGAAGTCTGCCACAACCTCCTGCCTACTTAGATACACGGCAGGCAAATATGACTGGAAGCGAAATAGTGACGGGAGCCTCCGGCCCCCAAACAACCCAAACTGACACTAGTGGGACCCAACCCACCACAGGGACTAGGCCCATAAACACTAGGTCCCTCCTGATCTTACAAATTAACATCTGTGGGGTAATACCCAAGGTGTTAGAGCTCTCAAAACTCCTCCACGAGAGGGCTATAGATGTGGCTTTATTACAAGAGACTCTAACGGGCAAACGCAATGCCAGTATCACCGGTTATACAGCATTTAAGTGCAAATGCACAGACTGCCGGGGGATTATAACTTATGTACGCAACAACCTGATTGCTACACAAGTCCCCGGTCCACGAGTGCACGGGCGTACCGACGCCATCACCCTCGAAGTACACAAACTCGGACGTAAATTCACGGTAACTAATCTGTACAACCCTCCCAAGCACGAAATAAGTCTCGAATATGACTGTACCAATATCAACTCTCACAACGTCATCGCAGGAGACTTCAACGCAAAGTCTCAACAGTGGGGCTATGATTCAACCGACTCGTCGGGACATAAAGTCCATGAACTCCTCAATAATTCTAATTTGTTCTGTCTGCAAAATAAACATACTCCTCCAACCTTATATCACACTGGAAATGGCAGCCAATCTAGACCTGACCTTACCTTAATCACAGCCAATTTAGAATCTCACACACAATTCCAAGTCCTGGACGACATTGGGAGCGACCATAGACCCATATTGGTCACAATAGCCCTCTCAGAGGCCAGTGGTGTAACCCCAAAAACTCCGCGGAAGTGGAGTTACACCAAGGCGAACTGGCCAGCGTACGAGGCAGCAGTCGACACTGCCCTTATGAATTTAGCAGTGGAGGATAGTGACGTTGATACCATATACGGCGAATTAACAGCAGCTATGTTGGGTGCGGCCAAGAGGTTTGTCCCACGGACTTACCCCGGCGTAAGGCAGAAACGTGTGTGGTCTCAGGAATTGAATAAGCTGGTCCTGAGACGTAAGCGAGCCCGGAGACTTGCTGAACGGAAGGGTACCCCTGAAATCCGGCGGGAGTACAATCGGATCTGTAGAGCCACGAGTGAATTGGCCCGACGCGTCCGGTCGGACCATTGGAACACTGCCTGCGCCGGGATGGATCTTCGGGACTCCTCGAAAGCCTGGCGTCTTCTGCGAAACCTAGAGGCCAAAGACACAGCGCGGACGGCTGCCCCTCTATTGTCACCCAGAGGGCCCGTCTCTACGGTAACCAAAATGGCCGGCTTGTTGAATCGACATTTTGTTAAAATCAGCAAGCCCGAAAAGAAGTCAGCCATGTCCAAAGCCCTCAATAAAGAACGCAAAAGGCTCGAGAGGGAGCCAGATGAGCCTGAAAGCCAAGCAACGTGCAATGCGCCCTTCTGTCGTGCTGAGCTGGATAGAGCGATTGCAAAGTGTAAAAACAGAAAAGCTCCGGGGCCAGATAAGGTTACCCCCGAGATGGTAAAACACCTTGGGGGCATTGCAAGAGGTAAACTCCTGGAGTTTATTAATCGAACCTGGGCAGAGTCCAGACTGCCCGGGGCCTGGAAGAGTGCTATCATTGTACCAGTCCTTAAGAAAGGAAAAGACGCGACTAACGTGGAGTCCTACAGACCCATTTCACTAACCTCAACGCTTGGCAAAGTTGCTGAGCGAATGGTTAACGAGCGGCTAGTGTGGTCCTTTGAGAGTGCCGGTATCCTGGCGCCAGAGCAGGCCGGCTTTAGGGCAGGCTTGAGCCCGATCGACCAGGTCACAACATTCGCACAGTGGCCGACGGGTTCCAGAGGTCCGAGAGCACATACGCAGTATTCATAGACCTAAAACAGGCTTACGACCGTGTGTGGAAGCAAGGCCTCTATCTAAAGTTAAGAGCCATGGGTGTGCGGGGCAAGATATACAATTGGATACAATCCTTTCTGTCAGGGAGGAGCACACGTACAAAATACCAGCACTCCCTTAGCAACCAAAACAACAACTTAATGGCCTGCCTCAGGGCTCCGCCCTGTCCTGTACACTTTTCATGGCCTTTCTGAACGATTTGCCCAGCTCACTGCGGTCAAAAAAACTGCTATATGCTGATGATATTGTCCTCTGGTCAACCGGGAAGAAAGCCGACCAAATTTAGGCGGCACTTCAAGCAGACCTCCATACCATATCCTCGTATTGCGACAAATGGCAGATTCAGATAAACGTTGCCAAAACGACCTGGTCCCTGTTCAGCCTAGGGATCGACATTCTTAAGGCTCCATTCGAGCTTCAACTCGGTGGGCTGCGACTCCAGCGTGAAAATACGCCAAAATATCTAGGGGTTACCCTGGATAGAAAACTGTCAATGCTCCAGCACGTCCAGGATGTTGAAAGAAAGGCCTCGGAGAAGTTAGCGTTACTAAGAAAGCTGGCCAGCACAAAGTGGGGTGCCAAAGCTGACATGCTACGCACATTGTACATCGGGGCAGTCAGATCACAAATTGAATACAGCTATACAGTTCAAGTATACGCTAGTAAGACTGCCCTCGAATCACTCGACCGTGTACAAGCACAGGCTCTAAGGTTCATTAGTGGCACCTTTCGGACAAGCCCAACAAACGCTGCTGAAATATTTACAAACGTGGCGCCCCTATATCTTAGGAGGGAGAGGGCAGTACTCATGGCTTACGAGCGCTATAAAAGGGGCGACTCTAGGCTACCCACCTCTATCTTAGTGCGTCAGTGGAGAGAGAGGAACCGCATCAAAATGCGATCGTTCCTCCACATAGCGGCCAATTTGTCAAAAACAGCTGGACTCTCCACCGACAGAATACCTATTAGGAGGATAAGCACGTGCCCCCCGTGGAGGAGATTGCCGGCCCCACAAATAAACCTGTCCCTTTTAGGGCAAGAGGGAGCCACCAAGAGGCGATTAACACCAGCCATACTAAAAAATTTTCATCTATAACAATTAAGTCCTACCCATCGGATGCCATTTTCTGCTACACTGATGGGTCGGTAATGAGGGACCCCGATAGATCGGGGTATGGGGCCCTTATAGTATACCCCGACCGGACTGAACAAGACAGGCTCTCTGGTCCATGCAGCTACGCTGCATGCTCCATGGACGCCGAATTGACAGGGATAACTAGAGCGTTCGAGGCCATTAGGGCCCGAATGCTCCAAAAAGAGACTAGCGCCACTACAGTGGTGCTGGTCACCGACTCTCGCTCCAGTCTCCTAGTTATGGGTGGCGGCGGGGGAGGGTCACCCGTAATAGAAGAGGCAGTCGGCGCCGCAGATAACATCCGCCGGGCTATTGGAGCTGTCGTTTTTATGCAGTGGGCGCCTTCACATTGCGGCGTGAAGGGTAATGAAACGGCAGACGCCCTCGCAAGGGAGGGTGCAATGGCAGCCACACACCTCGAAGCACCAAGCACGTACTTACAAGCAACGGCACAAATCCGAGCACTCATTCATGAGAAGTGGTTAAAGTCCTGGGAGGAATCCGACAGAGCACGTGGTGTCTGGCAGCACATGCGTCACCCAGATCGCGACGATCCATGGTGGCGACTGAAGAGGTCAGAGCAATCGATCATTGCACAATGCAGAACGGAACACTGTCATATAGGGGCATACTTTGCCCGGTTCCGCACGAACTTTGACTCCCGATGCCGCCACTGTGGAGAGAGCGCTGAAACAGTGGCGCATGTCTTGTACGAGTGTCCCCAGCTCCGCGAGCTAAGGGGGGACCTGTCTGAGCAGTCACTCGAACTGTATGGTAGCTATGAGGCACTACGCCGGACGGCTAAGTTTCTTGCCAGAGCACTACGGGAGGATTAGTCCTTCCTGCTCTGATTTTTCAATAGGAGTTCATCTCAGGTAACCCTACTCTTACAATAATTTTTTAGACCTTAAAATCTGATTGCTAAGTACCGGTACTTGCACTCTTTTTTTTATGACATCTACAAGTGTATTCGTAGCCGCGCTGGCTGAGTGGTAAAACACTTGGCTTCCGAACCGAGGGGTCCCGGGTTAAAATCCTGGTAGAGAATTGGATTTTTAAATTCGGGATCTTTAGACTTTAGTCCACCCAGCTCTAATTGACATTCGTTGGGGAAAAGTGAAGGAAATTGGTCGAAGTGCTCGCCACATGACACCCTCGTTAACCCTGGGCCACAGAAACAGATGACCTTTACATCATTTGTCCTATAGATCGCAAGGTCTAATAGGGAAATTTACTTATAGAAGTATAATTCTTCCCTCGTCCGGCAATGAGCTTGATCTGATTGAGAAAAAAAATGCTTACTACAATAAAAATTCATACTGCAAAAAACACATGAGGGCATGATGAGGCTCTCTAGTGGACCAGCCACCTACTGGGACATCTTTTTTAGGCCTACGTATCCACTCCCCCCTCCCGTCGCCCACACACACAAAAAAAGAGTTAGTCCTTTGTAAACTCTATGATGACTTTTCTTCGGCTTCTCGAGTCAATTTATGTTATATTTCGATTGTGACCCCTCGCCCTCCCCCCCCCCTCCACACACACACATAGGCAACCATTGTCACACTTTTCAGCCCATTTTTAGTACAATGACAACCTTTAGCTTTTTTTTTTTTTAGCATCTTTCGATTGATCGACTAATAAGCACTTTTCAGCTTTTCAATTCTGTGTATAGCACCTTTGGTTAGTTTTTTTCCCCCCTTTAATCTTAAAGCAAGTAGGCATAATGTACGGTATTAGAAAAAGCAAGCATTTCTCAGGCCTAGAGAAAAAAAGGCCCCAAGTGAATGACACATTTCGTTTTCCGCTCTGCATTTATTTTGGTTATGTGTTCTCTAAATAAAAAGAAATAAATCTAGATCCTTTGATTATGCTAGTATAACACAATTTTCAACGGGGTTTTTTTTTATCAGGGTGAGTTACTATCATCCAAACAGTTTTTGATAAGTTTCTGATCAATATTAAAGAAAAAAAAACTTAACCTTTTAACTGTATATATTCACGTGTGTATGCTGTAGGCCTATTTATTAAGCTTACCACCTGGAATATATAAGATAAGATAAGAACTCCTGTCTGAATGCTGTTTGAAAGTTTTATAGTCCTCCACACGTTTTAGAATTAGTTTATTATTAAACAAGGTTGCTTAATAAATGATGTTTTATAGGATATTATACTTACATACATATTGAATATATTATTTCACTTTTAAAATAAAAGTTAACATTTTATTTAAAATATAAATAACTGGTATGACAGAACACATATGTATATACAACTCCGTAATACATTTTTTTTTTGAAAATGACAAAACATTTGCATAATTATTGAACAAATATACAAGGATGTGACCTTTCTTAGTAATAATGTCTGTGTATTTTTTTTTTACTTAGTTTGGGGGTGGGGCGGGAATCGACAGGTCTAACTGCTCCGGGCAATGTGAAGGCTCGGCCGCCTGAACTTTCCGTGTTTTGGTAAAAACAAAGCAAGCTATTTAAAAAATAACAATAACATATCTACAAAGCTATTATAAGACTGAGACCTGAAGAAAATTAACTAGATCTAAATATTTGGAAAGGAAAATTATTTTACAAATGTATTGGAACTCTAGGCCTACAAAGGACCGGATTTAAAACAGTGGCGTAGCTAAGGGGAATGGGGGGGGAATTTGAAGATCCCCCGGGCTCCCACTTAAGGGGGGCCCCCAAATAGGTGTCCGTAATTTGTTCGTAAATACATAAATTAATACATTTGATTAATAAATAGTGTCAACGGGTGTCTTTTTTTTTTTCAACATTTATGGATTAAATTTATAACAAAGACTAAACCATACTGCGTTGACTTTGTTGACATTTTAAAAATATTTTTTTCCCACAGAGATCAAAGTTGTTGTTTTTAAATTTAGTTTTACATTTTAAAATGCAAATCTTTAATAGATTTGTTGCCGATTTATTTAACTTTTAAAAGAGATCAAACATGTGCTCGCAGCAAGAACTAAGAATATTTCTCTCTTCGTTGCCACGAATAAAACTGCATGATATACAGCGAATTCCAGGTATCTTGTTACCTTTTGTGACGGTCCTCGTGTATGACGTGTATGAGTGGCTTGTTAAATGTCTAGGGGATGATTATTTTTGAGTTGCCACACACTGGGCCATCAGAGATCAAACGGGAGCAGGCACGCAACGAAACAAACAATGGAGTAAGATACAAATACTGGAAAACTAAAGCATATTTATGTACATAAATGTACACGGTAGAATAAAATAGGGGAGGGATTTGTATCATCATACTAGGCACTTAATGAGAGAGTAGGTCACTTTTGTCCTCTGCATTTAGCTGGCTGTCCTACTGATGCAGCAGCTGGCTGTGTTCCTGGCTGGCGGTCTTGCAGTAGTGTTGAGGGCTATGCCTTTGTCTATCTATATTGTTTAGAGTTTTACAAGTGCTGCTGTGGACTGTGCAATATATAAAAAACTGCTAGAATATTTTATTTAAAAAAATTATTCGCTTTCGATAAAAAAAAGTAGTTGCATCTGAACTTTGAATGATCTAAAATATTATGATGTTGGATTTTCAATATCTTTTCTAGTCTTTGTGCTTGGACAGTGGTTAGCTGGTCATCGTGTGGGTCCAATCGGAGGTCACGGTCCAATCGCTATACTAATCCTGTTTTCAATATCTTCGTTTGTGATGCACTCTTTTTATGTGATATCTAGGATCATATAGCATTTCAATTCCATTGTTAGGACCCTCCTCTCTAGTTCTATAGTTTTAACGTGCAAGATTCGCAAGCGTATTAGAATGTGACCATGACCAAGCAGATCATCAGTCTGAACCAGTGTCGTAGCTAGGGTGAGGGGAAGAGGGGGAGTTTCAAAATCCCCCCGGTCCCCCACTTGAAGGGGGAGACCTAATAAGTGTTTTTTTTTACATGAAAAAACAAAATATTACTCAAAATGCAGCCCCCCTAAGAGGTCACGCCCCCCGGGCCCACAAACGATGGAACATTCCTAGCTACGCCCCTGAGTGTTGAGGGCTATAGCTTTGTCTTTCAATATTGTTTTGAGTTTTACAAGTGCTAATGTGGACTGTGCATTTCTGGCCAGAAGTTCAGGTTTCATTCCTTCATATGAAAAAATAGGTTCTAGGTATTTAAAACAACTAACACTCATCAGCTTTTCGCCCCTATACTGGTGTCCCTTTTGGAGCCCTGTTCAATAGTGGTCATAATATGTGGTTTTTCGACATTGATTTACATATCATATGCTGCAGAAATCTTTTCTATGCGCATCACCAAGTTATCAACTCATCTTCTGTCCCTGTCAGACCATCTAAGTCGTCCGCAAAGCGCAATTCTTCTTCCAATGCTTACAGTACTTTCATAATCCTCGAGGGCATCTTCAATCATCCTTTCAATGAAGATATTGAAAAGAGTTAGTGGCCCCAAATATTCTGTAAACATTTCATTGTGGCGCATTTATTTATTCGTTATTCTTTTTGTAAAATATGTGTTTTAAAATATATGTACGAAAATTAAAAAAAAACAAAAAAAAACCCATAGAAACAAACAACACAATGAACGCACAGATACATATAGGCATACGCCCTATAACATGTAATCATGTAATGTAAAGAGACGCGTGTCCGGCATAGCAGTCCATTTGCCATTCAGGCACAGCACAGGTGCGCTATAGTATTATACAATGGACCTCATTCACCAATCGTAAACAAACAACATTTAGCCACGTGATAATATTGATTAAACAATGGGAAAAAAAACTGTCTCGTGACAGCCTGTGTGTGTTACGTAATTTGTATAGAAGCGATAGTGAACCACGTGGCTAAATGTTGTTTGTTTACGGTTTGTGAATGAGGTCCATTCATGCTTAATAGCGTACTTATCGGCCTAATATTTTGATTAAATTTTGATAAGATCGTAACGGTACTTGCGTGCGCCGTCTCGGCCGCTACGCTCTAACTCGTTACTTTCTTTCATAGGTTGCCAGATTTCTTCCGATTTCCTGGAAACTACCGTACCAATAGTAGCTCACACACAGTCTTATCACAGTATTATGTTTAGATCTAACCCAAAGAAAAGCAGATAGTGAGATTGAAATATAGAAGAATCTAGTAAAGTAGTTCCCCTTTCATACCTTGCGATTTGTGATGGTTCATCTGTTTCTGTGGCCCACGGTTAACGGCCCACCGCCTTTACTTTTCCCTACTAAGGTCAGGTAGGCCTACCTATTATCATATCTTATCTTATATAATACAGACGTTACTTAAAAAAAAGATGATTACATCCTACGCGTCATGCATTTAGCCATGCATATTAACCAATGACTTAAATTCTGCCAAGTCACTAGTTTTCCTGGCTAGCTCAGGCAACCCATTCCATGCTCTAATAGCACTAGGGAAGAAGGAGTATTTGTACAAATATGTCCTAGCATATGGGATGAGGAATGATCCTTTATCTTTGTGTCTTTCAGAGTATTTTATTAGATTTTGTTTTTGTATTTGAAGATTATGGTTCAGTGTTTTATGTATAATTGCTACTTTACTTTTGAGTCTTCTGTCCTGAAGGCTTTCTAAATTTAGTGATTTTACTATAGGTGTTACTCTAGTCAAATGTGAATATTCATTTGTTATGAATCTCACTGCTCTATTTTGTGTTTGTTCCAGTTTCTTAATGTTTTCTTGAGTTGAGGGGTCCCAAATGGAGTATGCATATTCTATTATTGGCCTAACCAAGGTTAAATAACATTTTAGTTTTATGTTCTTATTTGATTTATAGAAATTTCTTTGAATAAATCCTAATGCTTTGTTGGATTTTTTTATAGTTTCATCAATATGTGGATTCCATGACAGTTTTTCATTTATTATAACACCTAGATATTTTACGTTTTTAGTCTGTGTTACTGGTTTGCCATGAATAAGATAAGTGGAATTAATTTGTTTTAGTTTTTTGTTACTCTTAACAACTGACATTTTTCTGGGTGGAAAGACATGCTCCAATTTGATTCCCATTTCTGTAATTCATCTAATTCTCTTTGTAAAATATCTGTGTCTTGTGTTGTTTTTATTGTTCTATATATTATGCAATCGTCTGCAAATAATCTGACTTTTGTTCCTGAAGTTATGCAATTTGGTAAATCATTTATGTAAATTAAAAATAGTAGTGGACCCAAGACTGTTCCTTGAGGTACACCTGAGTTTACTGTTATCGGTGTTGATTTAGAGCCATTTATTATTTCAGTTTGTTCTCTCCCTATCAGGAAATCTTTAATCCACTGATGCAGTGGACCATTAATGCCAAAATATTGTAATTTTTTAAGCAAACTATGGTGGTGAACTTTGTCAAAAGCCTTAGAGAAATCTAGTAAGATAGCATCTATTTGTTCACTATTATCTAAACCTTTAGAGCTGGGTAGACTCAGAGACGCCCAAAAATTATTTAAAAAAAATAAAAAAATACCAGTCTTAAGCAGGATTTGAACGTGGGACCCCAGTTTTGGAGCCAAGCGCTTTACCGCTAAGTCACTGCGCCTATCTTTATAGACAAGCATTGCGTGACGTTTTCACGCCGGCCGTTTTGACGCTAGAAGTTAAGACGATAATTTAAAAAACAAAACTTGTTATACTAACCTTTTTTTTTCACTACAATATACATGGTATAAAAAAAACAGTTTTAATAAAGATTTGACTATTTCATAAATACATATTGCAAACGATGAGACCACGCTATCGACATGTTCCCATTATAAATGTAGGCGAGATGTGTAAAACGCACAGGATGATATGATAGGCCTATATCCATCAGTTTTATTTTCTTCAGTCGGGTGGAATCATGCAGGTGTGATATGCAGGGCTGCCTAAGGCCGATTTTAGTAATTTCTCCGAATTGGGCCCCCTACCTAACAGTAGCCCTACAAATTACATTTAGCATATCATTATCAGTGATGGCTCTTATCACAGACTTTTAAAGGTTTAGGAAAAGAGTTAACATATTCAGTGTAGCGTGCGACTGACGTAACTTTAATTAACCCACTGGCGTCTGTTGCGTTTTCTTAGATAATTCAGCAAGAAAGGCGACCAATAGACCATCTAAATATCCAACTGGCGCTATAGCCCATGGAGGGCTCCTGCCTGGTTCAGATCTATTAGATCTCTCCCGAGCCCTACGTCTCCTAGCCGCATAGCCCGAAATGTGCATAAGCCATCTTATTAGAGTCTGCGTTTGGTTCGTCAGACTTTGTTTTTCATCTGTTGAGGGCATACACTGTCGTGGTTAAGAAGTGTCCACCTGTAGCGTGCTCCTAATATATAGGCCTAAATGCAGCTCCGAATTTAAATCAATGCATCAACCAAGGGCCTTACCCTCCACAAACTAAAAAATATTTTTTTACTTAATTATTCATATTAAATATTTGTTAAAATAAAGAAGAGAAAATGAGATTAAATTTAAAAGTACCCCATTTCTTAAATTCTAAAATATGACATGCATTTAGATAGGCCTGTAAATATTATAATTAATAAATGGATTTTTATTTAAATCTTTCGAAAAAGTGTAGGGCCCTGAACAAAACTCATGCCCAGGGGCCTCCACTTACTTAAATCCGGCCCTGTGTAGGCCTATAGTTCCAATACATTTTCCTAAGATAATTTTCCTTTCGAAATATTTAAATCTAGTTAATTTTCTTCAGGTCTCACTTAAATTAGTCTTATAATAGCTTTGTAGAAAGTTTTTTTGTTTTTTTTTATAGCTTGCTTTGTTTTGACAACAAGGAAAGTTCAGGCGGCCTAGCCTTCACATTGCCCGGAGCAGTAAGACCTGTCGATCTCCCCCCCCCCAACTAGTAGCCTACATGTCAGTGTTTCTCACACTTTTTAAATGGGAGCCACCTAGGCGAGGAAAAAATGTTTGCTCTCTCTCTCCACCCTCCTCCCAGCTGATAAGCTGGTAGTCTGGAAGAGCGTTGGAGCCTCGCACGGTTAGTCAGGTAGGGTTATAAGAATATAAAAATTATAATAATTGTTAAAGAATTAGGTTACTTTTTTGTGATTAAGTACTCCTGCCTCTCACTTGATATCCTGCTAGGTACAGATGCTAACCGGAAAAAGTGAAGGTATTTTGTCACAGCTCCCCTACGACGAAAGTCAAGGGACAGATGATGACTCACAAAATTGTCAATGGCATCATCAAAGTTGTTTCACCCAGCTTCTACACTATACTTAGTATTGCCAAGTCCTATTGAAGTTCTGAAATATGTTAAAATTAGTTTTAGATGATATTTTAGGTAGTGTTTTGATTCCCAATTTGCCCACCACCCCTATAAATTCTTGTTTCACAAACTCGATAACATAAATGAATCGACATGACAAACCTACTGACCTCCTTCTCCTAACTACCCCGTAAGAAGCATCGAGCTAAATTGAGCAATTTCGAAATATATGATGTGTCCTTAGCGTTAGTGAGACGGAGACTTATATAGACATCTATTTATCAAAGATTTTCATACATTTTGATACATGGCGGAAAATCTAAAAATAGCAAGCTTTTTGGTGTATCATGTGTGCAAAATAAAGGCACTGTTGATAGGCCATTATTGAAAAGATAAATGACAATTTGCGTGCGCTTTTTAGCACTGCAAAATTAAATATGTTACACACTCTTTCGTTTGTAACTTTATGTAGTTGGCAATTTTGAAGTTCAACTAAGCGTCCATGACATTGTTAAGTTTAAGTTTATCGCGAAAAGCTCGAATCTCTATTTTAAAAACAGCACAGGTAGCATCCCACTTCATACAATTATAATGCAAAATAAAAAAACGCTATTTTCCCATTGGTTTGCTATTTTTATCATATTTTGTTAACCGGAAACAGCATGGATCAAGAGAAAATCGCATCGTTTGTCAAGAAAATTAAAACCAAAACTAAATTAATTTTGAAGGATTTAAAAAACGCCAACTTAATTATAGATTTATTAGCATGTACACAGGTGAGAACAATTTGAATTAAGACGTAATCTAGATCTACTACTAGATCTATTTATACAGAGACTCTATACTTAATAATAGTCTATCTCTATACTAATGCTAATTCGACTTTAGACTATTAGATAATTAGTATTACTATTAGTAAATTTAAATCACTGGTTAGTCAACTTACCACTTAGTCTTAGTGGTTTTCCTATCCTATATCGATATTCCTATCAGACTATGCCTATGACTTACGACACTTAGACTAGTCACTGACTCACTAGTCTACGTCGTTGTCAGTTACGAGAATACGACTTCACTTTATAAGTCACAAGTTATGCCACTGACTTAACTTTATGACTTATCACTGTCTTATGAGTATGAGTCTTATATGGCTATGGTCTTATGAGTGACTCAACTTCAAGTAACTGTCTCTGATTATGATCATAAATGAATGATACTAAAACTATCTATTAAGCGTATTTAAAATCAACAACAGTCATCATGAAATTGCTCTGGCTATTTATCCTAATAATTACTAAATACACACTAGCTGAACACAGAACTAGATCTACCTCAGTCAACACTAAACTTAAAAAGGAAAAAACAGTCATAATCAATCATCACACTTTAGATCAATGCAACTTATAAAATAACCTAACATACACATCCATAACATTAAAGAAGATTACCCATCACAAATGGAAGTTCTCAATCAGACACAGTAGAAATAAATACCTATCACTTTTAATATTAATAGCAGGAGATGTAGAGTCAAATCCAGGGCCTAGATCTAAAGATAGATGCAACATCTGCAAAAAAGTATGCACCATGAAACAGAAAGCCATTCAATGTGACACCTGTGATGAATGGTACCATGCATCATGACTCCATATGAATACACCTGTGTATTATGCCTTAGGCAACAAAGATGCATCATGGCACTGTGTACCGTGTGGGTTACCTCAGTTTTCATCAGGACTGTTTGATTCCTTTGATTTGGACACTTCTAACCCATACAACATCCTAAACACCATCACAAAACAAACTCACCAACCACTAGCCAGATCCACTCCTGTTAAACCTAAATCTACTAAAATTAATACAGCAGCCTCACTAGACAGACCTGCTAAAGAAGTAATACCAAAATACCTTAAAACCTTAGTAATAAATTTTCAAAGCATTAGGAACAAAACAGCAGACTTAGAAATTTTATTAGAATGTGAGAAACCAGACATAATTGCAGGAACAGAAACTTGGCTACATCCTGAAATTTATAATGCAGAAATTTTCAATAGTGATTATGAAATTTTTTAGAAAAGATAGGGCTGATAATCATGGAGGAGTTCTTTTAGCAATAAAAAACACTCTTATAGCAGAAGAAATTACCTTACCTCACTCAAAAAATATAGAATCTACATTTTGTAAAATTAATACAACCTCAACATCCCTAATAATAGGCAGCATTTACAGACCACCAAATTCTAGTTTAGAATATATGCAGGAACTATGTAATCAGATTACTACACTTAAAGAGACAAATAAAAATGCAGTTTTTTGGATTATGGGTGATTTCAACCTACCTGATATAAATTGGAAAACACTAACCATAGATAAACACCAAAACCTTAAGGACATAAATGAGCTTTTCATAGAAACTTTACACAACCTAAGTTTAGATCAAATCATTAAAAAGCCAACTAGATTAAACAACACATTAGATCTCTTCTTAACCAACAGACCTGGATTAGTAGTTGATTATGATATTATCCCTGGTCTATCAGACCATGAGATCATAAAAATACACAGTCAGATAAAAGCAGTAGCCAATACAAAAACCAAAAGAAAAATCTTACTCTGGAATAAATGTAACCTAACATAACTACACCAAGCTGCATTAAACTTTCAACAAACATTCTTATTAGAAAAAGACATTAACCAACCAGTCGATGAACATAACATAATACATAATGATAATGAAACTAAAGCAAACATCCTAAACAAATACTTTGCATCAGCATTCTCAGCCCCAGGAGACAAAGACATAATTCTTAATTTGAACCAAGTAGACAACATAGAAGATTTAGTAGTACAAGAAAATGGAATTCAAAAACTATTAGCCAACACCAAACCAAATAAAGCGTCTGGACAAGATGGTATTCCAGCTAGATTACTCAAAGAACTAAGCAATGAGCTAGCCCCAGTGTTCAAAATACTCTTTCAGGCATCGCTTAACCAGGGCAAAGTACCAAAGGACTGGAAAGAAGCTAATGTCACCCCCCTATTTAAAAAAGGAGAAAAATCTGATCCAGGAAACTACAGACCAGTATCACTTACCAGCATCACATGTAAAATCCTAGAACACATAATATGTGGCAACATCATAAACCACTTAGACAAACATAATGTCCTCACCCCATACCAACATGGCTTTAGGAAATATAGATCATGTGAAACACAACTAATAGGACTAATTGATGATTTTTCAAAAGGTTTAGATAATAGTGAACAAATAGATGCTATCTTACTAGATTTTTCCAAGGCTTTTGACAAAGTTCACCACCATAGTTTGCTTAAAAAATTAAAATATTTCGGCATTAATGGTCCACTACATCAGTGGATTAAAGATTTTCTGATAGGGAGAGAACAAACTGTAATAATAAATGGCTCTAAATCAACACCAATAAAGGTAAACTCAGGTGTACCTCAAGGAACTGTCTTGGGTCCACTACTATTTTTAATTTACATAAATGATTTACCAAATTGCATTACTTCAGGAACAAAAGTCAGATTATTTGCAGACGATTGCATAATATATAGAACAATAAAAACAACACAAGACACAGATATTCTACAAAGAGAATTAGATGAATTACAGAAATGGGAATCAAATTGGAGCATGTCTTTCCACCCAGAAAAATGTCAGTTGTTAAGAGTAACAAAAAAACTAAAACAAATTAATTCCACTTATCTTATTCATGGCAAACCAGTAACACAGACTAAAAACGCAAAATACCTAGGTGTTATAATAAATGAAAAACTGTCATGGAATCCACATATTGATGAAACTATAAAAAAATCCAACAAAGCATTAGGGTTTATTAAAAGAAATTTCTATAAATCAAATAAGAACATAAAACTAAAATGTTATTTAACCTTGGTTAGGCCAATAATAGAATATGCATCCACCGTTTGGGACCCCTCAACTCAAGAAAACATTAAGAAACTGGAACAAACACAAAATAGAGCAGTGAGATTCATAACAAATGAATATTCACATTTGACTAGAGTAGCACCATTAGTAAAATCACTAAATTTAGGAAGCCTTCAGGACAGAAGACTCAAAAGTAAAGTAGCAATTATACATAAAACACTGAACCATAATCTTCAAATACAAAAACAAAATCTAATAAAATACTCTGAAAGACACAAAAATAAAGGCACATTCCTCGTCCCATATGCTAGGACAAATTTGTACAAATACTCCTTCTTCCCTAGTGCTATTAGAGCATGGAATGGGTTGCCTGAGCTAGCCAGAAAAACCAGTGACTTGGCAGAATTTAAGTCATTGGTTAATATGCATGACTAAATGCATGACGCGTAGGACATAATCATCTTCTTTTTTGAAGTAACGTCTGTATTATATAAGATAAGATAAGAGTAATAAAAAAACATAGTAGTTTTTTTAATTTGGACACTACATGAATTCGGACATTTGCTGTTTTTGTGGACGTGGTCATTAAATAATTATTTTAATATTTTTTATAAAACTAGCGCGCTGTATAATGTGCTTGTCCATTTTCCAATGATTCTGACCCAATTTCCTTCCATTAAGCTGTCTTTTTATGTAAGAAAAACGAATTTCAAATTTGTTAGTCAGGTTGCTGTTTTTTCCTATGTTACCCGGATGACTTTACCTCTTCCTAGGGTTAAGACCATATGTTTTGATTGGCTAAGTGTGACGATCACACTTGCCGGGGATTATATTATCAAACTTGATAACTCAATGAAGTGAAGAAACATCTCTCTGTATTTTCTTAAAACTACTTTAATAATACTTCTTCAACTTTCACATAAAAATAACTTCTCAATTTAACAACAACTTGACTTGATACTTCATAAATAAAACTTAAAGATACATGAAACTTCACTTAGTATAACTTCAACTTCAACTAATAAAACTTTAATTAATGGACCCGTTAATATTACTCTACCAAACTAAGCGAGGACCATTGCTCTACAAGAACTACTACTATGCGAGGACCCCGTCTAACTGACTTTCCCTTAATTTATACCTTTCTTAATCGTACATTCCAGAATCATGGAAACTTCTCCCCTAATTATTTTAGTAACTTTGACGTTCTAGAAGCTGATGTGTGCTATTTTTTTCCTTAACCTCTTTCTTTGATTGGATACCTAAATTAACTTGTTTACGTTGGACAGCACTGGCTTGACCTCGAGCTTCTAGAAACTGGTCGAAATAGGTCACAGACTCGATTCGTGACACTAAGTCTATACTAATGAGCCCGGCAATACTTATTCTGTTTTTGGAGATGATTTATTTGATTTATAAGCCAAGTTGTTTGATTCCATACACACACAAAAATTAATAGGGTGTCCGAATTAAATTACGATTTTCTTACCAAAATTGATTTCGGACAGCCAGTTTTGGACATCAATGTTAATGATCTTATATTATATTTGTTCGTTTGTTGTTGTTTTTTTAATAGAGAATAAATGGGCAAATGTTTGGAGTGAGCTTGGTACCTTGAATAAAGTAAAATGCTTAGATATAGACCTACTAGATAGATCTAGATTTATATAGAGAGAATATAAAGGATTCAGCTAGGCAAGAATGGCTATCCTAACCTGTACCATACTACAAAAGATCATCTGTATTAGAAATTTATGAAATTAATAAACAAAAAACACAAACATTCAACACATCTAATCATGCAAACATAAAATAAGTCTAAAAGTCGGCATAGAAGTCAGTATCCCAATTACCTAATTTAGGTAGAATAAGTGTGTTCATATTTGTATTTTGTGTTCGTATTTAGGCATACTATGTGGACATCTTAATGAATGATTTCCTTTGAGGGGCTAATGCCTGCTGGGGATTTTAACATTTAGTTAATGTTAATATAGAATTAAAATCTGAGTTTATTGATGCCTGAAAATAGAGACTGTCTGAAATAAATTATGGTGTCCGGAATCAAATAATGTGGGTCAAATTTGTCCGAATTAAATGAAAACACATGGCCTCTTTGATCTTAAATATAATAACAAATATAGGTTAGGGTTACAAATATAAGTAGTCATCCTTATTCTCCTTTAACTAAAGAAGATTTTGATACTTTATTTTCTTTTCGATGTCGAACCATTGTAAAATAATGCGTTGTCAAAGACAAACTTTCAAATTGGGGCCTATAGGTGTCCGAATAGCATAAACTACTCTAATTAAATGAGTTGAAAGTTTCCTTTCCATGCCTGAGCCGCCTGAGACAAAAAAAATCTGTTCTTAAATTTCAAAGTTTTTTTTACAATTTTATGAATGGTTATGTTTTGTCACATTAATTGTTTGTTGTTGCCCTTTTTTTCAAATTTACACAGGAGGAAAATAAATTGATTCTATGTGCTTCTTGCCAAGCACTGGGAACTGTGTTTTTACATTATGTCTCAGCCAAGCCTTTTCTCAAGGGAGATAAAACTGCAGTCTATGCAGAAGGTATGATGCTTGTATTACAAAAGCGCTTTAGACTTATTAGACATTACAACAAATGAAATATATACAGTCATTTAATACTAACAGTCTCTTTTAAGTTTTTCATGAGGAATTTGGCTTTAATTCAATAATTTCAAAGCCAAGAGAACAAAAGAGTGTCCGTCTGTTTTTGTGTTCAGTCTCTTCTCTGTAATGTAAAAGATTAAAATAATGTCCCAAAGAGATTTTTAATATTGTTACAAATGAAAAGTGACAAGTAGAGGTCAACATGTGACCCCAGCGAGATGACACAGCAGCCAGTGTTCTCTGGAATCTACGCGTATAAACAGACAGGATGTGACGTGTCCTCACGTGTTTTTCCAGGGGACAAACAGTTCTAAGAAGGGGGCAGTTACTAATTAACAGTGACAGATAGAGGTCAGTGCGTGTGACCCCAGCTTGATGACACTGCACCAGGTGTTCTCTGGAATCTACGCGTATAAACAAAGACAGGATGTGACGTTTCCTCACTAGTTGTTCCAGATGATACTAGCAGTGTTTGTGCAACTTTGGAGGAGCGATTAAGGACTCTATATAAGCCAGAGAGTTAATGTGAAAGTCAGTCGTGAGTGAGCCGTTACAGACGATGTAAGACGTGTGTGGCTCTAGTGGAAGAAATATGTACGACTCGATGCAAGTTAACTAGGGTAGAGTTAACTGGAGTGGACTACTGTCGTTAAAGTCTATACAACAAACTACAGTGGACTTGAGCCGTTACAGTCGATGTAAGATGTGTGTGGCTCTGATTCAGTAGACTAGAGTACGACTTGGTTCAGCTTTGGGAGACCTGGAGCGACACTGGGAAGTGTGTCGTTGGTCTGTTCTGTGGAATACTGCTCGATGCACGTTGAGAAGAATGAATTGCAACGAAGTGAAGAGATGAATTGCAACGAAGTATAGCTAACTGTAAACTGACAGATATTGTACAGTCTTCTACGTTACATTTTACAGTGACGAATTGTTAGAGTTAATAGTCATTAAAGTTATATGAAACTGAAAGTTGAGTCGTCAAGTTCTTTGCAGTGTTTTTATTTGTGTGCCTACTAATACATTTAGCCAGAAGATTCAGAAATACGTAACAATATATAATATAATATTCATATATAAGTAGCTTGCTTAATTTGTGTCAATAAGATTTTTAAACAATTTACACTTTTGTGCTTGTATTTAAAATAATATTTGAATTTGGTATGAATTTTTTTTTTTAAATAGCTTTTAATTTCATATAGCGCAACTTTCATGCTTATAGCATGCTCAGAGCATTATGGTCCAATCTCATTTCTGGACCAGTTGGGGAAAAGGGGTGTCTGGGAGAAGGTAATCTGTGCTGCCTGTAGGCATTTAGTAAACATAACTCTGCTCAAGTTGGGTGTTGAACCTTGAGTCCCCTTGATGGGTAGCCAAGTTTAAGTTTACTAGCCTCTTGGTCACACATCCCACTTAACAAAGAACAAATTTTAATATCTTTGATTCTTTTTGGTTTCAGGGGAAACATTTTATTGTCACCTTCAACTATCCCTAAGTCAGTTGAAATCTTGAAAACATTTCCCCTCCTACTTTTTACTTTACCAAGAAGATCTACTTTTCTACTTATATGTATTTCCAAAAAGAAAAAAGAATTCAAATTTTCTCAGGATTTGAAAATTGCTAAATAACTAGTTCAGCAGATTCATAATACTGATTGTAGTTGTTCTTATAATTTATTATAATAACGTAAAATCTGATAATTATTGATTGATAATATAAAGAAGCATTTTAAAAATAATTACCTGAATGTTTCTTGACTTGTTAGATGCCAATAAAGAAGATCAGGTCTCATCCTGGTTGAAAGATCAGTTCACTGCAACATGTGATGTTTTGTGTGATTTTCTATCCCATGAATCACTGGAAGTTAAGGTAATTAAATTATTGCCTAATATTTGATACATGTTTTACAATAAAACATTACAGAATTAGTTTTAAAATAAACTGACATGGTATGTTTGAATACAAAACTATTGTATTTTGGAGAACTAAATAGACCTATAGTAGTTTCTATCCATTTTTTTTTCCAGAAGAGCTCTTTGAAAGTAATTTCATCCTTGCTGCAGACCAATGAAGTAAACAGTTCTCAGAATGTTGTGGGCATATTGATAGAGGTTCCACAACTAAATGTTTTGTTAGCTTATTATTCTGTTTATGTTAGTTATAGAATGAGCAGTTATAGAAAGAGTAGTTAACTTAAAATGATAGAGGGGCCTAATATGATCTAACTTAAGTTGGGTTTATTGTTGCAAAATTAAAGTATTTTTTCATTTGATGTAAATATTTTTTTTTTAGTCACTGACTTGTAGTTGTTTCTTTTTTTTTTTTATACTATTTATTTGATTCTAATTATAATTCTAATAAGTAGAGGAAACTCCAAATAGAATCTAACACATTCGTTCTTTCTTATCTTATATATTACACTGACCAATATTTTGTTTTGCATTGGTACATAGATTATTTTAATAACAAGTGTACTTAAAGTTGTTTTATTTTTTAAACTTTTTGTTTCTTGTTCGATTAAGGGTATTATTGGTCAGCTAATAAAGTCAGACATAGACCAAACAGACATTATAGGCGAGGTTCCAGTGCTGTGGAATGCAACAGATAAAAGCTCTGCTCTCATTTCATTGTGTTTGGTACACATAAGAAAACAAATGAAATCTGTTGTACAGGTAAGACCAATCAGCTTCTGCTAGTAGCCCCTCCCCCCCTTTTTTTTTTCATTGCAACATTTCTTTTGAACTCAATAACTCCTAATGTGCTAGAATGTCATCTTTATGTTATTACTAATGTGGTACAGTGCGAAGTTACCAGCAGTTTGTTAAACTTTAATATAAGAAGAGCTTAGCTTTTTTAAGTGATAACCAGATTTGTATAGTTCTTTTGTTTTCTAAAACAATTTTAATGAATAATGTATAAGCCCAACCATAGAATGTGAGTATTTATAAACCTTTTTCTTTTGCTTTATAAAAACCAATTACTAAAAATTATATAAAGTCTAATTTTATAATTAAATACATATATATATATTATTGTTATATTGATTCAACATCATTCATAGCTATATAATTATCTTGTGTGGCCAAGAGGCAGAGTACTCTTGAGCTTGGCTTGTCTACCTATCTAGGGGACTCAAGGTTCGACACCCGACTCGAGCAGAGTTGTGTTTACTGAGCGCCTAAAGGCAGCATGGAAAACCTCCCTGATACCCCACCGATCCTCAAATGAGATTGGACCATAGTGCTCTGAGCATGCTATAAGCGTGAAATTTGTGCTATATAAAAGCTATTTAAAAAAAAAAGCAATTATTATTTGTGTGATATTTAACTAGAAAAATATAAATCAATTGTATTTGAAGTATTTGTAAATGGTATCACAACAAAACAACTTTGAATTCAAATAAGTACATTCATTGTGCAACTATGCTATTAAAATGACTGGCAGTGAACTGAAATCATTACGATTTGTTATGCTTTTAAATAAGAACACAATTTTCAGTTAATGAGATTCATTGTTGCAGCTCTTGCCTCATTACTGTCAGTGACATTATTTAGGAAACTTTTTCAATTTACCTTCAGCTACTGCTCATTTCACATGCTTCACCAGTGTTTTGTTTAATTGAATGAGACACAAAGAACACTTGTATATGAAGTTTAAAAAACCTACTTGTAACTTCCCACACGACATGGCCTAAATTGTGCCGATGTGCCCAAAATCACAAATCTTGTAACTTCCTATGTTGTAATTGTAATGAAGAACTTGAATTACCAAATACTTTGCTTTATTTAACAAGATCACAGTAAACATATTCACATCACACATGACTGATAGTACTATGGACACACAATGGACATGACCTTCTGAAATGCTGGACACACCAGAAAATAACTCAGTTGCACTACAATCATCATACCGCATTAGTAGTCTACTGTAAACATAGCTTTCTTACTTATTAGTAGTTATTAGTTCAATCAACAATCTCACTATTTACTTATGCATCAGTCCTACAAACAGTTGCGTAGACTACTCTGAAATAAATTCATCAGAGTTTAATTTGCAAATCATTTGCATCAACATTTTTTTTTCAGCCTGCTTCAGATATTTTTCAGAGGAATTGCTGGAAATTAATCAAACAAATATCGTCTCAGGATTTGGGTAAAGTATTATTTTAATAATTATTTAAGAGTTTATGTCTTCTTCCATCCATATAGTGTTATATCAGTCTTTTTCCGGGTGAAAATAGTAGATGGTTTTTCTAATCTGCTGAACGCTGCCTTAATGGAATGTTGTCCTAACTTGATTAATGAAACTATTGGGTCTGTCTAAAATGAATGATTGGGGGGGGGGGGGGGGGTAAATAACAAGGGCTAATTATTAGGTTTCAATGTATTATTTATTATGTTTCAAAAATTCTGTATTGACATTCTGTCTTATTTCTCAAGATGACAAGTGCAGACGTCAACTGACAAGTGTTATTTGTGATTTTCTAAAGCAAAAGGTAGAGTAAATTTTTTATCTTAAGAAACAAAACAAAATTAGTGTAAAAGCAAGCTCAATGACATTATGAATCCATTATATGGTTATAATAATTTTAATCAAGAGCACTTATAAGAACTTTCTGACAACTTTAGAATTTGAAAGGATAATAGTTCTTAAATGAAAAATTTTAACTAAGTTTAAGACAATAAAACAGAAGTAAAATGTTTAAAATTTAAAACTTACATGATTTCAAATTAATATTTGATATTGATCAATCTTTTAGATGTCAGCTAATTTGTATAAAGATATACTGACTGGAATATCTGTTGTTATGGAAAAAATGTCTTCCCCATTGAGGCTTACTGACTTTCTCTCAGAGTCTTTCAATATAGGTCAGATTTTTTAAATAACTACATAATTATGATTACTAAAAGATTTAGCCATCAATTCTTATTAGTAAAGAAATTATAATGATAATTCCAACGTCGTCTTGTCTTTTTTTGTTAGCAATCATCTTGTTGAAACACATTGTTGAATTGTGTTTTTTTTTTAACTTTATTAACTTTAGGTGGCGCCATCAGTTTGATGAGTCTACATGGGCTGTTTATTCTCATGCACAAATACAACTTGTGAGTCATGGCTTTTCTCATAACTAGATAAGCATAAAACCACCTTGAACAATCATTTGAATCTATATTTCTTTTTGTGGGTTTAAACTTGTTTACATCTTTATTTTTAACCCCCCCCCCCCCTCTCATGATTCAGTATCAGACTCTGTACTTTAATTTGTTCAGTTGTAACTTTTTTACCTATAATATTGTTTTGCACATTATATTTTGTCAATCAAACCTTCTTATCTTTAAACCCTAAATGTAGTAGCTTCATGCAGGTTTTAGATAATTTGAATTTATATTACGAGATACTCAAGTGGGAAGGGGGTTTGGAAGCTAGGTTAGAGTTAGTGGACTCCTGAGGGAAAGCTTAACATAAAGAAATCTTCATGCTGTCTGTTTTAAAAAATATATTCTTTGGACCCTTATCAGTTCTCTTACTCCTGCCAATGTTTAATAGTATTTATTTATTGTTCATACACCTTGAAATCTTTTGTTGCACACTTTTATCTAAAACAATTCTCCAAATTTATAGACATATTGGTTAAATAATTTTAATGAGGTGAAATATGGTCATCATTAAAGGGTTGTATATAGATATAGATATATATAGTTCTTCCATTATAATTTGATGGTGACCACTTTTTCCTCTGGTGAGATCTATGTGAGCCCAGAATATTCATTCAGCTGCACACTGGGAGTGCTATTTCAGCTGGAGCTTGTGTTAGTTGCCTGGATATTTTTCTCTGACACTTTCTTTCTGCCAGCACTGTTTTCTTGTTCTCTGCAATTTTTGCACCAGTGTTTACAGCGTGACTCATTGATGCTCTATTATGTGCTTTCATCTCCCATGTGTGTGGCAGGGTCAGTGTTGAATGCTTTGGGGGTGTCTCTGAAAGTTTTCTTTGTCCACCTTGTGATAGCTTCATTTCTTTAAAAAAAAAAAAAAAGAATCCCTTTCAAACCTTGTAGGGCAGATGATGTAAAGATCATATGTTACTGTGGCCCACAGTTAACTAGGGTGTCATGTGGCCAGCACAACGACCAACCGCAATTACTTTTCCCCAACTAATGTCAGGTACCCATTAGAGCTGGGTGGACTCAGAGGCGCACACAGAACCCTGAAATTAAAAATCTCAGTCTTCACCAAGATTCAAACCCGGAACCTCCAGTTCGGAAGCCAAGCATTTTACCTCTCAGCCACCATGCCTCTTTCCCTTTTTTTTAATAGACCATAAATAAGTCTTTAATGATGCAGGGGTCTTTCATTATGCAGGAGTGGCCTTCTCATTGTAACTGAGACTGCATCAGGATTGTGTGGTTGCTTTTTAGTCCTACTCTTCTGGGACTTCAGTGTCAGGTATTTTGTCTTGCCATTTTTAAAATTCATTGTTTTTCTGAGGCAGATCATATAGAAGTGGTTCAGTTTTTTTGCATGTTTTCTGTATACTGTCCACATTTCTGGGAAGGATAACAGCTAGATAGACCCCTAGCTTAGTACTTGTGGTAATGCCTTGTCTATTCCACACAATTTTAGCTAGTCTACCATATGATGCACTGGCTTTGGCGATTTCATTATCCGTTTCCATTCAAGGTATTTCAAGCACTGACCAAGTTAAGCTGTAATTTGTGTTTTATTAACCTAATGGAAATAATGCTTCTATTATTACAAAAATTATAGAATTCACTGATTGTTTTTTTACAGAGATTACCCAGATTTTTATGCCAAGCTCTACTCAATGTTTAGACCTCAGATTTTTAGTACCAAATATAGGGCAAGATTCTTTCATTTGGCAGATACTTTTCTTTCCTCCACGTAAGTTCTAAGTACACAAATGTTATATACATTTTATAAAATATTTGTTTAAAACCTAATAATTCAATAATTTTTATATTTCTCTTTCCAGTCACCTTCCATCTTATTTGGTTGCTGCTTTTGCCAAACGTCTGTCCAGATTAAGTCTACATGCACCTGCCTCTGCTGTACACATTACAGTTCCATTTATTTTTAACTTAATTGCTAGACATCCATCTTTAGAGGTCATGATTGGTAGAACTGACTTGCCAAGTGGTAATGTTGTTTGTTTAAATATTTTACTATGTTCACAATGGCTTATTTTTAAAACTACTTACAGTGAGAATTCATACAATTTTAATCATTGTGAATTTTCATTATAAGCTCAACTATGTCAAGGACGCTCAATTGAACTTGGGTATTGCCAACTAAATTTTACAAAATGGAGATACTAAAGGAGTTTAGAAAATTTGATTTGTAAAAAGTGCTCAAAACTAATAGAACTTTTTTAATGCTTATCAACAGTTTCTCTGCAATGGATACACCAAAATGTTTTTGCTATTTTATAGTTTATTTTGCCATAGATGAACATCTCTAATACACATATGCTCAAATCAAAATAATTCAGTCCATAAATTAAACCAGGTCCATTATCTCATATTACTATTTTTTGTCTTGTAATAAAAGTGTTTTCTATTGCCTCATATTTACAGAACTAACCAGTGATCCATATATACCAGATGAGAAGGAGCCAGCTAATTGTAAAGCTTTAGACAGTTGTCTCTGGGAGTTGCAGGTATGCTGTGAAATTTTTAGTCAAAAGTTGCACTTTTTTATCTCTATTGGTCTACAGTGTGTCTTGAGCACAGTGTGTCTTGAGCACAGTGTTTCTATAAGATTCTACTTCTGCATTCTCATTATTATATTGGAGGGTTCAGATGGCTAGTCTACTATATCTGAGATGAACAGTGTTGTTGTTTCCTGATCAGGTCTCTCTCCATAGTTTTTCTTCTATAGCAGTGTTTTGGGACCAGTGTCTTGTATGATCAGATTTCTCTGGTGAACTTTCACAAATGCAAATTTCACTAGCCCCAATTTTCATTTTCCAGAATATGTTCTGTTGCTTTCTGTTTTGCCTGGTTCTGAGGCAACAAATATTTGCCAGTTGTGTCAGGATAACTTGTTAATAGGAATTTTAAGATACTTCCAAGTTAAGCTTAAAAATAAAAAAAAATGCTTTTTTTCTTTCAATTCTAGTTCAAAATCTTCTGTAACTTGCACTCCTGATGTCTGATTTGTCTTATTATCCTCTCAACATTCTAATTGGGCTTTGAACTTTTCATAGTCAAAATCAGTCAGCACTTTAGTTACTAAATTTAGTTTTGTGTTAATACTTTCAAAATTGAAAGTAAATCACTTATACCCTAGATGTAATTATAAATGCACTAACAAATTTTGTAAAGCTCACTTGAGATTTAAAATTACTGTTGCATACTTACATTATTACTAATACTAACTGAATGTTTCTTTATTTAGACACTGGAACATCATTATGATCCAAGCATATCCCAGAAGGCCCAGAAAAGGAAAGTGGCTGAGCAAGATTTATCTTCAATTTTAGAGACAACAACAAGTGATGTAAGTAGACTTGGTTCTTGCACCATTTTATTCTTCATCAACATTTCTGCCTACCACTAGACATGTACTCATCTATGTAATTGTAAATCATCTTCTTTTTTAATAATCTAACATACTTATCAATATTTCTTAACAGATAATATCAAGTTATGCAAAAAAGATTAAAAAAGACACTATTCCACTGAACTTTGTGAAGATTAATGGATTAACTTTAGCTGGGAATTTTGTATTATAGAAAAAATAAATGTTTATTTACCATTATTTTCTTTGTTTCATTATTTTATTTACATATTTTGAAGTCATTAGTTGTAGCCTTAAAATCTACTTTATCACAAGATTTCATTTTACCAAAACACATTGTTTGCTATGAAAGACAACTCTATGCAGTAATGTTGATTAATAATGAATACAATTAAGTTATACAAAAACTTTGCTTATCAACAAGCAATAAAACAAAATATAGCTGAAGATCATGTTCATTCCACTGTTTAGCATGATCAGTTCACTTTAAAATTCATTCAGAATAACTTGAGCACAGAAAGTAATATTAAAATTTCATTCAACATTATATGTTTGATTGGTTTTAAATTTTAGATCAAGGTTTTTATAAGTTCATTTATCTATACAATTCATAGATACTGTATTAAAATTTATGCCAGTATGAAAAAGATTAATCCATATCTATACAAACATTCATTCACTCAAAATGTTTTAAATTTTGATTTACAAATAATATAAAGCTATGTTCAAATAAAATGTTTGGCTCCATGATCTTGCCATAACTGAATAGCTTTTAAAATGTCTGACAAAAAAAAAAAAAGAAAGTGGAAACAATAAAAGACTGCTGTCCCATCAAAATTTAACAACATCTTTTGTGTCCACTTTGGCTGGTGGGTCAACTGTCATGGAGAATCCAAGTATTTCATTGATTAAAATTTCAGCATTGATATCAAATGGGAGAGTGTCTGCTATGAAAGCACCTGCTGCATCAGACTCCAATGGCTCCTCCTCACAGGAGCCCCCCTCTCTGTTAAACCCAAGAAGTGTTGTCAGGTGCTCTGTTAATTCTTCTTCTGTCATGTGCTCACCTATAATTAAAAAGTTTACATTTCTTCACTTGACTGATTATATTTATAAATTTTAATTTAGTCCTCCAGTAATCAGAATTATTTATTGTGCATAAAAAACATTGTAAGTCATGAGAAGGCTTGCTAATGTATAAAAATTCTTACTGTAATGTAAGTTCATTATTTACATTGCAACTAGATCTAGTACTTTCTTTAAATATACTAAAGCTTTTACTCCAAGTACAAATTCTAGTTGTTTGAAAAATATAGAACCAAATTTTGTGAGGTAAATTGTGTACATTGTCAAAGTAATTTGTAAAATGAAAAAAAAATCGTTTCTATGGGATGTGTGGCTGCTTAACCAGGGGGCTCAAGTTTGAATCCTGAACACCTACATGCAGTAGAAGAGATTGGACCATATGCACTGAGTATGTTATAGTATGAAAGATGCACTAGACAAAAGCAATTTGTAAAAATTTAGGATGGTTATCAATGTGTGCTACCTGCCAAGCTTACCTTTATTAGTCAACAGGTTGAGAAAATCTCCTCTTTCAATGACTCCACCTTTATCAGGCTCAACATTTTCTGCCAGTGTTTCAAAGGCCCACAGTAATTTCTCAGCAGATAAACCAAAAGCAGGTCTGTGGTTCACATAGACTGGGAACAAGAGAAACATGATACAAAATAAGAAGCCTTCAATGCTGTACTCATAACTTAACTTTTTCTTTGAGCATTTTTCTTTTAAAATTTATTTTGTTCTGAATTTTTATTTGAGAGAATTTTTTCTTCTGGTAAGTCATTGAGGATGTTTTCATTAATATTAGCTGGAATAGCATTACAGACACTTAGTGTGAAAGAATAAGTACAGATAAGAAAAAAAAAAGTCAATTCTGAAATGTATTAGGCTATAAGACTTACGTTTAATAAAACCTCCAAGGTCAATATCCTCCTGGTAGTGTCCTAAATTAACATATTCATCATACTTAATTTCATTCAACATGTCTTCAATCTGTCAAAGATAACACAAAATTACTTTAATGCAAAATGTAGATTACAGATCTATTTGATTGTGTGATTTACTATTGGCTGCCAGCATTATTTCATTGTCATGAATGAATTAAATACATAACAAACATTTAAAGACCATAAAGGACCTAAATGGATGTAAATTGTCATTATCAACCAGATATATTATATATTATTGTATTTTATATATAATGGAATTGTTAACAAAGAAATAATTGTTCATAATTTTTCTTTGTTTTAGCAATAATAAAGAACATTTAAAAAATGGTCATAAGAAGTGCATAGCAACCATGACTATTCTTGTCATATAATTGTGTAACCCTCTGTTGTAATAAAAGAACCCTACTCTAATTACCAAATACTTTATGCTTTATTTATCAAGATCACTGTAAACAGTAAACACATTCACATCACACATGACTGATAGTACTATCAACACACAACGGAATGACCTTCTGATAGGCTGGACACAGGCAGAAAATAAACAACTCGGTTACACTATAATTACCACAAAAACACAAATGACATATATAAAAGGACCTACTTCCTGTTCTGATGGGTAAAATCCCATAGCTCTCATAATGTAGGGGACCTCAGTGAGTGGTACTCTGTTACTGATTTGCCTTGTTTCCAGAGAATTGATACCTTGGCTGCATCAGATTATAAACCCAGACATTACATTGAAACATCAATTGTTGAATGTGTTCATGCTAATAGAAACTATTGATATGATACAAATCAAACTTGATTAAGGAGATGCTACTCACTGTCTCAGTTGAGCATAATAAAACAACTCTTCCAGTTCTGCAAATAGTTCTCCATCTCGTCCTCCTTCCAAGAGGCCATAGAAAGGAACTAAATCTTCACCTCCCAACTTGGCCTGTGCACTTAAAGCTCTGCCAATACAAGTTTCAGAAACTTAGGACTACATCTTATCATTTTATTGATAAAAAAAGAAATCAGCACTGGTAGACTATTCTTACTATATTTTCATGGTACAAATTTCCTTTTGGTACTTAAAAATGTTTTTGTAGCCTATTTTTGATGATGGACTTGTGAAAGAACATTGTACTGATTTCTGCTTTTAAGTTAAAAAAAATCTGTGGATTTTAATTTTTATTGAATTTCAATGAATAAGAAAAACAGTATTTCCGTACGTTTAGACATTTATAAGTAGAGATTGTTTAAAATGACAATTATTTGTTTTATCAGGAAAAATATAAATGGAATTTTATTCATTCTGGTTTGTATCAATGATTTTTATCAAAAATCTAACTGCCATAATCTAAAAAATAATGCAATTTTGCACAGCATTATTTGTAAGTAATTACTTGATTATTTGTAAGTAATTTCTTGATTTTATATTTGTTTTACCAATGAATAAGTAATTGTAATTACTTTATGAAGTCTTACAAAAATCACATTTTTGAAACCCATATGTAGTAAGATGCACAGTAAAACCAATAAGAGAAATAATAAATCAACGTCTTGCAGACCAGACATTGATACATGTGACTAGTGTAGTAGGTCACAGCTGTCTTCTTAGACAAAAAATGGAAAATTTTAAAACTGTCCACAATTTCTGGACTAAGACATCTGTTTTAATAATGTTATTATATGTTTAATATCATTTTAATATTATTTATTCCTATAAGAAAATGCTTTTAGAGAAAAACAATACACAGCAGGGTTCAGTACCATTAGCTAGGCCACCATCTCTTACATTTATATATAGTTTTAAAAGGATTTTTTTTTTTTGTTTACTGAAACTAAAATGAAAGGTCAACTTACGCAATATTGATTTCCCACATATGAACAGCAAAGTCTGGTCCTCCAGCAGTAAACAGGTAAGCACCATCAAAACTACAAGTCAGGTTGGACACCTTTATTTATACATATGTAATATGTTTAATTATGATTTAACATATAAATATAATACATAGATTTTAGATATCTGAATTGGAAGAGATGTATTGTTTACCCAAAACTGTGGCTTATGGTTTTACAAAGATGTGTGAATAACTAATATGAAATTTTAAAAATTTGGGTCAACTCAAAACATCTTTTTATGAATTTCTCAAAATATAATCATAATCTAGATCAGAAAATAATTTAATGTTCAGTAGTCAAGCACTTTCCTTCCAGCTATATTGTCCAGTTAATCATATCTATTTTTAGCAAATCTATTTTCAATTATTTTACTTACACCACTAGGATGCGCAATCAAAGCCATTGCCAAATGTGGATTGCCAGTGGCTGGCAGAAAATGGAGTCCAACTTTATCATCAGTGATGTAAGCCAAAAATCTATTTCTACTCTCATCCTTGTCAGTAGGAACAACCATCATTCTGATAGATTCAATTGTTTGATTATAGTTTAAAATATTGTTTTCATATTTAGATACTGATAGACATACTTTTTGCAAAGCTTTTTGCTAAATTAAAGCAGTAGTCAATGGGAATCGACATTTGACCAAGATACAAATACTGGTACATAAGGTAAAAAAAATTGCTCAAAGTAATTATATTGTGCCACTAACTTTCGTATAGGAGAGCCATATGTTGGTCCCAAGACGGTTTTTCTGCACATCTTTGTTGTGCTGTTATAACATTTCAATTTGTACTGTAGAAGAGATGAAAGAATAAAAAAAGTGCAAACTAACCAAGAAACAAAACAAAGTTGAGGTTTTGTATGCCTACAACAAAGTCTTGCAAACTAAAATGGCCAAATTATTAGTTAACAAAAAATGACCAAACTAAAACCAAACTTGTTGTACCTGATCATTTGCAGTTAGGAAGAAATTCTCTTTTGTAATTGGTGGGTATTTAGTCATGCACTGTGGGATGGCAGCCTGCTCTATTCTGTCAAAGGCAATAGGCATTAACTTATTGGCCTTGCCGTGAATATTTAGATCATACTCAATCTGAAAGCACAGTGTTTATAATAGATTTAAGAAAAAAATCTAACCTGTAGGCCCATTCTATATTTAATTTGCAAATTCATAGTAGAAAAATATTTTTGTTGTTAAGAAAAGAATACCAATATTGTTATAAGTAAAGTACCCCTTCTATACCTTGAGATCTATAAGGCAAATGATGTAAAAGTCATCTGTTTCTATGGCTGAACGTAAATGTGGGAGTCATGTGACCAGAACAATGGCCAACCACATTAATTTCCCCAACTAAAATCAGGTGCCCATTAGAGTTGGGTGGGCTCAGGGGCATCCTAACAATCCTAATTTTAAAAACCCAGTCTTCGCCAAGATTTGAACCCAGGACCTCTTTTGGAAGCCAAGTGTTTTACCACTCAGCCACCATAAATATTAATATGATTATAACCATAAAATTCCCCTTTAAGACCTTGTGATCTATAGGGCAGGTGATGTAAAGGTCATCTATGGTTGAGGAGGGTGTCATGTGGCCAGCACAATGACCTACTGCCTTTACTTTTCCCCAACTAACCCATTAGAGCTTGGTGAACTCAGAGGCACTCACTGTTACTATTTTTGTAAAACTTTCATAAACTTTACTTGTAAATACCTTATAGCTCGATTAAAAGAAGTTTATCAGTAAAGAGTCTAATGATTTAATAACTTTATGGTATCTACATCTAAACATAAAAATAAAATTACAAGCATTCTGTCTTCTCCTAAAGACAAGAGTTTAGGCTGGTTTGTATCCAGATGAATTTCAAAAAGTAAATCCTTGATAGGTTTATAATGAGACCTATACCGGCCATGCCATATATATGGACTACGTCCTTCTTTACGCTGTCTTTTATAAACAGTTATTGTAAAGCCAGCATCCTAAACAAAAGAAAACAAAAAACTTTGGCAATATAATGAAAACAAATTGAATACATCTATAAAAAATATTTCATCCAGTTTTAGAATTTTACTGCATACACTCTTTGGAATGACTATTTCAATTCTTTAAGAAAGTTTAAGTACTGGGTAGTTGATTATTACAAACAGACCTACTGTCAAAAAAATTGTTAAATAAGTAGCCTTTTAATTATTAGTGTAGACTTACTGCTGTTGCCAAATATTGTGAATTATGGCTGAAAGTGATGTGTGTAATTGTATCTTTGGCATATCTGAAAGGTTCTTTAAGTTGTTCCAACAAAGCAACTGCGTCCACAAGATGAACTATTCCATTTGTTAAGCCTAAAGCTATTGAACAGATTTAAACAATGTGGTCAATTACAGTGTAGAGCAAGTTAACATAGAAACAGATGACTTTTACACATCATCTGCTCCTTGGATCACAAGGTCTGAAAGGGGTACTTTACTTTTTTCTTTTAATCACCTATTTTTCTAAAGTAGATATACCGGCATACTCTAATCTTAGATTAAAATTAAATCAAATTGTACATAATAATTTAACATTTGAATAAATATTACACTACCTATATAAAATCCTTTTGGGTCAAAAGCACAGCACTGAATGTGACATTTTTCAAATATCCTTGAAGCCACAACTTCTCTTGAAAGTACGAAATCAAGTAAAGGTTTCAATGAAATGAATAGAATGATAACAGAATGCTTTATTTACTGGTACTATTAAAAACAAAGGCTCAATGTAAAAAAATGCTCTTACTTTGTTCTATAGTTCCAGAGTTTCAGTAAACCAGAGTAACTGCCGATAGCCAGAATGGGTCTATGAATGAATAGAACAATATTTATAAATCATTCCCAAGTTACTAATATAGGTACAAAAATAAAAACTTTGACCTTTAAAAGTACACATAACTACCAAACCATACAGCCAAATAAACAAGAATTAGTGTTCTCTTATTGCATTTACATTGCCACATTAGACTTATGTCTTGCTGAAAGTGAATTTTAAATTATTTCATTTCTATGACTTTTAAATATTAGGGAACATGATGGCTGAGAGGTAAAGCACTTGGCTTCTGAACCGAGGGGTTATT
The DNA here is from genome assembly GCA_036873155.1 of Biomphalaria sudanica. NCBI lineage: Eukaryota > Metazoa > Mollusca > Gastropoda > Planorbidae > Biomphalaria > Biomphalaria sudanica. Next base: position 422,404 of record JAZGLO010003787.1, on the reverse strand, counting down.
GTGTTTGAATCTAGGTGGAATTTAGGGATTCATAGGACACTCTTTAGTAATCGGTACTTGACATTTGTTGGGGGAAGTAAAGGAAGTTGGCCATTGGTTGACCACATGACACCCTTGTGATCTTTACATCATTTGCCTTATAGATTACAAGGTCTGAAAAGAGGTACTCTACTTTTTCTTTTCTATTAATGAACACACTAACAAAAAATGTCTAAATCTGACTCACAATTTTGGATGGGCAGCCAAAGCATGCACTGCAGCATCATGCTCTCTATGGATGACTTTGATTTTGGATCCATCCGTGTTGATACTGCAGTAAATTGCAATTGAGGTTCCTACAATGAAATCTCTAATCACAAAAGGTTTGGCTTGCTTTGTGGCATCTGAAGGATATTTACTGCCCTCTGTAGCTCTGTTACATTTTGAAAAATCAAACTATTATTAAGTTTTTACTTTAAATGTTATATTTGAAACAAATTGCTTACATACAGACTCATAACAACTGTGCTTAAAAAAACAACAATGAAAAAAACTTAAAAGTAAAAAATGCTTAAGTTCATGGCAAAATTGTTGATTACACTTACACTGTGACAAAATCTGGCATATAGGCAAAAGAAATCGATGTACATGGACCAGAATGAAATTCTTGATACCTGCAATATTAACAATATCACTAGTTTACAGTTAAAAAAAAAATTAATTTATTCTAATCAAACAAAAGTTTGAAATAACTCACCAATAAATGAGACGCAGGCACTGATCATAGAACTTGATATGACCTGCTGTATCGCCAATTACAATATAACTATAAAAATAGAAATATAAGCATATTAAACTACCACATTTTTTTTTAAAGACTTGATTGCTAATTGATGTTCGTGTATAAATTCCTCAACTACTACTTCTTTATCTGCATTAGTTTTTGTTTAAAAAAAAAAGAAAAGTATACTTTACTTGTCAGTATTTGTTAGAACATTGATTCCTTTGTCATGAACTTTGATAATCTTTAAAGGCTTTTTGTCGGCACTTTGGTTGACATCCATGACTAAAAACAGATTGATGTTTGACTATTAGCAACACTATGGTTATTTTAAATTAAATTACTTTAGAAATATAAAATTAAAAAACATCAACTTTAATTTGCAACGTAATTGGTTTTCAAGTACAAGGAACAAGTAATTTTGTTTTGAAGTACAAGGAACAAGTAATTTTGTTTTACAAGTACAAGGAAAAGTGTAAGACTTAATCATCTTTTTTTTAAAGTACCGGTAACATCTGTATTTCATAAGATAAGAACTAGATTCTATATAAATTATTTATTAGTTATTTTAAATTAAATTACTTTAGAAATATAAAATTAAAAAACATCAACTTTAATTTGCAACATAATTGGTTTTCAATTAAATTACTTTAGAAATATAAAATTAAAAAACATCAACTTTAATTTGCAACGTAATTGGTTTTCAAGTACAAGGAACAAGTAATTTTGTTTTGAAGTACAAGGAACAAGTAATTTTGTTTTACAAGTACAAGGAAAAGTGTAGGACTTAATCATCTTTTTTTTAAAGTACCGGTAACATCTGTATTTCATAAGATAAGAACTAGATTCTATATAAATTACTGATTATGTTTTAGTGAATTAAAATAATTTTCTGAACAATTGAAAGAAAACTAAAAAATGTAGAATTATTATTTAAATAAATAATAAGTGGTCAAACCTTCAACAAATATAGTTATGCAATTAATTGATTAATTAATTATGTAAACCAATGAAATAAACATAATATTCAGAATACATCAACACAATTTCAACTTTTTCTCAAAAAGTAAATAGTTACTAGGTAGTCCTGTCCACACATCAATTTCTGGTTTAAGGTACACTTTCAATGAAAACAAAAATATTGATGAAAACAAAACAAGTTTTATGGTTGTTTCCCCAACATTAAAACAAAACAAACTACATTTAATTAAGCAAAAAAAAGCTACAAAAAACAACCTACTCATTGACAAGGGTCTGTTGTTATCCCAAACAACCAAGTTTCCAATAGAGGTAGCGGTTAAAGCCCTTGCTATTCCAATTTGAAACATGGATTGGCTATAGCGACCGACAGGTTTGTTGAAATCACTGTCACTAAGGGGTGGTGCATAATACTTAATTAAGCTGTCTTCCTATTAAAAACAAATTCAACACAAAATGTTACCAAAAGTTTTTAAAACACTGTTCAAGTTTAGCAGGAGGTTGAAAACAGAATGACATCTTACCCAGTTATAAAATAGCACCTGACTTTCACTGTTGGTAACTAAATGGTGAACATCTGTTGAATCAAATGCAATGAAGTTCTGAAGTCCATATTCTGGTTTAAGATCAGCTGAACATATAGGTACATCACCATCCACTGTCCAGTCCCAGATGGCTAAGGTCTTAAATATGTCAAGAATAATGTAAACAAAATATATCATTACATAAAGTAATATCTTGCATTCACAATTATGAATGTACATGTTTTATATCATCATTAAATTGTATTTGTTTAATAAATTTATGGTACAGTTAAAGCTGAGTCAACAAGGATATCAACACCTTATAAAACTTTTATCATATGAAAAATGGAAGAAAGTCAATATAAAAACAATTTTTATAAATCTTTTACAAAATTTTCATGTTAACATATATAGTTTAAGAAACTACCCACAAAAATGCAAATCAATGTCTTGATAAGTCAAAAACAGGAATTGTGACAAACATATAAAAAAAAACTGAAAAGAATATTGTACCGTATCTTGAAAGTGGGGAGAAAAAAGGTACTCTAAAAACTGCACCAGAAGCAAATTAAAAAGATCATATTTCATAAAGGATATGAAATTAGCATAAAAAGATTTATTAGCCCATTTTCATGTAAAGTAAGAATTGACCTATTTTTGTCTTTCATTAACCAGTATCAAGTTCCATTAGAGATACCCCGTAGGTAAACTCATAATTCATAATCTTCTGGATTTGAATTTTAATAGATCAATTCTGAAACCAGGTTTGACTACTCATCCATAATGTCAGCATTGATAAAAACAATAATGACTAGCTGAACATTTTTATGACACTGTTACAACTGTTCTAGCTTCTTAGAATAGAAATTATAATTAGAAGGGTAAATGATCTAAATCCTAATTGTCTACCTGTATTGGTAATGCACTAAGTGTAGCCAAATATCTTGAGTCTGGTGTGAGAGCAACTGCCACTACACCTCCCTTTGGATTGGGATCAAACATTGTTTGTATTGGAGTCCTGTCAAAAATATATTAAATAAAATTAAGACTCAACAAATTATAGTTGCAACATTGAGCTAATAAATGATATAAATGTTGTTTGTTTTTTAATTAATTTTTGTTACACCTTTTTTGAAACACAATGAACTTTTGAGTTCTTTTAAAGAGTTTTAGTGGGCTTCAAGTACAAATAATTTTGAATACCGTAGCTAAATGTTTTTGTTATCAATCTTGTTAAAGTTGTACTTAGAAAAAAAAAAGGCACAGCCAAGTTATTCAAGTAGAAGACATAGTGAATACATAGATAATTACTGCATTCAAATTTGACTTTGACTGACTAAAAAAGTTTAACTTAGTTGCATGGGTACGGGTTTTGAAGATTTTTTCCCCCTTTTCTTTAATTTTTTTTTTTACTAGCAATAATAACTCCTAGAAAGATTTCTTAATTAAATAATTTATAAGGAGGTTTTTTATATGGTCTAAAAAATCAATCAATACTGTTGGCAGTTTTTATTAAAACGATATCAAACAGTATGTCATACCCTGTGTACGTGTCCCAAATGTTCACCATTGCATCAGGACCAACATCTCCTGTTACTAGCCATCTTTTATCTTGAGATACAGCAGAACATGTTATTGGGTTGAGCTGAAATGAAAAATATTGTATCTTAATGTCAGAATTAAGCTTGCAGCTACACCAACATAGCAAAATATTATTATATATATGTACAGGCCTATAGTCTAATACTTTGTGACCAAATAATGTGCTTTGGGGTTTAATTGGAATATTAATAGCCACTTTCAAAACTTACATGAGCTTGCAAAATATGTTGCTTGTTGTTTTTGTAGTCATACATAATACCAACATGTGCACAGGAATACATGATAGCCTGACGAACACCATCGCTCAGATTCAGGACAGGTACATTACGATTCAATCCAAATGACCAGACAATGTTCTAAGAATATTCAAAATGAATTCAAGAAGAGTTAACTTTGTATACGCTTGCAATTATTATTTATTGGAATACAATATGTGGTTTATGGTAATTTAGGATTAGAGTAGAATAATAATAATATAACGTGTAAGAAAGTATTTAATATAACAAAAAACAAAGTAGTCCAAATAAGGAATCTCAAATTAGAATTTTGGGGACCTTCAGAGCTGGGAGGAGGGGAGTTGGCTGAGCAGTAAAGAGCTTCATGGCTTCTGAACCGGGGTCCCAGGTTTGAATCCTGGTGATTTTTAATTTCAGGATCTTTAGGCACCTCTGAGTTCACCCAGCTCTAATGGGTATCTGACATTAGGTAAAGTAAAGATGGTTGGTCATTGTGCTAACCACATGACACCCTCATAAAACCATTGACCTCAGAAAGGGGAACTTTACTTTTAGAGCTAGGAGGACCCAGAATGACTATTTTAATTTTAAAACTGTTAATGATGATTGCTCTTTACTTGAATGGAAATAAGCTTGTACTATGTACAACCACAAGATTTCTTTCCAGGGCTTTTGAACAACAGATCTGTCGCTGAGTGGCATGATCCACTAGGTAACTCATGGTAGGCTCGAGTTCAAATCTCAACTCGAGCTGAGTGCCTAAAGGCAGCATGGAAACCTTCTTCTGGATACCCCCCTTCCCATAAGAGACGAAACCAGAGCACAATGAGCCTGCTTTCTCATGAAGTTATACAATTTTTTTAAATTTCATTCAAATAAAGTAGTTGTTTCAAATAAAAAAAAAAAAAAAAAACGAGTCAAAGAAAAAAAGGATTGTTTAAAAAAATTACTTTGCTTTGAAGATTCAATTTTTATCTTCTACTTACTAAAGCTGATGTGGACATTTGACCTTCAATGCTAGAATATGACCTCTCAGGAGAAGGAAAGTTGTTTGGTGAGTTGGTTCCCTAATTACACAAATTTTAGTAGAAAAAAAAAAGTAAAAATAACAATAAAAATGATTATTGTCATGAAACAACTTTCTCTATAAAATTGATTTTAAAAAAGCAATACAAATAGAGTAATTGATAAAAATATATTCAGCATTTACATCTATTCACTTTTATATGACTAAGAAGTTAAGCCTAATACTTTCTTCACAGCTTTTAATCTCATATCTTAGTATGAAGATAGATAAAACATGATATGGTAAATTAGGAAGTAATGGGTTAACAAAGAAAGGGCTTTGACTTACCCAATTACCAAGTGAATCTAAAAAAGTAAAACACATTTTTTTAAAAATAAGGAAACATTCTTTAAAATTTTATTTTCATTTCAAAATTAAAAAAAATAAATTATATTAACAACTTACTTGCATTTTTGTTCATATCTGGCAACTCCTGGAATGTGAAATACATAAAAATAATATTAGAAAATCAAGCTTTATGTATTATTTTATGACAGAAAATTTTCTGTATTATTTTTCATCAAGTAGTCATATCTTACAACCTCCTTGATAAGGACTTAGGCTATTGAAGATATAGGAATCCTTATAAATTTAATCCACCCACTTGCTACACCCATGTTGTTTACATCAGACAATTTTTGGTTGAAATTATCCATAGAATTTTTTTTTTTGGGGGGGGGGGGGAGGTAACCAAAAGAGTGGGAGCCCTAAGCTATAGTTTGTGTTGCCTATAGGTAAATCTTTAGCTCTAATGTCAAGGCTGTCCTACTGTATGGTTCTGAAACATGGAGAACAATTGAAGCCACAACAAAAAAAAAATACAGACCTTCATCAACAGATGCCTGAGAAATATCCTAAAAATACACTGGTATGACAAAGTAGAAAACACCAAACTGTGGGAGATGAGTGGACAGAAAATTATAGAAGTGCAGATCTTAGAGAAGAAGTGGAGATGGATTGGTCACACCCTAAGAAAAGATACCAGCAACAGAGCTAGGCAGGTCTTAGAGTGGAACCCCCAGGGAACAAGACGCAGAGGAAGACCAAATAGAACATGGCGACGCAGTGTACTTGAAGAAGCAGAGAAGACTGGGAAGAACTGGGAAACCATAAAAAAAGTAGCAAGAGACTGTGGAGAGTGGCGTGTTTTTGACGAGGCCCTATGTTCCATGAGGAACTCAAAGGAGTGATGATGATGAATGATAGGTAAATGCAGCTCAGATTCTTACTTTATCATCTTTTTCATAAAGACTGGTGGTAGAAGGATCATTGTCCGCCTCTGTTCTTTGATCTGCAGCTTCTTGGGATATTTCAATCTGTTGATCTGTGTTGTAATCTTCTGCTTGGATGTCAATTGTAGGTGTACTTTGGATACCTTTATTTTCAACATCTTCCTGTTATAAAATGTTTTAAACATAAAATTAAAAGCCTTAGTGAATGTAAAAAATGGAAGGGCATAATGTCTTAAAACTTATTTACAGTAATTCATAATTCATAATTCAGATTTGTACCCATGTTAAACTATTTTTAACATCTTGCACTTTAGCCTATAGTTAAATCCTATTAGAAAGTTGGATATTATGAAAGCTTAAAAACTGAGTCTTAAGTTGCGAAAAGGCAAAAATATTGGACACAGATGTTATCAATATTAAAAAATATTTGAAAATATTGTTGGAAAAAAAAAGTACTAGCAATAATTGTTTTACAAAGGGTGCTGCAAATCAAATGAAAACCATTGACACAGTAGTGCAGACTTCCATTAAAGAAATCAAATTATTTTGAAATAATGATTTTGTAAATCTGTTGCATGGATAGGAGTGGCCAAGGTTATATGTAATGCCTAACTTTCAAGCTATAAAACAAACTTTATATGAGACAGTGATTTTCATTCAGCTTTAATGAATATCAGAGACCAGTGAAGGAAGTAAAATTGGTCACATAAAACCAAAAATAAAAAACTAGAGCAAGAGTACACTCTACTGCTTGATATGGACTTTACAACACTGCGTAAATGTCAAAAGTACATTAATATCATTAGTATGTACCTTTTCAGATTCTGAATAATTTAACTCAGCTCTTTCCCTTGCTCTTTGTTCTGTTGATAAGTTATTGAAAAATTCAAAACATATCAAATCATATTTTAAATAAAAGGTATTAACCAAATGATTTGGATATTTCTTTATTTGTATTTTTTAATTTGTCATAACTAAAAAAATATGATTAAAAAACATAGTCTTAGAGCTAATTATGGAATGTAATGAATAAAAAAAAGGCAAGAAAAAAGTAAGAAAAAGATTATAGGCCCACAAAGTGTATACAAGAATGAGGAAATAAAATATTATAGGAAATTGAAAAATAAGAAAACTAAAGGTTTTAGGTCAGAGCTATTTTTTTTTAAATGTTCGCTACATTTTTAAATCTAAGAATATAATTAACTTGTAGTATCATTTACGTATATTTTTTATATTCTTTGATGAATAAATAGATAAATAAAATATTTTTTTGTGAAAAGCATATGCTTCAAAAATACATAAGAGTGAGATTTTTAGAAAAAATATACAAAGAAACTCAAAAAATATATATAAATAAAAACACACACACATATATATTTCTTATTGACTGCTGAATCCTCAAAATCTTTGTCACACTCATATATATTTTTTATTTATTGACTTCTAAATCCTCAAAATCTTTGTCAGATTTCACTTTTTTAATTTGAGAGAAATAGCAATGCACCATTATCTCTACCAGAAGGACAATTTATAGAACCTATTTATTTAAATTGAAAGTTTCATCTAATATTTCATGACAGAAATCATGTAGACCTTACTAAGTTTTCTAAATTGTATAAACCTAGAAAAAAATGACTTAAATATATAGGCAACTGTCAAGACCATATTTGATGATATTTGATATTCTTCAGGGGATGGCAGTAGGTGGTTTGAACTTGGGATCACAGTGATGACATTCCAAAGTGCATACTTCATGACCTGTCAGCCATCCATACAACAGATGTTCATATGCTCATGTTATGTGTCAAAGTCAGTCACTGACACATTAAAATAACATTGCAGAAGCGTAAATGAAAACTATTAATTTTTGTATTTCTATCTGTTTGGAATTAATTGATGTGGTTTAAAAATCCACATATGGTAGAATTTAAGGTCATTGAATGACTATTGCACTAGAAAAAATATTACAACATTAAGTCTGCTAACTGTCTATCAAAAATCTGATGTGATGAAATGAGATATGTTTGTAAAATGTTTTACAAGTTTTCCATGTTCCTTAGAGTTGATAATTTACTTCCTAGTCCAAACCTTCTGCAGGACAACAGGGGATGGGAGAGGGCAGGGTTTGAACCCAGGTTGATTGTTAAGTCCGAACAACAGTCCAGCCCACAAACCACATGATCAGGCAGATATTTTCAGAATATTTTCAAAAACATCATTATTATAATATTCCACTAAAATATTCTATTCTTATAATTCTTTGTGACACATCGGTGACTTTAGTATTTATCACAAAATCCATATCAAAGTCAGAAGAAAAAAAAAACACAAAAAAATGACTTGATATAAAAATATGTAAAGAGTCAGACCTGTTAATAACAAAATTAGTATTTTATTATAATTGGTTCATATATAACCTCTAAATTTATATTTTAAAAAATATGATTAATTTAAACAAAAAAATATAAAAAATTTTTGTAGACTGCTTTTAATTTGTCACAGTATGTAAATAAAATATAAATAATAACTGAGTATTAATCTTGTTAATAAAAAATGCAAGCTAATTAGCTAGCCTACAGCTAATATAAAATATTAATATATAGCATAGTCTATTGTTACACTGGCAAAGCACATTAATACCAAGTAAGAAATGTTGAAATAAATTTGTGCAAAAGTACAGTGCAAACCTTCATTTTGAGCAGCAATTAAGATTTGGTTAGCAAATGCCTCACTAAATTCTCTCAGAGCTTGCAAGTTTGTATCATCAAAATTATTATCAAATCCTTTTTTTTCTTCATCTTCCTCTTCAGCTTCTAGATCATCATCATTTTCGCTGCCAAGCTCTGGTGTTTTTTCTCCATCAATATGTTCTTCCATGGTCTCATTGTATAGTTCATCATGATCTTCAAATGTGTTTCCCTCAATATTCTCATCAATATTTTGATAATTATCCATCATTTTTGTTGATTCTTTATTTAGTTCAGTGTATTCATCTTGATCTAGATTATTCTGCTCTTCATTAGCTTTTCATATAGGATTGAAAGTACAAGCAAATTAAAAGTAAGCTAAACAAAACAAACTAAAATACTGACCAAAGAGTGACAAGAATAGTGTAAATTAAATTTCATTTTAAACAAACACAAATATTTTTCTGTTTCTTTTTGTACAATAACTTTAAAGCAAATGTGCATTTTCAAAAAACAAAACTAAAAAACCACACACTTAAGTAAAAAAGAAAATGGACAAGATAGAAAATAACTTATTTTTAGATTTGCAATTAAATTTTGAAAAAAAATTGTATTGGATTTGAAAAGTAAAAAAAGAGATTGAATTACCTTCCTCTTCTGTTTGGGCCTGATCAATTAGTTCATCATCATTATCTAAATCATTATGTACTTCAGTAACTTCCCCACTTTGAAATTCATCTAGCTGTTCTTCAGGTGCATTATCAAATTGGGTATTCCCATCATTTACTTCTTCAAAATCATCTTCATTCACTTCTGATAAAGAAGGATACACTGTGTTTACAATTTTAGTGCTCTAGATTATGATTTTTAAAAATTCATATACAAAATAAAAAATATTTTTTTTTTTTGGTGTACTGATATGAAAATTAGTTTAATTTTTTTCAGAGTTAAATCAATCAACAAGGTTACAACAATAGTTTGTGTGGAAACAAACTCAGAAATAGCCCTCAGAGTAGTCCACTCAGGCAGGTAAAAAGGCAGGTTTCAATATTTTCAGATGAATATCAGAAGCTATGAACTGTAACCTATCTATAACCACAACCCTATTTCCACCAATACAAAATGAAGAGACTGTAATAGTAGGCTAGTAGTGACTAACGAACACTTTCTTGTCTGTTTAAATGCTGCCTTATTCATGTTAGATCGTCCATATATATAGGCCTAAAAGGAATTCAATTATCCCCCCTATCTATTAATTAGCACATTCTTTCGACATGCCAGCAATGTGGGTTACTGGGTTACAATAACAGGACAGGCCTGACGAAACAATCACATTTACTATCACAGAGACATGTATGTATCAAAAGTGTTGCCAATACTGTTGTATTACCACATGATACATAGATTTATTAATGCTATTATTAATTTATATTAATATTCATTTTTTTAAATGATTAGATTGTTATGAAGATATGGTTCAATGTGAACCTGACCAGATGTTATTTAATGATTGATGGTTTTGAAAAACAATCAACCAGAATCTATAAAATAAATAGTATTATATTTTCTGTCTTGTTAACTAACCATGATCTTCTGCCTCTTCTCCCAAGTTTTCCTCAGTTCTTTTCTCAATTTCCACTTCTTCCTCTAGCCTGTCATCATCAAGACCTGATTGGTTAGTATTGTTATCAAACTGATCTTCTGGGTTACCTCCACCTGAAGAATTGTTATAAAAAAATTAATGATAATTTATTTCAAACTTTTAGAAATTAAAGTAACATCTGTAATAACTATATGAAATAAATAATAGAGATTCATATTTTATTGTAATAATATATATAAGCAAAAAAAAAAGTTTTCAGAATTAGAAAGTGATTGGCACATGTTTTATTTAGATTAAATACAACATAAAAACAATACATTCAATAATGTTTTTATACCATCAGTAATTTGTACATTTTGTTCATCTTCATTTATTTCCCCTTCTTCCTCTTTAGTGTCATCAAAGGGCTCAGAGCTATTCAAATTAGTAACTTGGTTATCTCCTTCATTTTCAGCTGCTAAAATTAATCACAGAAAAAAAAAGGTAGGAGGTCTGTATGAAAAGTAAAGGGGAAATTTTAATGTAAACTAGTCATTTACCAAGTTTTTTTCTTCTAACATTATGTGAGGCCTGAATATGAATATGGATGGCCGCCTGGTCGTGGGGTTTGCACGCTGGACTGTCGTTCGGATTTATCGATGGTCCCGGGTTCAAACCCTTCCCGCTCCCATCCCCTGTCATCCTGCGGGAGGTTTGGACTAGGAAGTAAACTATCTTCAACTCTGAAGGAACATCAGAAACAAGTAAAAACATTTTACAAAATATAATATGTTCATATATCTTGTAAATATTGGTTTTATATATATTATATTGTGTGTGTGTACATATATCAGATCGGTACATAAGCAATATATTTAAAAATATTAATAACTAGACTCTAATCTAGATCTATTATGTAGGCCTACTTAAGATAATGATCTGCTCTATCGCCAAGACAAAGTCCATATACATATTGATAGATTGTAGCCTAAATATGTACTTATATAATACAGACGTTACTTCAAAAAAGAAGATGATTACGTCCTACGCGTCATGCATTTAGTCATGCATATTAACCAATGACTTAAATTCTGCCAAGTCACTGGTTTTTCTGGCTAGCTCAGGCAACCCATTCCATGCTCTAATAGCACTAGGGAAGAAGGAGTATTTGTACAAATTTGTCCTAGCATATGGGACGAGGAATGTGCCTTTATTTTTGTGTCTTTCAGAGTATTTTATTAAATTTTGTTTTTGTATTTGAAGATTATGGTTCAGTGTTTTATGTATAATTGCTACTTTACTTTTGAGTCTTCTGTCCTGAAGGCTTTCTAAATTTACTGATTTTACTAATGGTGTTACCCTAGTCAAATGTGAATATTCGTTTGTTATGAATCTCACTGCTCTATTTTGTGTTTGTTCCAGTTTCTTAATGTTTTCTTGAGTTGAGGGGTCCCACACGGTGGATGCATATTCTATTATTGGCCTAACCAAGGTTAAATAACATTTTAGTTTTATGTTCTTATTTGATTTATAGAAATTTCTTTTAATAAACCCTAATGCTTTGTTGGATTTTTTTATAGTTTCATCAATATGTGGATTCCATGACAGTTTTTCATTTATTATAACACCTAGGTATTTTGCGTTTTTAGTCTGTGTTACTGGTTTGCCATGAATAAGATAAGTGGAATTTATTTGTTTTAGTTTTTTTGTTACTCTTAACAACTGACATTTTTCTGGGTGGAAAGACATGCTCCAGTTTGATTCCCATTTCTGTAATTCATCTAATTCTCTTTGTAAAATATATGTGTCTTGTTTTGTTTTTATTGTTCTATATATTATGCAATCGTCTGCAAATAATCTGACTTTTGTTCCTGAACTAATGCAATTTGGTAAATCATTTATGTAAATTAAAAATAGTAGTGGACCCAAGACTGTTCCTTGAGGTACACCTGAGTTTACTGTTATTGGTGTTGATTTAGAGCCATTTATTATTACAGTTTGTTCTCTCCCTATCAGAAAATCTTTAATCCACTGATGCAGTGGACCGTTAATGCCGAAATATTTTAATTTTTTAAGCAAACTATGGTGGTGAACTTTGTCAAAAGCCTTGGAAAAATCTAGTAAGATAGCATCTATTTGTTCACTATTATCTAAACCTTTTGAGAAATCATCAATTAGTCCTATTAGTTGTGTTTCACATGATCTATATTTCCTAAAGCCATGTTGGTATGGGGTGAGGACATTATGTTTGTCTAAGTGGTTTATGATGTTGCTACATATTATGTGTTCTAGTATTTTACATGTGATGCTGGTAAGTGATACTGGTCTGTAGTTTCCTGGATCAGATTTTTCTCCTTTTTTAAATAGGGGGGTGACATTAGCTTCTTTCCAGTCCTTTGGTACTCTGCCCTGGTTAAGCGATGCCTGAAAGAGTATTTTGAACACTGGGGCTAGCTCATTGCTTAGTTCTTTGAGTAATCTAGCTGGAATACCATCAGGTCCAGACGCTTTATTTGGTTTGGTGTTGGCTAATAGTTTTTTAATTCCATTTTCTTGTACTACTAAATCTTCTATGTTGTCTACTTGGTTCAAATTAAGAAATATGTCTTTGTCTCCTGGGGCTGAGAATGCTGATGCAAAGTATTTGTTTAGGATGATCTTGATTATTAAAAAGGAAATCAAGATGAGTATTTCCACTCATCTAGATCTAGATAACTAGAATCTAGAGTTCAAGATCATATTCCCAGTGTTCAAAATACTCTTTCAGGCATCGCTTAACCAGGGCAGAGTACCAAAGGACTGGAAAGAAGCTAATGTCACCCCCCTATTTAAAAAAGGAGAAAAATCTAATCCAGGAAACTACAGACCAGTATCACTTACCAGCATCACATGTAAAATCCTAGAACACATAATATGTAGCAACATCATAAACCACTTAGACAAACATAATGTTCTCACCCCATACCAACATGGCTTTAGGAAATATAGATCATGTGAAACACAACTAATAGGACTAATTGATGATTTTTCAAAAGGTTTAGATAATAGTGAATAAATAGATGCTATCTTACTAGATTTTTCCAAGGCTTTTGACAAAGTCCACCACCATAGTTTGCTTAAAAAATTAAAATATTTCGGCATTAACGGTCCACTGCATCAGTGGATTAAAGATTTTCTGATAGGGAGAGAACAAACTGTAATAATAAATGGCTCTAAATCAACACCAATAACAGTAAACTCAGGTGTACCTCAAGGAACAGTCTTGGGTCCACTACTATTTTTAATTTACATAAATGATTTACCAAATTGCATTAGTTCAGGAACAAAAGTCAGATTATTTGCAGATGATTGCATAATATATAGAACAATAAAAACAACACAAGACACAGATATTTTACAAAGAGAATTAGATGAATTACAGAAATGGGAATCAAATTGGAGCATGTCTTTCCACCCAGAAAAATGTCAGTTGTTAAGAGTAACAAAAAAACTAAAACAAATTAATTCCACTTATCTTATTCATGGCAAACCAGTAACACAGACTAAAAACTCAAAATACCTAGGTGTTATAATAAATGAAAAACTGTCATGGAATCCACATATTGATGAAACTATAAAAAAATCCAACAAAGTATTAGGGTTTATTAAAAGAAATTTCTATAAATCAAATAAGAACATAAAACTAAAATGTTATTTAACCTTGGTTAGGCCAATAATAGAATATGCATCCACCGTTTGGGACCCCTCAACTCAAGAAAACATTAAGAAACTGGAACAAACACAAAATAGAGCAGTGAGATTCATAACAAACAAATATTCACATTTGACTAGAGTAACACCATTAGTAAAATCACTAAATTTAGAAAGCCTTCAGGACAGAAGACTCAAAAGTAAAGTAGCAATTATACATAAAACACTGAACCATAATCTTCAAATACAAAAACAAAACTTAATAAAATACTCTGAAAGACACAAAAACAAAATTTAATAAAATACTCTGAAAGACACAAAAATAAAGGCACATTCCTCGTCCCATATGCTAGGACAAATTTTTACAAATACTCTTTCTTCCCTAGTGCTATTAGAGCATGGAATGGGTTGCCTGAGCTAGCCAGAAAACCCAGTGACTTGGCAGAATTTAAGTCATTGGTTAATATGCATGACTAAATGCATGACGCGTAGGACGTAATCATCTTCTTTTTTGAAGTAACGTCTGTATTATATAAGATAAGATATTATTCTTTATTGTTAGGGTTTATGTTTATTAATTTTTCTATGACTATTATTCTAAATGTACAATGATCTAGAATCTAATCATAATTATTTACTCTAATAATCTAATACTATAAAAAACTATATTCTAATCTAGATATAGATGTAGGAATAGATTTAGAATCCAGAGTCTACTTGTCTAGTCTAGATCTAATCACAAATAAACTTGACTCTTTCTATCCGTAATTATTTACCACATTCTGATGGAATCAACGTTTGTATTGTCGGTTAGGAGAGAAAGAGTTAAAACTAGTTAGTAAATACTAAAAGTAAAGTTACTTATAATTACTAAATTAGTAAATTAGCGGTTTATTTCAATTGTCAATACCATTTTCCTCTTCCGATGGCTGATAATCTTCAGCCTCAGACATTTGCGATGGCTAAAACTGTTTTCTATTGTCGATCCTTGACTAAGACTAAGTATAGACTAGATCTAGGTCTAAATCCAGGTTAAATCTTATTTACAATCATTATTGTACTGCTAAATGATTGACGCCGAAAAGGTTGCTAGGAAATACTACAGAGGAAATAAAAAACTTTAACGGGCGATGTGAACAACAACGAAATGTTTTGTATATTGAATAGACTATAAATAATACATTGTTATCGAACATAAACAAAAAAATTAAAATTCTAAATCTAGATATAGAATAGATCTATCACATTGACGCATTAAGATCTTGAGTCTAGATCTGTTCTAGACCTATGTAGATCAAGATCTAGAAGTACTAGTATTAGTACTACTAGACTCTAGTAGACCCAATGTCTCTCTGAATAATGAAATTGAAATGGAATCTCTGGAGCTTATAGATCTACTACGTATAGTTATAAACATTAACGCCTTCTTAGTCTTAGTAATAATTATAATTACCCTTTTTGCTCTGAAAAATAGATCTAAATCTTCACCGAGTTCACCGGTTCCACCAAACAGCAGAATTGTTTTAATTACGGCACATCCTGATGACGAATGTATGTTTTTCTCTCCAACCGTCGCTAGTTTGATATGGTCCGAAAATCAACGTAGAGCTAGCGTCTATGTCATTTGTGTTACAACAGGTAAACCTACTTTGAAAAACACTAAAGCTGATTTATTTCTTTTTAAAAAGCGTTTAAAAGGCCTTTTATTATTTATGCCTAATCAAATTCAATTTGATAATCTTTTTTCTTGAAAGACTATAGCAATAGTAATAACTTAGCATGATAAAGGCAAAATCGGAATATAATTAAGAGAAAAAAAAAGGGTTGATTAAATCATTAAATAAGAACAATCTGATATAAACTTTGTCACATGTAAATTATGAGTGAGTCTGGTGTGAATGTACACTTTGTTTTCTTATAGTTATAATGTTGTTGTTTTTTGTAATGCACAAATTGTAAGACAAATTTTCATATGGACAATAAAGATTATTATTATTATTATTACAAAGCTTATATCCACTCACTCTGTCTGTCTGGTAACAATTTTGAACACATTATTTCTCCCATACCCAATATTCTTGGATCAAGTTGAAACTTTAAAACAACTATTTAATGTACCTAACAAAAATTCAATCAATTTAAAAAAAAAAGCAATTAGTCAATTAGTTATTCGTAATTAATTATTTTATTTGAAAAAGGGAAGTAACTTCTACATTCCTGAGTGATATAGTTTTAAATGCAGAGCTTTTTATCTTAGATAAGCTTTGTTTTTATTTTTTTAAAGGATTTTAAAAAATATTTTGCTTGTTTATAATAGATACTATGACTTTTATAGCTTACTTTAGTTTTCTGGAATTCTTAGAATGACAAAATATGGCCCATAACACAAAGAACAGGCTGATGTGCTCTTTGCTTCCTTTGGTTATGGTTGTGTATGGCTGCAATTCTTGGAATATAATAGAAAGAAAATGCCAAGCCCTAGAAACATGATGCTTTTAGAAGTATCTTATCTTATATAATACAGACGTTACTTCAAAAAAGAAGATGATTACGTCCTACGCGTCATGCATTTAGTCATGCATATTAACCAATGACTTAAATTCTGCCAAGTCACTGGTTTTTCTGGCTAGCTCAGGCAACCCATTCCATGCTCTAATAGCACTAGGGAAGAAGGAGTATTTGTACAAATTTGTCCTAGCATATGGGACGAGGAATGTGCCTTTATTTTTGTGTCTTTCAGAGTATTTTATTAAATTTTGTTTTTGTATTTGAAGATTATGGTTCAGTGTTTTATGTATAATTGCTACTTTACTTTTGAGTCTTCTGTCCTGAAGGCTTTCTAAATTAAGTGATTTTACTAATGGTGTTACCCTAGTCAAATGTGAATATTCGTTTGTTATGAATCTCACTGCTCTATTTTGTGTTTGTTCCAGTTTCTTAATGTTTTCTTGAGTTGAGGGGTCCCACACGGTGGATGCGTATTCTATTATTGGCCTAACCAAGGTTAAATAACATTTTAGTTTTATGTTCTTATTTGATTTATAGAAATTTCTTTTAATAAACACTAATGCTTTGTTTGATTTTTTTATAGTTTCATCAATATGTGGATTCCATGACAGTTTTTCATTTATTATAACACCTAGGTATTTTGCGTTTTTAGTCTGTGTTACTGGTTTGCCATGAATAAGATAAGTGGAATTAATTTGTTTTAGTTTTTTTGTTACTCTTAACAACTGACATTTTTCTGGGTGGAAAGACATGCTCCAATTTGATTCCCATTTCTGTAATTCATCTAATTCTCTTTGTAAAATATCTGTGTCTTGTGTTGTTTTTATTGTTCTATATATTATGCAATCGTCTGCAAATAATCTGACTTTTGTTCCTGAACTAATGCAATTTGGTAAATCATTTATGTAAATTAAAAATAGTAGTGGACCCAAGACTGTTCCTTGAGGTACACCTGAGTTTACCTTTATTGGTGTTGATTTAGAGCCATTTATTATTACAGTTTGTTCTCTCCCTATCAGAAAATCTTTAATCCACTGATGCAGTGGACCATTAATGCCGAAATATTTTAATTTTTTAAGCAAACTATGGTGGTGAACTTTGTCAAAAGCCTTGGAAAAATCTAGTAAGACAGCATCTATTTGTTCACTATTATCTAAACCTTTTGAAAAATCATCAATTAGTCCTATTAGTTGTGTTTCACATGATCTATATTTCCTAAAGCCATGTTGGTATGGGGTGAGGACATTATGTTTGTCTAAGTGGTTTATGATGTTGCTACATATTATGTGTTCTAGGATTTTACATGTGATACTGGTAAGTGATACTGGTCTGTAGTTTCCTGGATCAGATTTTTCTCCTTTTTTAAATAGGGGGGTGACATTAGCTTCTTTCCAGTCCTTTGGTACTCTGCCCTGGTTAAGCGATGCCTGAAAGAGTATTTTGAACACTGGGGCTAGCTCATTGCTTAGTTCTTTGAGTAATCTAGCTGGAATACCATCAGGTCCAGACGCTTTATTTGGTTTGGTGTTGGCTAATAGTTTTTTAATTCCATTTTCTTGTACTACTAAATCTTCTATGTTGTCTACTTGGTTCAAATTAAGAAATATGTCTTTGTCTCCTGGGGGTGAGAATGCTGATGCAAAGTATTTGTTTAGGATGTTTGCTTTAGTTTCATTATCATTATGTATTATGTTATGTTCATCTTTTAATGGCGCTATGCCTGTTGTTTCCATTTTCTTAGACTTAATGTATGACCATAGGTTTTTGTTGTTATCTTTAGATATTACATTGTTTATGTATTCACTCTGCAACTGTCTGCTTACTTTTTGGGTTAGGTGTTTAATTTTTATATACTTTTTGTAAACTCTTTCTGCCTTGGTTTCTTTAAATTTTCTATATAGGTTTTCCTTCTGTTTACAAAGCTTCTTTAGTCTATTATAAAAACAACATTTATTTATTTTGTTTTATGTGTATTTAGTTGGTATATGATTTTCTATAATGCTTTTAAGATGGTTTTTAATGAAATTCCAGAGGTCATCGACTGGTTGGTTAATGTCTTTTTCTAATAAGAATGTTTGTTGAAAGTTTAATGCAGCTTGGTGTAGTTGTGTTAGGTTACATTTATTCCAGAGTAAGATTTTTCTTTTGGTTTTTGTATTGGCTACTGCTTTTATCTGACTGTGTATTTTTATGATCTCATGGTCTGATAGACCAGGGATAATATCATAATCAACTACTAATCCAGGTCTGTTGGTTAAGAAGAGATCTAATGTGTTGTTTAATCTAGTTGGCTTTTTAATGATTTGATCTAAACTTAGGTTGTGTAAAGTTTCTATGAAAAGCTCATTTATGTCCTTAAGGTTTTTGTGTTTATCTATGGTTAGTGTTTTCCAATTTATATCAGGTAGGTTGAAGTCACCCATAATCCAAAAAACTGCATTTTTATTTGTCTCTTTAAGTGTAGTAATCTGATTACATAGTTCCTGCATGTATTCTAAACTAGAATTTGGTGGTCTGTAAATGCTGCCTATTATAAGGGATGTTGAGGTTGTATTAATTTTACAAAATGTAGATTCTATGTTTTTTGAGTTAGGTAAGGTAATTTCTTCTGCTATAAGAGTGTTTTTTATTGCTAAAAGAACTCCTCCATGATTATCAGCCCTATCTTTTCTAAAAATTTCATAATTACTATTGAAAATTTCTGCATTATAAATTTCAGGATGTAGCCAAGTTTCTGTTCCTGCAATTATGTCTGGTTTCTCACATTCTAATAAAATTTCTAAGTCTGCTGTTTTGTTCCTAATGCTTTGAAAATTTATTACTAAGGTTTTAAGGTATTTTGGTATTACTTCTTTAGTAGGTTTGTTTAGTGAGGCTGTTGTATTAATTTTAGTAGATTTAGGTTTAACAGGAGTGGATCTGGCTAGTGGTTGGTGAGTTGGTTTTGGGATGGTGTTTAGGATGTTGTATGGGTTAGAAGTGTCCGCATCAAAGGAATCAAACAGTCCTGATGTAAACTGAGGTAACCCACACGGTACACAGTGCCATGATGCATCTTTGTTGCCTAAGGCATAATACACAGGTGTATTCATATGGAGACATGATGCATGGTACCATTCATCGCAGGTGTCACATTGAATGGCTTTCTGTTTCATGGTGCATACTTTTTTGCAGATGTTGCATCTATCTTTAGATCTAGGCCCTGGATTTGACTCTACATCTCCTGCTATTAATATTAACAGTGAAAGGTATTTATTTCTACTGTGTCTGATTGAGAACTTCCATTTGTGATGGGTAATCTTCTTTAATGTTATGGATGTGTATGTTAGGTTATTTTTGAAGTTGCATTGATCTAAAGTGTGATGATTGATTATGACTGTTGTTTCCTTTTTAAGTTTAGTGTTGACTGAGGTAGAAGTATAGGCATTGGTACAAAGTTTGCTTCACAAATGAAAAAGTTTGCAATGTGATCTATAAGTCGATTGGGTCTCATAAGGCTATTCTATTGTCCAAACAAAAGTTAACATAACAGAAAAGGTAACAATGACCTAACATCTTTATTTGCAAAATCTTTCCTACACGGAACAGCACCAGGATAAAGGAAGAGAAGCATGCGGTTGGTTTTACATAATTTTAAAGATCCTTTTATGTCCTCATTTTACCTTTGTTAAAAGAGCTAGTTTATAATATTAAATCAGCTGCTTAATCTATTCAGCTTTGAAATTGTTTTGATGAATATATTACATTTCTGGTCTAGAGTTTTTAACATTTACTCTGATCAGTGTGATAAACATCATCCAAATAAGGGCACCTATTAAAGAGTGTGGCGATAGTTTCAAATGGATAAATATAACAATAAAATAAAAAATTAGACTTTAATTTTGCCAATATGTTTGTATTGGTTTATTTGCCCTAAAGCCCGGAAAATGACGGCTAGACAAAATACCAGATACAGAAGTCCTTCGAAGAGCGTGTCTGCAAAGCATCCACACAATCCTGATGCAGTCCCAGCTGCGATGGGCAGGTCACGTCTACAGAATGGAAGACCACTGCATCCCTAAACGACTCTTGTATAGCCAACTAAGCGAAGGAAAGCGCTCGCAAGGTGGTCAAAGAAAGCGCTTCAGGGACACTCAAAGCTTCTCTGAAGGCGTTCAGCATAGACCCAGGCACCTGGGAGACAGAGGCACATGACAGAGCATCATGGTGTCGCGCTGTGAAAACTGGCGCACAGGTTGCTGAGGAAAAAAGAACAACGCTGGCAGAAGAAAAACGCCAGAAAAGAAAAGCAAGGCAAACGACACTATCTCCAGCTGGAATAACCTGCCCAGTGTGCGGCCGAACATTCCAGGCTCACATAGGCTCACCAGCCACATGAGGAGGCATAAAACCCCAGTGCAAAGCCCTCAGCCCCCTGGATGACAAAGTGGTCATCATCGAACCACGATGGACGAACTATATATATATATATATATATTGGTTTATTTATTTGATATAGTAAAGTAAAGTTCCCCTTTCAGACCTTGTGGTCTATAGGGCAGATGATGTAAAGGTCATCTGTTTCTGTGGCCTACGGTTAATGACCAACCGCCTTTACTTATCCCCAACTAATGTCAGGTAACTGTTAGAGCTGGCTGGACTCGGAAGCGCCCAAGGATCCCGAAATAAAAATCCCAGTCTTTACCAGGATTTGAACCCGGAACCCCTGGTTCAGAAGCCAAACGCTTTACCGCTCAGCCACCGCGTCTCCTATTTATTTGATATACATATCCATTTATTGTCTGTTGCAGGAAACTATTACAAGAAAGGGAATGTTCGTAGAAAAGAGTTACTTGACAGTTGCCAGGTGCTAGGAGTTTTAAAAGAAAATGTTGAAATCTTAGATAACAGGTAATGATTCAATCCCTTGCTGCTCATCACTCCAGCTTCGGTATGCTCTACCAACAATAGGTGCCCATGCTCCAGCTTATTCTATGTTTATTGAAATGTTTTGGAGTGAAATGCTTCTAGAACAGCCTAAGTCTAAGGATGATGGTTGGTAATTAGCACAAAGAGTGCCTAATCAGCCTCACCAAATCTTCCTTATTCTTTTTATAACTTGGCCTAAGTCTTTTGTACAAAGATTAACATTGCTGATGGGGTCTGAAAGAGTTCTTGCCTGTCATACTAAAAGTTATCTAAATGTTATACTGTTAGAAAGTTTTTACCAAGTTCCATTTTTTTAGGTGCCTAAGATCAGCCAGAGTACCTTTCTTGTAAATTGTTACATCTTGGCTAATAACTGTCATGGATTAAATTATTCTTCTATTGAAGGATTTAATTTTTAATGTTATACAAAACACAAAATATTTGTTTAATTTTTATTACTGTGAAACAATCAAGTGAGGTCTTTGATTAAATTTGTATAATCTATAAGATGAACAGATCTGCCAAGCTGGAGTTTTAATTTTTATTTATGCTAAGGAAGTTGAAATCAGAATACTCACTTGGCAGCCCACATGTTTGTTTGTTTGACCTTTGCTCCATGATATCAGCACATTTTCTTTTTTTTTAGCAAAATATTTGGAAAGAGTATACGTTTTTTTTAAAATATTTTGTGTAATACTCAGACTGTATTGATATGTTACTTTTCTCTCCAGCTCATTCCCAGATGACCCTAAAGCTTCTTGGAATTTAGATGTACTTAGTGATGTATTACAAGGCATTCTGAACAGAATTCAAGCAAATATTGTTAGTTGGCATTGATTTTATTCCACATTAAGCATGCATTTTTTAAATAGACTATGCACAGAGAATGGGGCTCGAAATATAAAAAAAACCCAATGACACAAACAGAAACTGATAACAATAAGGACAGGAACTTAAAAAGAGACTGACTGTAAAAATAAAAAACACAGACTCAACAATAAACATTCTCTATAATTTACTAGCAAGTTAAAAGTCAAGAAAAACATTGAGCGCTTGTATGTCCTGTACTCTATAAACCTGATCAGATAAGTGTCTGACAACTATTGATAGAGAAAAGACTTTGAAGCAGAGATGTCAAAAATCAAAACCTTTTTAATCAATCTTTCATTAATTTTAATTGTCATTTTTGGTTATTAGATATTTACATTTGATGAAAGAGGAGTTAGTGATCATCCCAATCATATTGCAGTCTCAAATGTTGTCAAGTGAGTTTAACTTTTATATACATACGTTGAACCAAATATACTGAGACACATTTTTGATTTAATCATAAGAAAATTAGGAAAAAAATAAATTTAAATCACTTTTGATAATAAGAAAATATAATTTCTTTTTTTTTCAGACAATTGTTCAGTCATCAAAGTAAGTGATTAAAAAAAATATATACTTATTTATAAATTAGGAATCCCCTTCAAAAGAACTTCAGAGCTAATCTAAGATTTAATCTCCAGAGTTTATTGTGTTTAGAATAGGCACCCATCATTGGCTGGGTAGAGTTATGAAGGTGGTTGGCCATTGTAATATAACACTTTCACAAATTATAGGACAAAGAAATTGGTGAACTATTACATTATCTGAAAAAAAATTTACTTTCCTTTAATTGTTGATTAGACATTTAGTTGCACCTGAAAAGGCTTACCCTTGTATTTCAAGAGTTATCTGCTTTTAATTTATCAAAGTTTCATGCTGTGGTGGCTGAAAATATGGGCTCAGTGGAAAGTCAAACAGATTTTTGTTTGTTTCACGTATGCTATTGGACTATTATAATTCTTGGTTAAATAAAGCTGTACATTTAAAAAATTTTTTTCTTTTTTTCTTTTTAAACCAACAGCAGTCATGTGATAGGAGAAATCTGCTTCATACACACAGTGTTTATTGAATATAGGGGTATAAAATGAAAACATTGGCCTTCAAGAATACTAATTATTAATTATAGTAAACTAAGTTGTATCATATCTTTTAGGTTGATTTGAAAATAATAATAATGGTAGATCTAAAACATATAAATATTTTGAATATTTTTTCTTTATCAAGTAAAAGTATGTATACATTATGTATCAACCCTTGTTAGTGAATTAAACTTAAAGTCTTGAAAAAATCCCCCCCCCCCTCCCCCCAAAATGGCTAGACATCCATAAAAAAAAAGATATTTATATAGTTGTATTTTTCTTAAGAAAACCCATGTTTGTCTCAATTTAGATCCTTAAATGACCACAATTTAATCTAATATCTCTATGAACATAACCAACATTTGTTATGCTTTCCCTCTTAGAAGAGATATATCATGGTGAGGGGTAGCTTTTGTTTTGCTACAAGGTGAGAGGTAAGATGAAGCATACAAACTTCTAGTAACAATTCTTTGAAATCATCAGTTTAGATATGGGCTTCCTATAGTTTTGTATGCTCTCAAGGCTGGTATGTTTCAGACAATGACAAACATTATTATTTTGTTTAAATAGTCAACTTTGCAAAGGGATGTCACTCAAGCAATCTTCCGGATCCATTTTTTTTTAAATTTGATTTTAGCATTTAAATATAGTTACTCTACAAGTAGGGACTTTCTGCACTTGTAAGTGTTGGTATGATACTATTCATTTTGAAACATTACTGCTAACACAATTTGCATTCAATTCCTTTCAGCTTCATGTCAAGTCTATCAGTTAGAAAGCGTGTCTCTAGTCAGAAAATATATTGGCTTGTTAGATCTGCCATTGACAGTCTCAAGTAACAAATTAACCTTTGTGTCATCTCCGAGAAACATTTTAAGAGCTCAAGTAAGTTGAAGCTCATTACTTTATTCTCAAGATTTGAATCTTAACTGGGATTTTTTTTGCTGGTCTGATACAATCAGATCTACCTAAAATTATATCATCTTACACATATTGTTGTCTAAACGAATATAGATGTCTACATATGATGTTTCACATCACAATTTCTTGATTTTTTTCACAGCAGGCCATGTTGACTCACAAGTCACAGCTTGAATGGTTTAGAATTTTGTATATCATCTTCTCTCGGTACATGTTTATGAACACATACCACTCCTGTAATTAGTCATTGTATATAAATGTGTTAAATTATTGTTGAACATTCCAAATGTTTAAATAAAAATAAAATAAAGGAACACTCTTTGTTGTTTTGTAACATTTATTTTCATAAGAATGAACAACATTGAAAGCAAGACTCTGTTTCACTTGAGAGATTTATCTATAGGCAATGATTAACTTCATCTTAGCTGTAAGATTTATC
This sequence comes from Biomphalaria sudanica, assembly GCA_036873155.1. Classification (NCBI taxonomy): domain Eukaryota; kingdom Metazoa; phylum Mollusca; class Gastropoda; family Planorbidae; genus Biomphalaria; species Biomphalaria sudanica. The sequence goes on along the minus strand of JAZGLO010003787.1, from coordinate 397,322 downwards.
AACGGATGTACCAATGCTTTTAAAGACACAAGAGAACATAGGCAAATAAATGACAATTATGTTCAGCACAAAGTGACTGCACTACAGGAGAACATTTAGAAAACACAATATTTAGATCAAGTCAAATTAAAGACATTGTGGTTTTCAAGTACAAGGTAACACTGCTACAAAAAGAATTCAAATAGAAAACATTTTACCTATTGACAAAGAAAAGTTAATTCTGAATTAAGGACAATAATTTTTTAGTCACTTTAACTATAAACAGTTTTGTTTAAATACTACAACTGCAAGTTTCAAGTCAATTTACTTTATATCTTAAGAGTTGACAAAGAAAATCTTTAAAACCCAAGGATATATTATTATTATCAGCATTTGAAATTTAAACAAAGCCAATCAAGAACTAGAAATAACAAATTTAGTATAAAATGGCTTAATATTACCAAACAAATTACTTAAATAGAGCTTTAGTAATTAAAGTGTACAATATCTAGTGGTTGAATTATTACATAAGATTTACATTGTCTAAATGTAAGTTTTTAAAATGTTATGAGCATTTAAAAAAAAACAACAACCCAAAATGTGTGTGACTTGTGTACTTATTTAGCTAACCTAAAGTTTTAAATGGACCATAAAGAACCTGCAGAAGAAGCAAAACAAAACAAAACAGTTCATTATTTGATACAGAAACATGAAATATTTAGCAAAACAAAACTTTGTGCACAATGTAGTAGAATTCCCAGAAAGATACTGGTATTTTGTGTGTGTGACTGGACAAATACATATAAAATCAGAATTGTAAGTCACATTTACAGGTATGCGTTAGTGCTTAGCTTGGGATGTGTAGGACCGAACAGAGATGTGCAGAAGATCTTGTTACTCTTTGGATACTGACCAGACACTAAAATTACGACAAAAATTATGTTCCACTGGAGGAATAAGGAACTCAAAATGGGTACAAAGAATTTTTTTTTACTAGAACAAGGGAGCTTATTAGAGAGACCAGTTATGAAGGCTAATTTTTGTTCCTGAAGAAAAAGATAAGCCAGACTATCTTGCATTATGAATAACTTTCTAATGGTAGGAAAAGCAGCCACCAATTCGTTCTCATAGTGAACAGAATATGAAACTCTAATGTTACTATCCACTAAGAAACAAATTTTGAAGATGATCCTTTTGCCCAGACAACTCTGATTTTTTTCACCAAGTTGCATCCTGCTGAAAACCTAGAAATGATCAGCTGACTTCATGAATCAAAGAGAAAGAAGAGTAATACTTTTTCTACCAGCTTAAACATTTCTGGCTAAAATGTATTTACAGTATCGATTTCAAACAGCCAAAATGTACAGTAAGAACCAAGACTTTTAATACAATCATGAAACAAGCTTTAGCAGGACATGCCAAAAGTTTGCAGCATTATTAGTCAACCATCCATGTAAGAATTCTAGAGTCATTTCAAACTTCCATCCTGCTATCAGTTCTTAAACATCTAACTTAATTCAACATTTCTCAAACTCAACACAAACATAACTTTCTCATTGGGACTGCGGCTACCAGTGTACAATTGTTTAATGAGTACAAGTAACAGTTCTCAAACTCAACACAAAACATAACTTTCTCATTGGGACTGCGGTTACCAGTGTACAATTGTTTGATGAGTACAAGTCAACAGTTCTCAAACTCAACACATAACATAACTTTCTCATTGGGACTGCGGTTACCAGTGTATAATTGTTTGATGAGTACAAGTCCAAGATCAGCAGCAATATATGGCAATTTATTTTCATTATTATTATTTATTTAACAAAAAACAAAAACAAAACCTGTTCCATCTTGTAAATGCAAAAAAATAGCACTGAACACATTGGCACAACAGACAACAATGGGGGAAAGGGGGGTGATCTGGACAAATGGTAAAGTATGAAACAAATGTCAAAGGTGCAAACTGTCCAGTTGGTGTGTAAATGTCATAGGAGTTTGTAAAAATGTCTTTCTCAACAAAATTAAAGGCTACAAAAATGTCATCCAAAAATGCATTGACTATAAAATTTTCAAAGATCTCATATGAATAATTGTTAGAAAATGACAGATTCTAGAACTATTCAAAACTTTTTTTTAACAACACCCAGTTGTTTAGTTCTAACAAAATATTGTGTCATGAATTCAGTTTTTATTTCACTCTACAATTTAAAAAAAAAAAAAAACAACAAAAACCCAGCAATATTTGTGATCAATCAAGCTGAGAAAGAATTTAGTGTTCTTGACTATCAATACACTTTTCAATGATGTAAGTTAGCTAGGGTTTGTCTTCTCGGTCACAAAATTAAAAAAAATTCAAACAGTAGAAGGCAGTAGAGGGAATGTTGAAGGAACTGAAAGAACAAAACCTGACAATAAAATCTAATGAGCAAACATTGGTAGAAAGACATGCAATCAAAACAATTAGAAATTTATTGTTACGTATTCAGTTAGTGAAATAAAATTGTTTGTTGGTCATCAAAGATGGAATGCCCAGAAATGATTACAAGGTAGAAGATTTAAAATAATTTCAATCAATATGTTTGAAATAGATAATAGAATGTCAACCCTGGTCCATCAACATTTGTGCATTAATATATTTTGTGAAAATTTTTGTATGTCCCAAAAATAATCACAATATTGTCAAGACATGCCAATTCACAATTTTGTATGAGTCTTGTTTCTTCATTGGAAGCTATCCATTAAAACAAGATTGACTATAAAGATAACGTGCGTGTCAGAAATTGCATCACATTGTGTAGATAATGCCACTAAAAATCTAAATTAGTTTTAAAACTTCACATTTTCTTATTTCATTAAGAAAATATACATCAAATGTACATTACAAAGTTATGAAAGAATTGCAAACTGACTCCATTAGTTTGAGTACTTCCAAACAAACTTTGAATAAGTTGATAGCACTGCTAGTAGTCATGTTATTTCAAGGAAACTAGTTTAGTGTTTGTAAGAGAGAGAAAGAGAGAACAAGATATTCTGAAAAAAAAAAAGGGATGGTATCAAACACATCTATAACAATAACAATGACAGTTATTAAGGTGTACAAACCTAGAAATTTGTGTCAGCAAATACCAAACAAGAAGTGCATTTGCAAAGCATCTGAATGCTTTCATGAAATTAACCTATACAATGGTTCTCTTTTATAAAGTTATTTACAGCCTGGAATGTTCTACAAAGAATTAAATGCAAACATTTTTCGAGGCAGTCAATGATTTTGACAGATGTGGTTTTAACATAAAAGTTTCAAAAAGTTAACTGTTATAGACGTGACAATTTTTTCCATACAGCAATTATTTTAAATTAAGAACAGTACAAAACAAAGAATAACCTATATCTCATTCACATTGAAAACAACACCACAAAAATCAAAGTTTCATTCTTATTGCACAAGATTGTTAGACAGTGAGGTCATCAATTATGCTCAAATGCTAATCGACTCAATACTGTGAATCAAAGGATGTATTTGTATTTGAAAATCAAATAAAATACAATACATCTGGCGGATTCCTTCTCTCTGCTGCATTAAATAGCACCACTCTAAAACTCTGACACTGTACACACACTAAACCATACTTTTAATACAAATAGTATTTTCAAATGTTGTCAAAACATAGCAACCCGTCAGTGAATTTTTTTAACAAAAGGAAATTAAATGAATTGCTTGGTTATGTAAAAAATGTTTTTTTTTTACACTGAAATCAAACAATTAAACAGAATAATGAAATGCATTAGGTATATAACATTAAAAGAAAAAAAAAAAGTTGCCACCTAATGGAAAATATTAAATTCTTAATGTAATAAAATTGTCTGACATTGAAGCCTGCTGCTAAATGAGGGAAATAGTCATTTCAACACTAAACAAACATTTATAAGTTCTAATTTTGGTCAGGCTTCACATGAATTTTATTCAATATTATGAGAGTTGTTGGTACCTTGTAAGTAAAGCTTTATGACCACTTACTTAAAGGAGCTTCAGGTCTAAAATTTGCTTTTTTCTCTATCATAGTTGAGTTCTACTAAGTACATATTTCAATGCGTTTCTTACATCCATTGAACCCTAGGGAATAGATAAGAGCCAGTTCATCAAGAACCCTTAGAACAATTGGTCTTTACATGCAACAGTCATTAATTATCATGACATGCCACAGTGAACTAGCTGCTAGACATAGTTATCAATAAAATGAAACAAAAGATCATGGAAAAAAGCACAAAAGGTCAAAGAAACATGTGTGACCGTGACTCAATAGTACAAAGAATTATTTGTTTTGGTTTTGTGCCAATTTAAATTATCAGTTTTATGTAGAAATGAAAATTCCAGTATTTTGGAAATGTTTTAAGCACATTGGCAAATTAATAAAAAGGAAATGGATTTCAATGAAACTGAATGATTTATAACAACCCTAGGAGGAGACATAAAAAAGATAATAAAAAAAAAATGTATATACATGAATCTATAATAATACTTCTTAAATATAATATACATGAGCAGGGCAGGAAAAAGTTTTGTATACAAAATAGTAATAAATGAACTGGTATCATGTACTTAAAAATAAACTGAAGAACAGTAAAGTCAACATTTTAGTGCGAGGTTTAAAACATCAGGCCAAAAATTGGCTAAAGAGTAAAAGGCCTAACTATAACCCAAGTACAAAGTTTCCCTACATTGCAGTGAAAAGAATTTATTTGTAAGCATTAAAGCACAATTTTCAATTTATATTTTTATTTAATACAAATTGACGAATTGGTTTAAAAAAAAAGGTAGTTTCAATTTCATATGGTTACTTGAAACTATTAAAATGTGGCTTATTAAATTAATAATAAATGAATAAGTTCTATATATTTGTAAGTTAATATGGAGACCAAAAAAAGGGATCAAAATAAAGCATTTGACTGCATAACAAAAAAAAACTTATTTTTATTTAACGATTTGAGCCAAATAAATATTGTAAAATAAATACATAGTTAATAAAATAATAAATAAATGACTAGATCATCAAAAATATTAAAAAATATATTTTGACTAGATATCTGGCATAGATAATTGTCAGATGTTGTCCATTGTAGTTCAGATCTTAACACTGGCTGTTTAAGCTGGTCATGTGACTTTAGCTGGCAGTCTGAAGTTTTAACTGGCTAGTTTCATGAAGCTGGCTAGTGTTGTTTTTGTTTTTATTGTCGTCAGTCTGTAAATGAGTTTATACTTTAATTAAAATATTACTATAACGACATGAATTATTTCACAGAACTTTGACATCTTCATCCACTGTACCCATTTCAAACCATATTCCATAAGGGGGTTATGTTTTGTTAGCACAAATCTCACTTAAAAAAACAAAAAATAAGAACACATAAGCTCAGCTTTATGGCCCGATGTCTGCGAAGCCATTTATATAACAAACCCATGCCTATATAATCACCTCAGCAGCAGTGATGTTGTCCACACATATTTTCATCTGAGCAACCAGTGACAGCAGATCCTCTGTAGTAACACTTCTCTTTTCCAGGTCTGTCCTGAGGTCACACTGACCTTGCATCCTGATCACCAGATCTCTCAGCTGTAGGCAGGCTTCAGTCAGTTGTCTCTGCTTTTATGGACATTACAATGGAATCAGAATTGTTTTGTTAATTAAGATCACACAATCTAGCTAATCCTGCATCAATTCAACTAAAACATTCTCTTTTAGAACACATTGTCACTATGTAAGCAGACTACTGTTTCTATGACTGACTGTATCAGAATTTTTAGGAAAATCATCCAACTCTAATGGGTACCTGACATTAGATGGGAAGTAAAAATGGTTGGTCATTGAGATGGCCACATGACACCCTCGATAAGCATCAGTCACAGAAAAAGATTATCCTTACGGATTGAAAGCTCTGTAAGGGTACTTTATTTTAAGATATTAATGCTGGATAGATATACTAAGGTCCTAATACAAAGACACAAGGACCTCTAGCTTAGCAGCCTAGCAAACTGCAGGTATCAATCAGCATACCAAATCCTAAATGCACTAACAGACATCCCGTTTGTACTAATTACACAATCTGATGATTAAATTCATGATTGCACTATTAATTTAAACTAAACAAATCAGCATAAAGTTTTAAACACTTGAAATCAAACAACTGTTAATGTGAATTATCAATCATTGTTTCTACCTGTTTTTCTGGACTACACTCTTCAGGCTCAGCATAATCTCGTAAGATATCTTTGTTGTCCACAGGTGGATCCACAGTTGTTGAATCCTCTTCAGTTTTTTTATTCACTTGGTATAAATAGTTTAGACCTTTAATTGTAATGAAACAGAAGAAACAAAACATGTTAATATCTTATAAGTTAAGACAATTAAGCTTCTAGAATCTGATCCTCCTTAAGACTAGGGTATTAACTGTTAACATATAAATAAAAAATGAAGATGCAGACTTTTGAATTTGCAAGTTGAGGGGAAAAAACAAACGATTCAATAAAATGAAGTTGAATTCTACCAGTTCTAGAATCTCCTATAGACAATGTGGTGCCAGCCATGTTGCCAACTAAAAAATCATCGTCATCACACTCAAAGTCATCATCTTCCAACATCTCTGTAGTCACCGGGGTCATATAATACCACTCTGAAGTCATACTCTACAAAAGAAACAAAAGCATACAATTTATTTATTTCAATATTTTTAGTTTGAAGTGTCTCACAATAGCAATATGAAAATATAGTGTTTTTGATATGCTAAAATATTAAAACTGTAAATAATAGCAATAAAAAGTCAGTATGACGACAAAGGTATATGACATCCCTAAACAAAAAAAATCCATTAAGGATGTAAAAATCATCCAACATAAAGAACAATTTACACTAGAACTCTTATTTTAAAGGAAAAACCACATATATGTGATTAGAATAGAAATGTTTATTTATATACAACTAGCTGGAATGACCAGTGGCCTGCAGGCCTTAGTTTGGGTATTACTGATCTAGTAGATTGGATTTGGATCTATGTCAAACATGGCGGATGTTTCCTTCACATTTAAAAAAAATTTTGCCACAAAGAAAATAAAATTAGAGTTTACCCATTAAGGGGACATATTCATATCAAACATAAAATACTGTGAAAATGGGTTTACCCGATTTGTTAAAAAGTTTCATTCTTTAATACAGATAAATAAATTTTTATTTTCAATTATATTTATATGAAAATATAGTGTTTTTGATATGCTAAAATATTAAAACTGTAAATAATAGCAATAAAAAGTCAGTATGACGACAAAGGTATATGACATCCCTAAACAAAAAAAATCCATTAAGGATGTAAAAATCATCCAACATAAAGAACAATTTACACTAGAACTCTTATTTTAAAGGAAAAACCACATATATGTGATTAGAATAGAAATGTTTATTTATATACAACTAGCTGGAATGACCAGTGGCCTGCAGGCCTTAGTTTGGGTATTACTGATCTAGTAGATTGGATTTGGATCTATGTCAAACATGGCGGATGTTTCCTTCACATTTAAAAAAAATTTTGCCACAAAGAAAATAAAATTAGAGTTTACCCATTAAGGGGACATATTCATATCAAACATAAAATACTGTGAAAATGGGTTTACCCGATTTGTTAAACAGTTTCATTCTTTAATACAGATAAATAAATTTTTATTTTCAATTATATTTTCTTTCTGAGTATTTTATTAGATTTTGTTTTTGAAGATTATGGTTCCTTTACATCATCTGCCTTATAGACCACAAGGTCTGAAAAAGAAACTTTTTTTTTTATGGTCTTCGCCATGATCTAAGAAACATTAATGCCATGCCAAGTTTTATTAAGATTGATCAAACGGTTTCAATTTCTATGGGGGACATACATTCGCCTTATTTTCTGCTTTATATTATAGATAATAGTTAAAGAAGAATGCTATAGGAAAACAATTTCTTACCAAATCAGATTCTAGATGATATCTTATTTCCATAGACTGATTCAGAGATTCATTACTGTCATTTCTGTCCACATCATTGAGACTGGGATCAGGGCCAGAGGAAAAGTCAAAAACTCCAAGCATGCAGTTTGAGGATAAGTCTGAGCCTGAGCCAGATTTGTCTTCGTACATTTGAGATGACAGCTCAGAAAACAAAGACATCTCTTGCTGAATACTGTGGGACATGGCTGAATCTAATGCTTTGGTGGAGTGGTTCTCAAAGGCTTTGCCATCAAAAAGAGGTTTTGAGATGTCTTCTGGAGTTGAGCACTTTGAAGAAGATTCTGAAAGTATATCGCACTCATCAAATGCTGAATGCGGCTGCTGGAATAACTCAGCTGCCAAGCTGGCAGTATTTTCTTGGTTGAAGATGTTGGAGGACTTGACCAGAAGAATACCATTTCCATTGTTATCCAAACTTGATTCAGGCACACAGCCATTAGAACTGAAAGCTAATTGATAGCTTTGAGCTGGGACATACAAGGTCTGTTTGCACCCAAAATTTCGATTAATTTTGTTTGTGTCTGTTTCAGAGTCTTCGTCGCTGTTGTTACCAATATTCTGGTGGTGGCGTTTTCTGGAACCTTCAGTGAGAGACGACAAGCTACAGTTGCTAGCATTTCTACTGTGGCAGTGGGACAGCTCTGTAGACAAGGGTGGCACATTAAGAGGCTGAGCACTCTTTATCTCGGCTAAAAGCGACATCTCTGAGGCTAATGGTAAAGGACACTGCTTCAGCTCATCTTCTGTTGAATTTCGGGCACAAGTTTTCTCCTGATGGTTTTGATTAAGTTTTTCCTGATTGAGCTCCTGAAATAAGGTGTTTGGCTGGTGGACTCTCGCTGCACTGTTATTATTCATGTTTTTATTCTTTATGCCAGGGGCTGATTTCCTAGCATAGATCTGCCTGTGGTAGGGATGGTGCTGATGATCTAACTGAAGCTGGAGGTCTGAATTTGCTTCTTGTAGTTCTTCTATGTCACAAGCTTGACGATGAATCTGCATGACAAATGAATGAACCAATAATATGCATTTAAAAAAAGTTAAGTTGTAAATAAAGATTTGTAAATAAAAAAAAACACTACCATTAACAGGAAAAAAACAACAACATAATTAATTAATGCAACAATTTTATTAGCTTTGTGTCAGGCATACTTCAAATTTAACACAAGAATACGATACAAAACCTCCTTAGATAAAGCTGTTTTAATACAAGCAATAATGTATACAAACCTTTTCTTCTTGCTGTGCTATTTTCAATTCCAGATTTTGTATCTGCTCCTGAGCCAGCTCTAATGTAGTAGTCAAAGCATCCCTTTCTCCCTGAACTTCACTGAGTTTTTGATTAGCTTTCTTTAACTTGTCATTTAGATATTCAACCTTGAAAATCAAATGTGTAATAAATGTATAAAATATGGGTCAGTGATCTACTAACTGTATTATTATTTTAGTAAATGAACTCTGAACATATATCTATTTTTTTTTATTATAAATATTAGTTTTATTTGATAATGCTTTTTATTTGAGAATGCATTTGTGCTTTAAGTTTGAGAAACCAAGAGTCAGGACAATCAAGTTGGAATTTGATTCATCTCCACAGCCCTGCATGATATTGCTCACTGGCTGAACTTAAGGAGAAAATTGGTCATTGTTGACAAAACTAGCTTTATAAAGTATACGATACATGACCTGTTGGTCACTTGGTGTCAAATTAAACTTTTTCTTTTGAACTCGTTATAAAAAGAATCAAATGTATAGAAACTATTTAATTGATGATTTACCTGATCTCGTAACATACTGATGTGATCCATTTGATCTTTGATAGTTGCTGCACTAGCTTCCATTTTCTCTCTCTGTTCATCAAGTTCTTCGATAAGCTCCTCTTCTCTTTTAGAAGCCTATGAGACAGTTGGTATCAAGAGTTAGACAAACAAATTCAGTTTTATTTATCAGCTTAACTTAACATAATGATCACATACACACATACAAATATAGTCAGACCTTGCTAAACTTTAATTGTGGTTAAGTTTTGATAGTTGCCAGGTTAATACATAAACATCAAAGCTATGTCCTGTTTCAGTTTAATAAAAAATTGGAGAACAAAACAGAACAACAGACCACACTATTGGACATTACTAGGTTTAGTATACCCCTCTACTACAACCTGAAAACTTTTTTACAACTCTTCAGTTAATTATTCAAACAAAATACTGAGTGTAGCCAGTAGATTAATGTTAGTTTATTATGTTATGTTAAGCAACACATAAAGCTTTCATGTTTATCTGAAGACCCAGATGTAACCTACATGCACTGAGATATAATGAGACTTAAGTAGGATTTAAAGTGTTCGAAAATACCTTTTTAATTTCATCCAAGTAATAATCAGAGTTTAATTGAGCCTCTCTTATGGTCCTTGACCTCTCTCGCTCTGATATTGATAATTCATCCTTGGCCTGGATCTGTTTCCGAAGTGAAGCAATGTCATCTTGTAAATCTTTCAAAGCATTTTGATATTCTGTTTCCATCTTCTCCAGCTCCAAGTGTAAATCATGTTTCTCCTGCTGAAGGCCCTAAACAAACAAAATCTCTTCTTTAGAATGAAAAATCTCTTTAATACTATAATAATTGTACACATGTTTAAACATCACAGTTTGTGCTGCCAACAACATTCCATGTTCATAGGCTCTTCGCTAGTAGAGATGTTATTGCGTTGGGTTGAGAAACCTGAGAACACTTTAGCTCACAAGATCGAATTCAGGTCGTTGCTTTTTTTTTTAATTTAAAAAAAAAAAGCTTTTTTATTGTTAGTTTAGATCTATTAAAATTTAATTACATGACTGATCCAAACTAATAGATACAAGTACACTTAATATAAGCTTTGTATTTTTAATGTTGTGTTTTTTTCATTGCACTTGCTTATTTTATTATCTAGTAGTATTGAAATTACCTCAATTTTGTGAGTAAAATCATCCACTGCATGATCATACCGAAGCTGCAGCTCCTGGTTGGAATCTAATAAAGCTTTTCCTAGCTCTGCAGCCAAGATTAAATCCCTTTCTTTCTGAGCTAGTTGAGCATAGACGTCCTCATCCAATTCTGCCATGATGTCACCAGTAAGATCTGTGTTATCACTGGGAATTTTGTGTTTCTCTGCCATTATCTTGAGTCACATTAAAGCAAGTATTCAATTATTTTGCTGAATCACATTATCAAGATCTTCTTTTTAAACCGTACTGAATATAATCGAAACACATCCTTAGTCCTGAAAAAAAAAATGTTTATCTTCAATATTCAATAGCTTTATATTTAGAAATCATAATATGAATAATGTTTTCAAACTCAAAGATTATTCTGTCCAAGCCCAAATCTCCTGCAGGATGGTTGGGGGGGGGGGGGGGGGGGGACAGCAGAGACCCTCAAAATGACATTTTGGAGCACAATGACTCTATAAAAAGAATGCAAAATAAAACATTTTCTGATAACAAACAAAAATGTTATGATGCCTCAACACATATGCAAAATGAAGAATTCTAATATTTAGAACAAAATTTAATTTTTAAATGTTTTAACAATTTTTTTTAGAAAGTTTTAAGTCTAAGTACTTACTTTACTGATTAGATCTACTCTACTAACTAAACTCTAGCTAGACCAAGTAGATCTAGAATAATATAAGCTAGATTCTAGAGATGATCTAGAATCTAGATTATTCAAGAATCTAGATTAGAGTATTTAGATTTTAGATCTACTAGTACTACACTAGATCTACTCATCTAGATCTAGAAATCAATTTCAAAGACTCAGACTCTCACTGTCTCAGTAGAATCTCAGTCTTTAGCTGTCTTAGTCTAAGATTCTTCTTCTTCTTCTTATATAATACAGACGTTACTTCAAAAAAGAAGATGATTACGTCCTACGCGTCATGCATTTAGTCATGCATATTAACCAATGACTTAAATTCTGCCAAGTCACTGGTTTTTCTGGCTAGCTCAGGCAACCCTGATCAGTGATCTGAGAGTGAGACTAGATCAGATTAATTCTTTCTAGATCTATAATAGATCTAGATCTTAACTCTAGATTCCTACTCTAGACTTCTAGACTCTAGTCAGTCGTCACTTCACACTTGAACTAAGTTGAACTGCAGTTTTTACTTTTTTATTTTTTAAAGTTTTTATTTAAGTCCAAGATTTCTATATAGAATAACTAGATTTTACATCCAACAGTAATAACTTATGTTACGTTTTAACACAGCAAATTGTTTATTAAGTTTATAGCATGCATGATGAAGAATAGCTTACATGGATAATGTGAAACAAAAGTTTGAAATAATGATTCAACACAGTCTACTGCCATTGCTAATATTTGTTAGACATATTGTATAATTTATATAAAACTTAACAGGAAGTGACAATTTTCATTAACAAAACAAAACTTAATTTAGATTCTAGAAGCTAGATCTAATTCTATTCTAGATCTAGTTTTTTTTTCAAAGTAGACTTTAATTTTAGTGAAAAAATCATTTTTTTTCATTTAAAACTAAATACAATTGAAGGTATCAAAGACGTCTAACGGTTTTAATCTATTTTATTGCGTTTCACTAATTACAAGAACTAGATCTATGTTTTATAATAACATTTGATACAAGATGGCTGGAGAAGTTGTTGTTGATGCTTTGCCATACTTTGATCAAGGCTATGACGATCCAGGAGTTAAAGAAGCTGCTATAGCACTGGTTGAAGAAGAAACTAGGCGTTACAGACCTACAAAAAATTATCTAGACTATTTGCCAAATACCAACTACCATGCATTTGAAACAGAAATTATTAGAAATGAAATGGAAAGAGTTCAAGTAAGTTAATTAACTTAATTTATAATTATTATTAATTATAATTTTTAAATTATAATAAATAAATTATTTATTTAATTTTCAATATGTGGATGTAAATAATTTTAAATATCTATTATTAAGTACTATTTATTAATTAAAATATTAAATTATAAAATAATAAATTATCGTTATGGATGTAGATCTATCCAAATAGGCCTACTAAGTAGGGAGGTGAACAAAAAAATTTTTTTTTGAAAAAAAAAATTTTGCTTAGTAAATCATTAAAGTACTTGATTTGAACTGTCCATCGATGTAAAAATTATGACTGTATGTTTAATAGTTAGAAAGTTATGATTTTTTTTGTGTCGTTTTGGCTTAACATTGGTTGACATGGAAAAAGTGTGATGAGAGCGTCTCGGTCGCTTAGCCAGCGAGACACACCCCCCGCTCAAAAAGTTAAAATTTGGAATTGAGTTTCGTAGGGGATAAATCTACTTATTAAATAAGAAATTTAATAGTAGATTTAGTATTCATAGTGAATTTCTAGCTCACAAATCTGATTTCATTTGTATTTATGAACTTTACTTGTTTAAAATGTAAATATTGATGAAATAAACAAATTATCGGGTCTAGATCTACAAGAAATGTCAGAGAGGCGGGGACAAAATGGCGGCGTTGTGATGGCAGAAAATAACAAAATATTTAAAAAGTGGGATCAAAATCGTCTGAAACAATTATTTTTCAAATGCGCTTTCAAATTAATGCGACGATGATTAATTCACAAAAACTATTTGAATATATCCAGAATATTAGGCTTTACATTACCTCAAGTGGTTAAAAATTGATGACGAAATTTCCTTTACAAAATTCACAAAAACTGTAAAAATCCCATAGCCCACAATGATAACCGTATTTTCAAGTTTTTGGGCGATGCGACGGATAAATCGCGATAAAACTTGGTAGAATTATAGCCAGGCATGATATCTACCGTGAAAAAAAAAATGAATGTTTGATGACTTTCCTGGACCCTGTATTGCTAAAAACAAAAAATGAGTATTTTTTATTATAAATATAAAAATGACAAATAACTTTAAAAAAAAAACTTAATTAAGCTTTATGTAGGCCATTGTCTAAAGTAACCGATAACACAAGTTTAAAACTTCTCACATTTCATTCAAAAGTGTAATAAATTTGCAAGTGTGGCTTATGTGAAAAAAAGTCAAAAACGCAATCACAAATTTATCGGTCATTTTTTCCTTTTTCACTTCCGGGTATTTTGGGCTCCCTATACTAAGTAGAGTAATTTTTGTAATTCTCAGTAATCATCATTGACATAATTCAACATTTCATAGCCAGCTGCTAGAGACTAGTAGAGTAGTAGAGTTACTTAATGAGGTAGATCCGAATCTCTGACCTACTTTATAAAAAGTCATGTGACTGTGGTCTTATACATGGCAACACAATATCTTCCTATAATAAGATGTAGATCTAGATTTAGTGCTTGCCTAGATGATACTAGATCTAGTAGTCCTAGTAAATAATCATAATAATTGGTGAATTATTGTAACATACTTTTTATTACTTAAAGATGTATAGTCTAGATCTAGACTATTTTCATGTTTAAATTACAATGAAATCAATGAGGTAATTAATGTAAACACACCCATGTGACTGAGAAGAGATCCGGAACTACCTCATTACTCAAGCATTTAAATTATTTAGATTTAAAACAACTTAGACTTAAGTGACTTAAGCTGACATTTTTCATGTTTGAGCTCTGTAAACATTGTATTAATTGTAACAATTAGAGTTAGATAATTAGACATAGTAAAAAAATGAAACTATGAACTCCTCATTCATAAGTTCGTATAAAAAGATTAATAGATATGCTTAAATATATACGAGGAGGCACTGTCACTGAGCGGTAAAGTGCTTCTGAACCAGGTGTACCAGGTTTGAATCCTAGTGAAGACCGGGTTTTTCAATTCTGGGATCATTGGGCGCCTCTGAGTCAGATAGAGTCCACCCAGCTCTAATGGTTACCTGACATTAGTTGGGGAAAAATAAAGGTGGTTGGTCATTGTGCTGGCCACATGACACCCTTTTAGGCCACATAAACAGATGACCTTTACATCATTTGCCCTATATACCACAAGGTCTGAAAGGGAACTTTATATATTTATCTCAATAGTTAGACTTCTTACAAATTCATTTTTGTGTATCCTTTAGGCACGTCTACCAATGGACATGATGAGCATGAAAAGGTATGAACTCCCCACCCCTCCCGCTGGTAAAATGACAGATGTGACAGCTTGGCAGGAATGTGTGGATAACTCACAGGCCCAGTTGGAGCATCAGTCTTTAAGAATCTTGAATCTGGAGCTCATGTCAGAATACGGTTCCGCAGCTTGGAGATCTTACAACTCTGTGATAAGTAACATGATTGAACAGGCACAGAAACAGTTGCAGGTAATTGAATACATTTTTTGGCTTAATTAAAGTTGTAAAAAAAAAAATAATTATTGTAATAGTCTCAATCTCATGATTATGAAATATAAGCAGCTCAGAAAATGTAATATTAATAATAATTTAAGTTTATTAACAAGCATATTGTAATCTCAAGGCACTATGATAACATAACAGATATAAACATGAGAGTTAAAATGACAAACTAATCTAAAATATTGTAATAACTTAAGTGAGGCAACTCAATGAGGCACATATATCTTTATTTACACGACATCACAAGTTCATAAAACATCATCTATCTTAGGCACAGTCTTTTCACTTCGGCTCTCAACTTCGGCGGAAATCGTTCTCTCTTATCTTCTTAATGTTGACATCCTTCTCAGTCTAGTTTATCCCAGTGCGCACCTTCTAGCTTAGATGGGGGTGCGCATGGCATACTTATAACAATATTAATAATATGTAATACCCACACATATCTTGACTAAGTTTTTTTTATGATCTTATACAGGATTTACGTAAGAAAATTCAAGAAATCAATTGGCAACGCAAAACAGAACAGACCGAAGCTGGTGAAAAGTTGAGAGACTTGGAAACAAGTTGGGTCGGCCTCGTCAGTAAGAATTATGAAATTGAGAGAGCTTGTGCTGAACTGGAAAAAGAGATTCAAGAGGAGGACCAGAAACAGTTGAGGCGAGGCAGAAAAAGACTACATGAAGACTCTTAAAAATGTTTTTAAATATATGTTTCTGGTTTAGCTGCACTGGCATATGTGTGATAGTGCTTGACTGGGGATCGTTATATCATTTCATTGACATTTAAATATCCTTTTTTTTTTTTTGCACCTGACTGGCCTTGATGACTTTGTTTTCATTGATGTGTTTGAATTGAATGATGTGTTTGGATTGGTGTTGATTGGGCTGAAGTTTTGTATTGCAGAGGATTGAAATGTGCTGTAAAAATTGACCAATTTTTTTTTTCTGCAATAGACATGCTGCCTTTTTATGTTCATAAAGAGTTGTAGTTTTTAAAATGACCATGAAAATGTCAGTTACACTCTTTAACCCCATGTAGTAGTTAATCTTAAGTGAAACAACTTTAAAATTATGTCAAGCATCTTTAAAATTATTAAAATAATGAATTACATTGCATTCTTTTTTTAAAAATTGACATGTTATTTACAAACTGTTATGAACATACAGATAAGAGAGTCGAGAACCATGTCTGTATAGTGTGGCTTTAATACACTGAATGACTACACAACACACATTTCGTGAACACATTCTCATGGACGAGTTACAAGCACATGTAAACATAAGAACGACAACTGATACAGAATATAATTTTTATAACACAAACCTATTCTATATAGTGATGTCAGTAGCATGTTATTCATAATAATATCTATAGAATTTTTTATCATCACTGTGTGTATGGTTGTATTAGATTAAGGAGGACTGCAGTATTTCACGTACCGGTAGCTATGCAGTCTCAAGATGTGATATACATGTTTTACCACTTCCAGCACAGACATAACTTTTGTCTGTAGGTGGCCAGTTAAGGTTCTCTTTTTTTCCCATCTATGTATGTCCTTGGTAGTAGATTTCACTTTGGTCTTAAATGTGTATCCTTGAGGGACTGCAGGCACGACATGGCCAAAATTGTGCCGATGTGCCCAAAATCACAAATCACAGACTTTGTAAGTAATCTACAGCTGTTTTGTTTGGAAGCTGCCTGCTGATGTATGCTATATTCTATGTCAGTTAAAACAAGCAGGTGCCTCAGCAGCCCTTTACAATATATATGGGTTCATTGGTCTTGCTGAGCATGGTACCTAACGCCTCATCTTTCTTGTTCATCGATTCATCTGTCTTGTTAAGCATGGTACCCATCTGTTTAATTTGTGTTTGTATCAAATTTTGCAAAGATCGTAAAAGCTCGCCAATAAATGTATCCACCTCAGACATGTAAGTTTCAACTCCAGCCATTTCATAAGTGTCATTATGACATAAAATCCTACCAACGCCCAATCCCTCTTCTGAAACCTATTGTTGTAAATCTAAGGCAGGCAACTTAGCGAAGTTCTTCAGTAAATAAATAAACACAAAACATCCTTCAGCTTCCTCAGAGTCTTGCTACTAATTCTACCAGTCCTTTCACCAGCAACCTGAAAACGAACCAACGACAGCCTTCTCCGCTTCGCTCCAGGTCCCTTCTACAGTCTTCAGGCAGCACAAAAGACGTCTCTTTAGTTCCCAAACATTTCAGACTCTTCACAATCACTTAACACTGTTCTGTTCTCTATCCCATGTCTTCCTGTCCCCTTCAACCTAACCCTTGTACACTCCAAAAGCACTGGTGTAAGGCAGGGTTACACTATCATGATTTTGAATCGATAACATCAAGATAAATTTAAACACTTTAGTGCCCGAAACCCGCTGTCAGCTCGCAAATCGAATATTCCCTGCAGATCCAAGTCTGTGCGAGCAAGACGACCCTTGAATCACTCGACAAAGTGCGGGCTCAGACATTAAGGTTCATTACTGGCACCTTTAGGACGAGCCCAACATGCACTGCAGAAATAATGTGTAGCCTAACGTGCCTCCTCTCGGCCTGAGGAGAGATAGAGGGCGGAATTTGTAGCCCTGGAGCGCTGTTAAAGGAGTTATCCAGGGTTCCCCACCCAATTACTAGTCATCCTGTGGAGGAAGAAAAAAAAGGATAAAACGACAGTCCTTGATGCACATTGCGAGCAATTTGAGTGTACAATCTGGACTTTCCTACATCCATCCATAGGATGGGTTAGCGTTAGGCACTAGAAAGGATGGCATAGCACACACTAAAATCACACCCATCGGATGTCATCAACTGTTACACAGATGGGTATGTAGCTTACATATTTACCCGGACCTCGACCCAGACAGGCTGTCAGGCGCATGCGGCGCCGCAAATAACATCCGCCGATTTATTGCGACGTGGCGAACAATGATGCGGCTGATGCTCTAGCAAGAGAATGAGCGCTGGCCGTTTCTCGCCAAGGCTCTACGGTAAGACAAGCCCTTCCAGCCTTGCTACCAATTAGAGTTCATCTCAGATCACAGATGTATGATTTAGTCTTATATTGAAGAGGGGGCTTTATCTTAAAAATAAATAAATTTGGAGAGGGTTTAAAATCAAATTCCAATATATGTTGTTATGACTTTGCCATGCGCACCGCCATCCAAGATTTTTTTTATGTACCGGTAGTTATCAAATGCCTTTTTTTTTGAACGGGAAAGAATTCTTTTTTTATACCGTAGTGTTGTTTTTCTTTTTTTTTCAATTCAGCCTGGAAACAAATGAGCAGGCGTGGCTTGTAGGTAATGCTAGTCTTGGTATTGCATCTTTCGTTATTTATTCCCTCCTTCCCCACTCTTCCCCCTCCGAAAAAAAAAGTGCGTCACCAATTTTAATATAAAGATATCATACGTTTTCTGAAAGACACAAAAATAAAGGCACATTCCTCGTCCCATATGCTAGGACAAATTTGTACAAATACTCCTTCTTCCCTAGTGCTATTAGAGCATGGAATGGGTTGCCTGGGCTAGCCAGAAAAACCAGTGACTTGGCAGAATTTAAGTCATTGGTTAATATGCATGACTAAATGCATGACGCGTAGGACGTAATCATCTTCTTTTTTGAAGTAACGTCTGTATTATATAAGATAAGATAAGTTAGCGCGAAACTTTTTTAAGGTATCGTTATGAATAAATATGGCTTGGGCCGAAGTGTGTAGTGAGCAGTCGGTTAACATAAAAAGTGTGTAGTGAACAGTAGTGTGGCGGTTGAGAGTCCTTGGAGGGCGGTGGGTATCCTGGTAGCTAGTCTATACAAGTTTATATTAAAAACGAGATATTGTCAGGTAGTCTAGCCTAGAAAGTACTTAGGTATCGTACACACTCGGTGGGCCCACCCTAAATAGATTTAGAAAAAAAAAAGAGTCGAGAATTGGGTGGCCCGTGACCTGGCGGGAGGGTGTGAGCAGTCGTGGGGCGGTTGAGGGATTTCGGTGGTCGGTTGTTAAAGAGGGAAGGGTTGAGGGTCCTTGGAGGGCGGTAGGTATCCTGGTAGCTAGTCTATAAAAGTTTATATTAAAAACGAGATATTGTCAGGTGGTGTAGCCTAGAAAGTACTTAGGTATCATACACACTCGGTGGACCCACCCTTATTTGTTGTTATCGTGTTAAATAAAAAAAATATTGAAATGATCAAGTCAATGTACGAATATTTTAGGTTGCTGTGTCAGGTGTAATAAAAATAAGCCAACTCTATTAAAGATAGGAAAATGAATGTAGCTTCTAATGAACTGTCAGTATCAACACATTTGCATCATATGCGAATCGTCCCGAACATGACCAGATTTTCGACAGGGCTACAGAGTTGTCGGTACAGATGAAGTTCTGGCAAGAAAGTTATAGTCCCACTGGAGGCCAGGCCATAAAACACACAGTCATTTTCAGCCTTCTCCAGAAGGTACCTTTCTACACATGTCCATTAACCACATTATCATTGTCCAGTTTCCGCTGAAATTGATTCGTCTTTTACTCTGCTTTGTGAAGGCAGACGTATACACGTTTGTCATGTCTAGACCTGTTGATGGTTTTTCTGACATTTGCATTGTTCATTTGAGGTGCCGCCAATTGCTGTAACTCTGCCTACAGCGAGCCCAAAGAACCTCAACGAAAGTGATAGATCAAAACAGCAATTTAATAATAGTAGGATAACAATTACGCATTAGAATAATATCTACACTTTTAGTAATAACACTTGTTTACATCAGCCATCTTTAACTTTGGCCGCCGCTTCAAACTGCAATCGGTACACCGACCAAGAAACAGCCGTCTTCCCCGTCATTTCAGTCACCGTGCCCCCCCCCCCCCCGCATCTTGTTTTTTTCTCTAGCTCCGCCTTCATTTCATTTCTTAATAGTTGAATATGAGAATCGACATCCTCTACCATCCGCGACCTGAGCTCATTTACCTCATCTCTTAATTGTTGTTTGTAATCGTCCATATCCTTTTTCAATCCAGACAAAATGCATTCTATAGAGCTCAGTTTATTACCTAATTCATTTTTAAGTTCATCCTTCATCGATTTCAGGTCTTCCTTTATTTGCTCTTTCATCGATTTCCAAAGTTCCCTCATATCGAGTTCTATTTCGAATAAATAGGTGTCATCTATGATGCTTTGCCCCAGACGCTCCATGAGCGCCTCTTTGTTGCCGCTTACCTTCAGGTCTCTGCATCTGAGTTCTCGTCTGAGTTTTATCAATGAAAGCTGACCAAGTGTTTTCGTTGACGCCATCCAGTATCTTTCTTTCGTTGGCCTACCAAAACTTACGTTTGGTTATCCTAAAAAAATTTTTATGTTGTAACGGTCGTGTACAAAAACCTTCTTCCTACTTTCGTTGAGAATCCCACTTCTGATACCAATTGCTGTAAATCAGCCAACAGCGAGCCCAAAGAACCTCAACGAAAGGATTACAAAATATAACGTTTAATAATCAATTAGAAACTACATCTAGAGCCAAAGTAATAATCACATCTCAGGCCTTCGTGTTTTCCATCTCTCCCCGTTTTTCTATCGTGCGCAATGTAGTCATAACAATATTGTTATAACTCTGCCATTCGCACCGCCATCTAAGCTAGAAGGTGCGCACTGTGATAAACTAGACTGGAAAGGATGTCCACATTAGAAGAGGAGAAAGATTTACGCCCAAGTAAAGAGCCAATATGGAGAGATTGTGCCTAAGATAGATGTTGTTTTGTGTTCCTGTGATGTCGTGTGAATAAACGTCTTTGTCTCGTTGAGTTGCCCTCACTTAAGTTATTACAATATATAGCCTATATTTCAGGAGATTTTTTATAAGTTTCAAAAGATTTACGGAGATGTCCAGGACTTTTTCGTATATTTTGCAATTTCAGGAGATTTCCAGATGGTAAATCAGGAGGCCGCGGAAACTAGTTAGTTATAAAATGATTTAATTTAAAAATTTACACCTAGAATTAGCGCGGATCCTATGAAATTGCGGGGCCAACTGCGGTCGCAAAGGTTGCAGTGGCTAAGGCTGCCCCTAAAAAAAAGCGGCGTATGCTACGCTACTTTATTCACTCGTATCACTGACACGGACTTCGTTCAGTCACATGATACACCAACATTTTATTCAGTCATATCAAACACAAAAATGTATTCAAATTAAATACATCACACACACGTTATTCAATCTTACCATTTACACATTCTTTTTAGTGAAATCACACACGCACACACAATCAAATCATACACACACATACTTTATTCAGTCCTATTATAAACACACATTTTATTCAATCACATCATACACACACACATATTCATTATTCAAATACATCATACTCTTATATATCTGCTTTTTTATGTTATCCCGAATTCAATATTTGTAACAGAGAAACAGAAGGCTGATTTGTTTTCAAACTGCCTCCAAATAACCAGAATGTCAAATCTAGAAGCAATCTTTTTTAAAAACATGTATTGTAATAACAAGGCACATAGACGTTTATTTACAGGACATCACTATTACATGTAGAACAACATGTCTTGAGCACAGCATCTTTACATCCGCTCTCGCTTGGGCGGAAATCGTTCTCTCTCTCATGTCAACATCCGACTTAGTCTTGTCACTAATAGTGCGAACCTTCTTTCTGCACTATCTTGGATGGTGGCGTGCATGGCAAGGTTATAACATTGCCCCCTTCTTAGCACTTTTCGTCCCGAAAAGAAACAATTAGTAGAGGTTTGACAGTTCAGGTGGAGGTCGATCCGTGGGAGCCACAGGCGGCAGGGAGCGTGTTCCCCACGAAGGCATCCGCACTGTTTTTCTCTCCGGTGCCGCTTTCTCTTTCTCCAGTTGATCAGGCTGTTGTTGAGACGATGACGTGGCCTTTTGACACACAAAGAGATAGTGTCAAGCCCTATTTTCCTCAACATAGCCGTTGCTCGGGCACGCTGTTTCTGCAGACCCTCCTGACAGGCGCCTTTGAAGGAGACTGCAGGTTCACATGCAGCCATGCTGCAAACGAAGTCCAATGCGCTGCAGTCATCCTCAGCTAACAGTCTCAAGTCCAAGAGATAAGTCTGTTCGAGTTCACGTTGAAGATATCTTCCTCATGACAGCTCAGATTTAAAGTGGGTTGACTGACATTCATCTATGCCAGTGTCAATGATGATGGCAGTACACATACTTTGTTGGTGGTTTTCTTGGCATCTAAATTTTCTGTGTGATGCGCCGCACGTACAGCTCATGCTAAACTTCTGGAGGCAGTTGTCGAGCTTCAAATTTCCTTCGTAGGCACCGGCAGATAGGCAGAGGTCTTTAAAGTCCACAGCAACAGGCTTGGACGCAGACCCAACTTTGTCTTGATATGTCCGGCTCATTGAGATACTGGTAACAGGTACAACAGGAACAAACACTTCAGGCACATAACAGACTTCAGTTTCTTCATTTGTCTCTTTCCCTTCGATTTGGTACATCCCGTTGAGATCATCACATCAATCATTGTCATGTTTCTCGTCTTGAAAGTCACAACCACAAGACTTGCCCACAACACAGACACAGACGGCGCTCCAATTCCCAGCGTCTCCGTCACCACTGTTTGTGCAGCCACAGTCTTGACCACGCAACTTCTTTACCAACGAGTCTACAGGCAACTGCTTCTTTACCAACGAGTCTACTTGAGACACCATTTTATCTACCTTGTTCCCCATACTGTTAATTTGTTCACACATTGCATCAATACCTTCATGTATCTTGCCAATGAGCTAATTAATTTCCGGTTTAATTTCAAATAAGTAGGTATCTGGATCTTTGTCTTCATCTATCAAGGCTTGCCGTAGACGAGCTGTTAGCGCCTCCTTGGTACCACCAATTATCTCATATCGGTCACGAAGTTCCTTCCTAAGCTCTTTAACTGAGAGTTGGTCTAATTGTTTCAAAGCTGCCATTGTAAATCCTACCTCCTCTCGTTGAGTTGCCTATGATCCCACTTCTGACACCAATTGTAATAACTTAAGTGAGGCAACTCAACGAGGCACATATATCTTTATTTACACGACATCACAGGTACACAAACCAACATCTATCTTAGGCACAATCTCGCCATATTGGCCCTCTCATTGGGCGGAAATCGTCCTCTCTCTTATGTCAACATCCGACTTGTTTAGTCACAGATAGTGCGCACCTTCTTTCTGCACTATCTTGGATGGCGGTGCGCATGTAATTGTAATAACTTAAGTGAGGCAACTCAACGAGGCACATATATCTTTATTTACACGACATCACAAGTTCATAAAACATCATCTTTCTAAGGCACAGTTTTTTCACTTCGGCTCTTAATTTGGGCGGAAATCGTTTTCCTCTCTTCCTAATGTTGACATCCTTTTTCGTCTAGTTTTTCACAGTGCGCACCTTCTAGCTTAGATGTCGGTGCGCATGTCGGAATTCTAACATTGCTCCCATCTTAGAGCTTATCGTCCCGAAAAGAAACAGTGCAGTGGAGCTTTGACAGTTCAGGTGCAGGTCGATCGGTGGGAACCACAGACGTTAGGGTGTCTGTTGCCCACAAAGCCATCTGCACAGTTTCCCGTGGTCGTCGCTTCCTCTTCTTCCAGTTGGCCAGTCTACGCTTGAGGCGATATCGTGGTCGCTACTTCGACCTCATGACGATAGTCGCTGATGCCAGCCAGCTGACACATGGAGAGTTAGTGGAGGTCAGGGTTGCCAGCCACGTAACATAAATGGATGTTGTGGCGATCACCGTAGATTCCAGGGTTGTTGTTCTAAGACGCGGACTTTTTCCATGGACGTGTCGTGACACAGTTGTAGGCCCACAGCTAGCCATGGTTTCAAGCACATAGTCTTTCTCAGCCTCATCTGTAAAGTATGCCCATGAAGCATCCTTGTAATCACGACCACCGCGAGGGTTGTAGCCGCCTGCGTGCGATATAAAAAATGCCGCCCCCCCCCCTTTTTTTTTTCAATTAAGACTGAGCTGGACACTTCTAAATTTAAAAGTGCCCTTTGATTTCAACCCACTTTTTGTAGAAAATTCCATTTTTTGCTTTCATATTTGCACCGTTGTTGTACCCCTCACGTACAAATATAAACCATTCGGAGTGTTTCGGATTTACGAAAATCTGAAATTTAAATCTGACATCTTGGTTCTTTGTGATAAACATTTGTGAGCAGGTCAGGGTGGCGCTACTGAGTGAGGCCTTTTTGTTATCTGCTGCTCAACATTTATTCATTTATAACAGTAGGCAGGTGGTAGCTCTACTTATATATATACTTTATTTACATGAAACCAAAACAACAGTAATTAAACTAAATATACACACTACTAAACGATTGATCAACCCTACCGAACTGAACCTAACAAATAAAGCAGCTATTTGGCAGGACTACAGCCGTAAGCTACTACACAGAAATAATGGCAGCTGTACAGCAGCAATAAAACAACAGCTATAGGGCACCAGCTATAAGGCAACAGTAATAACTGCGGCAGACAGTTAGGCAGTAATAACTGCGGCAGACAGTTAGGCAGTAATAATTGTGGCAGGCAGTAAGGCAGTAATAACTGCGGCAGATAGTTAGGCAATAAGGCAGTAATAACTGCGGCAGACAGTTAGGCAGGAATTATAGCCTGCAATTACAAATATAAACAAACATAAGAAATAATAACAAAATAATTATGAACTAGACCTAGTCTAGCACATACACATACCTAAATGCATGAGGTAAATACTATTACCTTCATTTAGCTAATAAAAAGCCATACATTATTATTATTATGATACCTACTTAAAAGCTTACGCCACAACACATGTTGGGCCAGATAATAATAAACATAAATCTAGATTTGGCTTAACAAAGCCGCCATCAAGGAGCGTTGAGTAGGACGCAGCCATCATTTACATTAAAAATTAAAATCGGCAACATGCCAACTTGTTAGAACCGTTATCCTAACAATATTATAATATTAATAAAAATACTTTTAGAAGACATAAAATAATAAAATATTTACAAATAGACAAACAATAGAAAAACAATAAGGGGATCATTAAGGATGGCTAAAAGGGGGTGACGCTACCCAAGTCTACGGAACTTCCGGTTCCATCAGAGGTAATCATGGCTAATTAACTAGCCAGTGATGCCACTACACTAATCATTCTGCATCTAGACTATAGCAATAGATGTTGATCTAGAAACAATGAATACAAATACAAACTAAAGAAAGTAAAAATAAAAACATTTTCCCACTTACAGGCGGTCCCAGCTGAAATTATACAACACACAATTAGCTTTAGACAGGCACCACTGTCAGCACTGACCACTAGTCAAGACAAAAGAGAGCTCAACGTGTTTCCGGAGCTAGCTATAACTGGTCAGCGCGAACATATCGGAGAGCATGATGTCACGCTAATTATCTAAAACTAAACTGGACTACCGATTTCCCTAATTTGTACCTAGCCGTAGACAACAATAAAATCTAGTAAATTACTAAAGACACGGACTACACAACATTATATACCAAATCAAACAGCATTAAAAAGAGAATCTTAAAATTTAAATCCTACAAAAAAACAAAAAGGAAGATAAAAAGTTATTTCTATTCTAAACTTATATGGGGGCTCTATACCGTTTAGAGACCTGCACATAAACTGATATTAAAAAAATAACAACCAATCCAACGCTAATGCCAAAGACAAAAATAAGCAGAACTAAGCAGGGGAAAAAAATAGGAAACAACATCCACAGCTCTAAGGCTATTTAACTATTTTAAAAACTACTTTTCCTCTACGATTAAAACACAAATAACAGAAAAAGACTAAAACTAGCAGAAAGTTATAAATAGCGGAAACTACAAAATACTCAGCACTGAACTATAAAAATTAAAAAGGACACTAAATTACAAACATCATAGCCCTGGCCCATATAAATAATATAAATTACATAAAATTAGGTCAAAAATTAGATCTAGGAGCGCCAGCTCACACATTAAAAACTGATTTTCTTAAGACTTGTTATGACTGCTCATGCTCCTGTATTTGCGACGATTATCATTGATGAGCTGCGGCAGGTATATTACAATTAAAAGCGTAAATGATCTATATACGATACGACTGCTCAACAGTGTTACATGGTCTGGACGTGGATATGTTAACTTGTTTGTTATTGTAAGTTACAGCACAATAAAAATAAAAAAAAAGAAACTCGAGATACAAATTCATTG
Source organism: Biomphalaria sudanica (assembly GCA_036873155.1). Taxonomy (NCBI): domain Eukaryota; kingdom Metazoa; phylum Mollusca; class Gastropoda; family Planorbidae; genus Biomphalaria; species Biomphalaria sudanica. The sequence continues at coordinate 370,723 of JAZGLO010003787.1, read as the reverse complement.
ACAGTAGAACTTTTTCAACGTTCCGTGAACTTTCATAATAATTATCAGGATTGTATTTTGGAGAGATGTGCATTGTGACCACAATCATCTGACAAACACGGATTCAGAATTGCCTACAAATGTATCCAACAAATGAAACAACTCAGCGCTGAATAATTTTCTTGAGTTTAATACAAAGTAAATAATTCAAAGTACAAGTCACTTAAACAATGACTTGAAATAAAACATTAGGGCAGTGTTTCTCACATTTCCGGGTGGCGACTCCCTAGATAACAACATTTTCGTTCGAGCCCCCATAGAAACTGGAGCCCAGAGGAGCGATGTAGGCTTACACAATGAGATCCGTGAGGTGTTTTTTTTTATTATGTAATTAAAAAAAAGAAACTTAGTCATAATTTTTAGATTTTATTTTTGTGTCTATATTAGTTGAACACTGTGTATAGAGACCAAATTGACGTCATGACATTTCTTTAAAAAGGTGTTGTTTTTTTTTGGGGGGGGGGGGCGTGTTGCCTGGAAGTAGAATTGAAGATACGGCAGGTTTCCGCTCAAGTTGGCAAGGGGTCTGAATTTTTTTCTCGCCCCCCCCAACTCGTTGTTGGTCATATGTTGGCTTGTAGCTTGAGATAGCTAGTACAACTGAACCGATGAAGGCGTGTTATATTTTTTAATAAATAAACTTTAAATAACTTGATAAAGTCTAATTAAAGTCTTTACTCTTTCATGTCTTAAGATCGTCTCACATTTACACTAGGTGCGCTAATTTCATCATCGTCACTGCATTATCACCAATCAATCGCTTAGCCTCTTCTTACCGCCACCTAGGAACCACAAAACACATGACCCCTTTTGTCAGAAAGTTGCGCCCTCCCCCCTCGACGTGAGAGTAACTAGCGCCCCCCCCCCCCATCCCCAGTGAAAATGTTTCAATATTGACTTTTTAATTACCTGTAATAGATCTACTTACAGTGCAGGCTATTCGACTCAAAACAAATAGTACAAACAACCCACGAAAAACCGTGGAATCCCTCGTACGCTGCTCTATTTGTTTGTTCTAGTTTCCGAAATGATTTCCCATGTACGAATATCGTTTATATTTTCAAAGGATAATGGAATACTTAAAATTTCTATAAAATATTTAATATTTACTTTTTTTTTATTTAACAATTTTTTTTAATGTGACCTTGGAATAATGATTTGGCCGCCCCCTAAAGTCGGCCGCCTGCGTGCAATGCACACATTGCACAAAAGGTAGCGGCGGCCCTGCTTGTAATCTTCATCCACCACTACATCAGGTTTTGCTGGGATTAATTCACCACCGTTCAAGTCACTTTCACCGATGTTGGCAGAAGTACACATTTCTGTCAAGTTCAGGTCTTGTAGCTGGGATTCTTGGCATGGGCACTGTCCCCGCAGGACGCCGCATATATAGTTCATGTCAATCGCCTGGATGCAGTTGCCAAGTATGGAGTTCTCTCTTATGCCGCTGCCAAAGTCAAAATCGTTGTTTCTGCCTCGGCCATTGTTGGTGCCCGTATTCGCAACTTCACCCGACGACATCCAAGGCAAGGAATCAGAAACGGTCTTGAGGCTTACATGGTTTGAGTTCTCATCAAAGGTACTGACAGATAAACAGAGGTCTTTAAGGTCCACAGCAGCCAGCTTGGACGCAGACCCAACGTTGTCTTGATCTGTTCGGCTCGTTGCAGGTATACCAGGAACAAAAGTTTCAGGCTCATAACAGACTTCTCTAGTTTCTTCATTTGTTTTTTTTCTTTCAATTCTGTATATCCCATTGATATCGCCGTAGCAATCGTTGTCACGTTTCTCGCCATGAAAGTCATCCCCGCCAGACTTGCCCACAACACAGTCACAGACAGCGCTCCAATCCCCAGCGCCTCCATCACAACTGTTTGTGCAGCCATAGTCTTGACCAGGCAACTGCTCCTTCCCTAACGAGTTTCTTCCTCCTTTTGCTTGCGACACTTTGGTCAATTTGGCCTTCTACTTGCAATACACTTTCATCAACTTTGTTCAACATTATGTTCCTGCTCATGTTCAGTTGTTCATCAAATACATCCAAAAAGTCCTGGATCTTGCCAATGAACTCAACAATCCCAAGTTCAATTTCAAATGTGTAGGTCTCCGGATCTTCTTCTTCATTGATCAGAATTTGCCGCAGACAAGCCGTGAGCGTTTCCCTGCTACGGAGGGATTTTAAACCTCGGTCCCGAAGCTTTTGTCTTATCTCTTTAATTGAGAGCTGATGTAATAGCCTCAAATATGTCATTGTAATCAAAGCCATATCTAAGCTAGAAGGTGCGCATGTCGGAATTATAACAATATAATATAATCTTTACATTAACATTTTATTATACGCTAGCGATCTTTCAATTCGAAACACCCTATTCTCGACCCCAAGGCTTATCTCCCCTTAGCTTCGTACATTTTCAAAATAAAAAGACAACGAATTAATTATGAATAATTGTCGAAATAATTTGTTGATTCTTTTATAATTATGTTTTGTCATGGAGCACGCGCTTTATGCACAATTTGATGACAATTGGATGAGTCGAAAATTTGATTACGAAAATCTAAACATAGCAGACAACATACAGAGTGAGTCTAGATAAGCCTTGTAAAAAGAGTATGCCTGTTTGTCTTGGTTTGGGGAGGGGGGGGGGACGAAAGGGACCCCCGGTGGGGGTAGGGAGGGGTAAAAGAGAAAAAAATGGTTGGGTGACCCTCGTGGGGAATTTTTAGAAAAATCAGGTTGAAAGGGAGACAAAACACAATTTATGTCCATTAAAAGATTTATTTGCATTGGCTGTAAAACAAAAAATTCCTGTAATAAATATCTTGAAGTCGATAATCCTCATTGAACGTCATTTTCCTGGCAGACATCTTGTCTGTATTGGTTCTAATCTGAATGTTTCGTTGCAGCTCAGCATTGTTACACGATATGTGTTAAAAATGGAGAACTCACACATTTACAGTCGTATATCTCAGTACTGTAAGATTTACTTCCCCTTTTCGATATCAAACTAAATATATTTAATTACCTTACCTGTTGGACCATTGGGGCACCAAGCAAGATTTGTCGACCGTCTTTCTCCATTCCTCCCTTTTTATTTTTGCCTTGTTTAGAACCTCTCTCAATGGCAGGCCCGTCCATTCTTTAATGTTGTCCTCCCATCACTTTTTCTGTCTGCCTCTTCTTCTTTTACCTGGCACTGTTCCCTGAAGGAAGGTCTTTGCGAGCCCCGTAGATCTTGTAATGTGGCCAAAGGTTTTAAGTTTTCGTCTTTTTACAATAGTTAGCAGGTCGTCATGGGCTCCGATCGCTGCAGTAACCCTGTCTCTGATTTCTTGGTTTGTGATGCGGTCTTTGAATGTGATGCCTAGGATCCTTAACTAATGGTTGATTTTTTTCCTAACTGATTCATCTTTTATTAGGAACAATGAATAATTATGCAAAGTTTCATCTTGACCCGTGAATGGGAATTGGGAGAAATAACGTGTTCAAATTTGAGTGTGTTGATGTTAGCTTGGTAATTAAATAAAAATGACTGCAAAATGTTTTACATGTTTTTGTGTTCATTCAGATTTGAAAATAATTACACCATAGCCTAAACCTTCAGCAGGGAGACGGCTAGGGTTCGAATCCGCGACCATCCAGACCACCGAACGACAGTCCACGACCAGGCACAATCAATAATGTGCATAAAAATACTTGATAAGAGACAAAAATATGTTGACACATATATCGTTAATGTTCTTTTACATGTAGGCCTACCAACGTCTTAGTCTAAAGAGAAAAACGCAGGCCATGATGGGAGTGTCCTCTTGAAGGCACATTCCTCGTCCCATATGCTAGGACAAATTTGTACAAATACTCCTTTTTCCCTAGTGCTATTAGAGCATGGAATGGGTTGCCTGAGCTAGCCAGGAAAACCAGTGACTTGGCAGAATTTAAGTCATTGGTTAAATGACTAAATGCATGACGCGTAGGACGTAATCATCTTCTTTTTTGAAGTAACGTCTGTATTATATAAGATAATATATCAGTCAGGGATCGTCCAATGATGCAGCTGATTTTATAATTACTTTTTTTTTTTTTTTAAAATATGACAAGGTTCCTTATCTTATCTAGCAACGCCACTGCCAATGACTAGTGAAAACTGCTGACACATTTGTGGCTATGTCAATTGATCATGCTCTAGTGTAGCCCCCCCCCCCCCCCCCCCATGCAAGATGTTACTTTGTCCTGAGTGAACGCCCGATATATTTGTTATAATGACGGCAAGGCACGCAGTTATTAGCGCTATTGAGACGAGAGATACGTCGTCCAGGAAATGAGCGCAATTATTGCCAGGTCCACCTGCTAGAGAAAAGTTGATTGGGACTCTCGCTCTGTCTATACGGCGACTCAACAGACCAGTGGTGGGCAAACTTTTTAAACAGCGGGCCGAAAACTTTAAGAAAAAATATCGGCGGGCCAGGAAATATTTTTTTCTTAAAAAAAATAAATAATACAGAATACTTTTTTCTCTCCTATAGAAGATACTTTTTTTTATAAATTTTATTTCTAAATGAATAATCAAATATTGCCTCTGAGTCCGAAGATAGAGGAAGAGTGCAGTATGTCAAGTGACTCGGGCCCAAATATGACAAACATTTTTTGTCACATGTTATAAATAGTATTCCTTTGTATTCAATGTGTAATTTAATGTGGTTTCCGAAGTGCGATTCTTTATGTGAATTTATTGTTGTTTTAAATGTGAACTGTAGTGTGAATTGAGATTGGTATTAAAGGCTACAAGATTTAGGGATATTAATGGATATCCATGTTTGACATAGATCTAAATCCAATCCAGTAGACCAGTAATACCCTATCATTTAGTCTGTTTAACCGTTGGGGCACCACACAAGATCTGTTGACCGTCTTTCTCCATTCCTGTCTATGTTTTTTTTTTTACTTGGATAGAATTTCTTTCAATTACAGGTCTGTATTAAAAGCAATAGACTATGTCTTCAACATAATAATCATATTCTATGTCCACACAAAAAAAGTAATTAGTTTAACTCTATCTTCACTTCTTACTCCGCTCTATAAGTTGCATACAGGAGGATTTTTTTTCAAAGTACTTTTACAAAGGTTATATCAAATCACCCTGTCCGTCTTGTAAAACGTCTGTACACGTTATTTCTCCCTCAAGCAATCTCGGATCAAGCTGAAAATTTTCATAATTATTTCTTTTACCTGACAACACAAGAATCAATGAAAAAGAAATTAACCAATTAGTTAATTAACTATTGGTAATTAATTGTTTTGTTTGTTATCTTGAGCAAGGAAAAGAAATCGTACTTGACAGATGTGGTGGTATAAGTTGATTTAGTCCCCTTGAGCCCTGAGTAAACTTTTTATTTTTACGTATTCAAAAAACGATCCTGTAAACATTCACCAAGATGTCCCCTTCTTCCCTTCCCCTTTCCCAACTGGCACAGTCACGTGATAGGATCATAGCGTATTCAGATAACTAAAAGCTAAACAAAAACAATTGGTAAAAATATTACTAATGGTTCAGATTGATTATGTCAGCCGTGCATGTGATTACAGGTCAGATCCAAACTGATACAATTAGACAATATAAGCTTTGTCTTTTTTTTTTCTTCAAAAAGTATTTTAAAATATGTTTTAATTGTTTTTTTAAAATATATTTTTATTTTTTGATTATACCTTGCTCCATTTCACAATGTGAAATGCTTCCCCACCCCCCTTAAAAAAAAATGAAGTAACGTAAAGAGTTGTTTTAAAACAATAATTTCTTTCTTTATAAAGCTGCTACAGCAACGGCCAACTTGGCACATCAATAGAGAAGCAGATGAACATCTCTCAGTGCATTGATTTCTTGTAATGCTTCGTGAGTGCAAGGGTGTTTCCAGTCAGCTATACACAATCCAATTCTTCTATTAACAGTACAGCCAATCATTTTACCAAGGCCTGCAGACTGAAACATCATGCCGACATTAGATGCTGCGTAAAATGTTTATAACGAGCGCAGTAATTTCCGCTGAAGCAGTGTTTAAAAAAAATCGTAAGCCAAATGTATTTATAAGCGTAAGGAGTGTTTAAAAAATCGTAAGCCAAATTTTATTATAAGCGGAAGCAGTGTTTTTAACAAATCGGAAGCCAAATTTAATTATAAGCGGAAGCAGTGTTTTTAACAAATCGGAAGCCAAATTTTATTATAAGCGGAAGCAGTGTTTTTAACAAATCGGAAGCCAAATTTTATTATAAGGTGATTATATTATGAAAAACTTTTGACGGCCAAACCACAGTTTTCACGGTGTAGTAAACTGCTATTTTTGTTGTTGTTGTTGTTAATAGACATAAACTTTCACATTTCTAGGAAAACCATTAGATCCATTTTCGATATACACTTCCACGCAGTTTCCATCTTTTTGAACCAATGAAAAGAATGCAAGCTGATTGGAGTATACATTAGCAAGAATGACACTACAAAGACTTTATAAAAAACACAATACCTCTTTATGCAATTTACAGAGTGATTGTTTTTCTTTTAATAATGAATGAATTTAGATTTAAAAAAAACAACAATGGAACATTTTTACCCCGTCCCTTTCTCCCCGAGAAAGAATCCTGGTGAAGTGAAGGTATAGATCTAGTTATATTAGTACAAACTTTTAAAAATTCTTTGAAACACGAATAACGGCCAAACTAGAGTTTTCCCAATGTGGTCAACGAGGTAGTAAGGAAACGTAGGAGAGGGAGGAAGTATTTGGCAGTTTAATAAATAACTTAAGTTTCCCCTTTCAGACCATGCGGTCCATAGGGCAGACGATGTTAAGGCCATCTGGTTCTGAACAACGCAGGGTGTCACGTGGCCAGCACAACGACCAACCGCCCTTACTTTTCCCAACTAAAGTTGGGTACCCACTAGAGTTGGGTGCACTCAGGGGCGCCATAAAAATCCCGAAATTCAAAAAGGTTTCACTGAGATTCGAACCCAGCACCCCAGGTTCGGAAGCCAAGCGCTTAACCACTCAGCCCCCCCCCCCCCCCCCCCCAGGTATTAGGTTGTTGTTATCCACGTTGTTCGATCCACTTCTGTCTTGTAGTAAGCTACCTTTTGATTTTGACATTATCATGCACATTTGCCTAGCTGCTCTAAAAAAAACAAACAATACCCGACATTGAGACCAAGTTTCTACTGTCAGCGATAACTCCGACTTACAATGGGCAGTGACACGAAGGCAGGACAATGATGAGTTATCTTCCATTGTCTCACGATAAACAGTGAGGGTTTGTTTTTTTCTACTCTAGCTAGAATAAAGTACACGATTGTTTTTAATGTCTGAACATGAGATGTGCTTGCGTGTCTGCGCGGGAGGTGTGTGTGTTCATGTCAGTGCTGCCACGTCGGGACCTCATTAATAACAAGCTTAACGCGAACAAAGGATGACAGAGAGGCTTTGCAGGCTGGATGAATAGCGCAGTGTGAGACAACATGTAGAGGACTCTCAGAGGTGGCGCTTCCGGTGGATCACTTCCATATGCTTATCTAGATGAGCCAGTACTTTCGTTTTAATTGGATATTTAAATTGCAGGATTTATTTATACTATTTTCTAGCTATCTAATGGTAGGAAGGCTGGCTGGTCATGTGTCTGTTGTCATGGTGATCCCGAGTTTAAATCTCCTCTTGTCGTGCTGCCGGAGGTTCGGGTGTTGTGTCTGTTCTACTGATGTATATGTTTCTGTTGTGTTTTATTTATGTGAGGCAAGAGTCCTTGTAATCACTAATTTCCATTATGATCAATAAAGCAGTCTTAATCTTAGTCTTAGTCTATATTGAAATAATCTTTATTTACAAGTTAAAGTCTAACGACACTCTTATTACATTCTTAAATATCAGAGGCGTAACTAGAGTGGGTGGGGAGCTGTAGGAAAATTTGAAAATCCTCCCTGGCACTAACTCGAGGAAGCCCCCAAACGAGTGTTTTTTTACCTTAAATATTAAGCAAAATGTAGCCATGAAAGATGTCAAGCCCCCTCCCCCAAATGATGGCAAATTCCTAGCTATCCTATCAGTGTTTTTATGTCACTTCTCTGGGCAATGCTTCTCGGCCTCAACGTAGCGTTCAGGTGGAAACGGGAGATGGTCACACCAACAGGGAAGCAAAACAGAAGTCCCGTTATGGTGCCTTTGGACAGAGTCCATTCCATTGGCGGGGATGGAAGAAAGCCTCAACAAACATATCGCTACACACTGTTCTTCAAGGGGCCGTTTTTTTTTTTATGGAGGACTGTGGACACGTATGATGTGTTACAGTGAAGAAATGTGGGGGGATTTCCCCCGGTATGCTTGATCTTTGGCATCGCTTCTAGCCAAGCATCTAGGTCTGTAGGGTAATATGGATGTAAACATTTACATTTGCTTAGATCTCTTCCAGACAGCGTTTGTTCAGACAGGCAGATGGAGTCTAGCTTCCATAGGCCTGGAGTTCCAAGAGTCTTAGACTCAACTCCTAAGACAATTACGAAGAAGAGGGGGAAAAAAGTCATTTCCGGTTTGTCTTATTGAATCCACTATCTTAAAGAAACTATTCTCTAATATCTTATAGAGTTTTTGTTGGTTTTTACAAATAAATGTACATCTTCAGTTTCAGCATTCCATATTTTGTTTTCTTCGTGCAAACGTCCACTTTCTAGACTCATGAATCCAGAAAGAAGACCTCTTTGTGATACTACCAGCCCTGCTAGTAGCCCTGTCAACGTTGAATGATTATATTGTTGTTCTGCTCGGTGTTTGAACACTGCTTATTGATTACTTCTGCTCAACATCCATTGTTTTTTTTGTTTTTGTTTTTCGGTCTCCGATGCATTGTCGTTCAGAGACGGTGTCTGTCGACATTTAGCAGACGGTCCCACCAAGAGTGGTGAGGTCAGAAGCGAGCCATCAATTAGAAAGACCCGAGGGAATACGAGCTGGGAGCAATTCATTAGTGGGATATTGTTGCTATGGCTATATTGTTACAGGAACCTAGCAATATGTTAGTAATGAATTAGACTTGTTAAGGGAGGATACTAATAAATGAAACAAAGCCGAATTTTTAACTTCTGGAAATAACGCTTAAAATTTAAATAACACTATTTAAAAAGTTAATCCTGAAAATAAATAAAATTTAAAAAATGCTATTAAAGAAAATAAAATTAATTAAATTAAAATGATATAAAATTATAAAATAAATAAATAGTATACTTTAACTTCCTTTATTCTCTAAAACTTTTTATATAGAAGAAAAAACAAGAAACAACATACTATCACGTATTGAAATACATACTAGAAACATATCCCTCTAAGTGTAAACCGATCCGACTTTGCTATTAAGGTATAAAATGTGACTAATATGTTAAAATGTTTTGATATCGTATGGTATACAATTTTCATTATTTGATTGTTTTAACACTTTTACTGTATATATCCTAAGTACCTTACATTAAAAAATATTTATTCTGTGCTATTATATAAACACCAGTCGACCGGTCTTAGGCCACTGCAACCTATGTGACCGAAGGATCCGCACTTTCATGGAAACCGCGCTAATTCATGGTGTATAAATTATTAAATTAAACCATTTTATAACTTAAAACAGATTTCTCGCGCACTCCTGTCGATTTACAAGGAGCTCCTGGAAATCTCCCGAAATTGCAAAATATACGAAAAAGTTCTTAAAATATACGGAAATACATAGAAAACAATTGTCATTTTGGGGTGTCATTTAATATGGAAAACGTCAATCCTACGCGCTATTAATAAAAACGGCATTATGCATTAGCCGTAATTGTGTAATCAGTTGAAAGAAGCTTCTCGCGCCTCAAACTAATGAAGAATTACTTGAGGTCAACAATCCTCAAAGATAGATTGAAACATTTGGTAATTCTTGCTATTGAGCGGGATCTATGTGGGAAACAGAATTATTATGATATACTGTATGACTTTGCTACACGCAAGGCTCGTAAAGTAATTCTGTACGTAGTAAAGAATGAATAAAATGCATAGACGAATTTTTTTTCTAATACAAACTCTTAAATTTCACTTATGGTCCGCTTCTTTACCCAAACTTGGCACCTCGAAATCCGTTTCGAATAGGGCCCCACAATGCTTAAGTCCGGCCCTGCTATTTAGTGTTTGTAAAATGTTTTACATGTTTCGGATGTTCCTTCAGAGTTGACGATAGTTTACTTCCTAGTTTAAACCTCCCGCATGGGATGGGAGCGGGAAGGGTTTGACAGTCCAGCGCGCAGCCATCCGTAGCGAGCTGTGAAAACGTGTTCTCCCCCCCCCCCCCCCCCCCCACGTTTTTTTCGTGGGGTGACTATCCGCAGAAATAAGAGAGTGATCTTTCCTTTACTTCTTGTTTGACCTGATTAGGGAAGAAGAGAATTATATATATAGATAGTTGGTTTGTTCTCTGTATACTTTTGTAACAGACCCCAGAAAGTTCCTGATGACGTAGGATGGAGATCCCTTGTCTAGGGTTCTTGAACGGAAAAATTGTAACAAATTTAAAAAAGTTGTTGATGAAAATTTAATTTTACTAACTCAATTCTTTAAAATAATTTTGTTTGGAAAAGTTGATTTGAGACTAAATTGTTCAACTTTATTATAACATGACATTATCGTCATCTTCTGAAACGTTTTCAGCTGTCAACTCCACGGTGTTACTGGAAATGTTGGAATATATGTGTTTAAAATTATTTTCTTCATAAGAATTTATCTTATATAATTTCTTTTGTATTATTATTAATATAAAATAATATGTTGACTGTTTTTAAACAAAATTTATTTTTTCAAAAAAGGCCCAAAATAAGAGGAGTGACCGCCCCCCCCCCCCCAAAAAAAAAAGAGAAAGAAACACTCGAAGATAAATAGAGTCAAGAAAAAGAATAGAGGCCAAGGCCCAAGGATTTCTAGGTTAAAAAAGCTAAGAATAAATAGCATAAATGCTGAGGTTTCTTAAAAAAAATGTAAGAATAAAGTAAAAAAAATGAAATTGTCTTGAGTTTTCTGTTGTATAAGCAATGTAATTTATTCTTTTAATCATTTGTACCTGAAGTAGTAATAGCATTTATGGTGAAACTTATAACTATAAAATGCTATGACAACCTTAATGTCACTATGTTCATTTCCATCGTAATTAGGTTTTTTAAAATGGTAACTATTTCATTTGTACCTTTTTACTAATAAAAGCAACAAAAAAAAATAATAATAAAAACAATAAAGAGGCCTACAGCCCCCAAAAAAGAAGCAGAGCCCCCCCCCTTAAAAAAAGAGGCAAAAGCCCAAGGATTTTAGGATGTAAATAGCTCGACACATATGTCACAAGCTAAAAAAAAAGCTGAGGTATCATAAAAAAAAGTCAGTGTTGATAATACATCAACACCCCGCCCCACCCCCCACCCCCCAATAAAAAAAAGAACCTGAATGTATAACACAAGCTATATCTCTTACTGGACTTATTGGAGATTATAGTCAATCTAATCCTCTTTAGCTCTGAAAACAAACAAACAAAAAAAAAAAAAGCTGCTATAACGCCATGACGTTGCCAAGTAATCTGAAGTTTACATTTAGTGGGGTTCCATTGCTTATTTTTATTTTTTTTTAAATTTCATTTTCTATGAAATCGCTTTAACAAGTGAAGTAAAAAGATGCCTTGATATTTTTTTTATGTAAATTCTGTAATTGTTATGATTCAATTCTTTATTTGTATTCTTGAAAAACAGTAAAGACAAGTCTCTGTTAAAACGGCTTAACTTGTATTATGACAAGCACATAACTGTTATGAAAGATAATTGTTCTGAAAGATAAGTAATCTGAAAGATAAGTGTTCTAAAAGATAAGTAATCTGAAAGACAAGTGTTCTGAAAGATAAGTGTACTGAAAGATAAGTAATCTGAAAGATAAGTGTTCTGAAAGATAAGTGTTCTGAAAGATAAGTAATCTGAAAGACAAGTGTTCTGAAAGACAAGTGTTCTGAAAGATAATTGTTCTGAAATATAAGTAATCTGAAATATAAGTGTTCTGAAAGATAATTGTTCTGAAAGACAAGTAATCTGAAAGATAAGTAATCTGAAATATATGTAATCTGAAAGATAAGTGTTCTGAAAGATAAGTAATCTGAAATATATGTAATCTAAAAGATAAGTAATCTGAAAGATAAGTGTTCTGAAAGATAAGTGTTCTGAAAGATACATGTCGCTTTATAGAGAGGTCAGAAAGAAGACCAAAGTTGTGTATAAAACATGTCACACTGTATTGTGATGGTCTGATGGTATAGATATGTCACAAATAGTATACATGAATAAGGATTTTAAAAGAAAGCAACAAGTCTCAACGCCTAGCAAAAAGAAAAGTCTATTAAATCAAACACACTAACACAAACACTTCATTTAGATTACACATATACACCTGATTCACTCACATTCACACAATTCATTCCATCAGGTCACACAAACAACTCATTAAATAAGATCATACACACTATTTATTCAGTCTGATCACACACATAATTCATTCAGTCAGATCACACACATAATTCATTCAGTCAGATCACACACATAGTTCCTTCAGTCAGATCACACACATAATTCATTCAGTCAGATCACACACATAATTCATTCAGTCAGATCACACACATAATTCAGAAATTAAACAGTCTTGACTTGACGTGTGTGTGTGTGTCCAGTTAACCAAAGTCTGTGTAACAGGAGCCGTCCTCGATTGTTACTTTTAAGTCATCTTACCCCATTGGTCGCCTCTAAGTCCTTCTCCCCCCTTTTGTCTATGCTTCTAATATATTCCTATTCACACACTCCACCAATCCGATTCTTGGTTAGAGTTTATTTTGTGCTTTCAATGTTCAATGCCAGTATGCCACAGAGAGTATATCAGAAAAAAAAAACAACAACCTGAAACAAAGCGTGGTATTCCTTGTATACCTTGTTTCCAGATGCTTGTGCTTGTAATTCACTACAGTTAAACAGAACATTTGCTCATATGCACAATGCCTAAACCATAACCCTTCGTTTGATGAGCAGTTTATGTCAATGTGTGTGTTGGTGACTCTATAAGCTGCTCCATAAAAAAACAACTCATACGATGTAATAGTTAAAAAAATAAAAATAAATAAAAACCCATTGTTTTAACAATATGAAAGAAATACGCTGGGCCGGTCCTACAGATTGCGGGGCCCTATGCGAAACGGATTGTTCTGGGTTCTGATAAGGATAATAAGTGAAAATTAAGATTTTATGTTTGAAAATAAATTCGTCTTTGCATTTTATTCATTATTTACTAAGTACAAAATCACTGTTAAATTAAATTTACGAGCCATCTACAGTAGATAGTAGTTTACACAAAAATAAAGACGATAAACATTCAGATCTGCCTTTTAGATTTAGGCCTACTATCGACTAGCAAAATATCGCTTTTTTTTTCCTAAGAGGTCGAGATAGATTTAGATCTATATTTGTAGGCCAGTGACTATTAAAGTAAATTAAGTATTTGAACTTCTTGTTTTGCTTAAAATTTGCATTATTATTACATATTTTATGAAATGAAAGCTGACAATGCCGTTTTTTTTTTTATATTACTAGTACGATTGTCGTTTTCCATATTGAATGACATCCAGAAATGACAATGTTGTCTGTTTTTAAGGAGATTTGCATCAGTTTTCTGAAGATTTTAATAATTTCAGATTTTCATGACTTTTTCGTATATTTTACACTTTCAGGAGAATTCCAGAAACCCTTTAATAATAAGTTAAAATGATTTATTTTAATAATTTACACCTAGAATTCGCGCGGGGCCTATGAAAGTGCTGGGCCCACTGCGGCCGCATAAGTTGCAGTGGCCTAAGATCGGCCATGGATATACACACCTACCCCCACCCCGAAAAAAAAAAAAAAAAAAAAAACAAACCATTTTGAGTTTTACGATAACAGGAGAGGCGTATTGAGATGACGCGGGACCCGGGACCCCCGAATTCTAGAAGGTTGATTGCTAATCCAAAATCTAGTCATACTGTATGCATCAGAACATTTTGTAAATTTACATCTATGTTGAAAAAAAACAAAACAAAAACAAAACTATTCGTAGCTAGTTTTTCGTTCCATCCAGATACAGAATATAGGAACTATTGTCCCGCTCTATATTTTAAAACATCTATGATAACAATTTTTGTTTGCACTGAAGAATCAAATTTTTGATACTCTTTCGTTTGTAGCAGAAAATAATATGAATATGAAGGAAGTATGAGAACTACGCTCTGTCACAGCAGCGGTCATCACAACGTAGGTACAACATATGGTCAACGAACTAGAGGTAGAATCTATAAGATATATATATATATATATATATATATATATATATATATATATATATATATATATATATATATATATATATATATATATATATATATATATATATATATATATATATATATAAGATATCTGAAGATTTTTAGTTGGCAGTCATCTTTCAAACATGCAAAGACCGCATAAACTTTGCAATCCATAATAGGATCTCGAAGACTATGATGATTCCCTGACCACGTCGAGCACACATTGTGACTGTATAGCCATAGAAAGAGATCCTTAGGGCTGGCGAAAATGTCTCTGCATGGAACAGTACCTGCGGAAAAAAGGAGAGGCAGACAGGGGAAGCAATGGTAGGAAAGCATTAAGGAATGTGCCGAAGAGACTCTTACTCTATAAAAACGCAGAGAGGAGTGGAAAAGAGACGAGAGTGTCTGGGAGGTCCAACAGACCGAAGGACAGGTAAAGGGGTAATCTTTCAATTTAGCGTCCTTGACATAGCTTAATTTATCTATGTTTTTTGAAACCTCTCCCCAATCGCCCAGCGTTCATTTGCTTACGCTTTTTTCTTTCTATTATAGTTCACCTCCAAATTTCCTCATTTCGCTTTGTCTTCTAAGAATGTCGTATATAGTAAAAAAAGAAAATGAAAAAGATATAACCCTTTCAGACGTTGTGATTTATGGGGATAGATGGTGTAAAGGTCATCTGTTTCTATGTCAGACGTTTAACGAGCTAGTTCTGTGGCCAGCACAACGACCAACAGCCTTTAGTTCCCCGACGTATGTCCGGTACCAATTAGCGTTGGCTGGACTCAGTGCAGACCAGATCTTAAGAATCAAACTATAAAGAAAAGTACTTAGAATAGTACTTAGAAAAACAAGACAAGATTCTGCTACTACGCTCTTACGCACGCTCCATTGGCTTCCCGTGAAAGCGAGAATCGACTTTGTCAACAGTGTATATATAACAATGAGATGCCCTTGTACCTTAGCGAACTGATTACTCCATATGTCCCCCAGAGAGCCCTGCGCTCAATGGACGCTTTTAGTGGTGCCACGTTTCTCCCTCAAAAGCTACGGTCTACGGGCTTTTTCAGTGCACGGACCAAAGGTTTGAACTCACTCCCCATTGACAAGATGCTACACCACTTTTAAGAAGAACATTAAGACCTACTTGTTTAAAACTTTTTTTTAGATTAGTTAAGACCCCAAACAGTAATGTTTGTGTTTGTAAGGTTATTACAGCGCCTTGGGCCTACATTTTGTTTGTTAACAGCGCTTTATAAATAAAATTATTATTATTATTAAAATTATTATAAAAAGAGAAGATTACTCTAATTAACATTTGGGACAAAAATCTCCAATACATCATCCGCTAGTGCCAGGCAGTCAGTATGTTCAACGTCGTAGAAATGTGACGATTTCTGTTTTTAGTGCTAGTTTTGTGACGATCTTAAGTTTAGGATTTCGTTGACAGTACAATGCTTATTTTCATTTGCGTGGACATTGTAGAGAAAAAAAAGTTACATTTTTGTTATATCAACATTTTTTTGGTGTGTTTTTCAAATTATCGTTATAACTTATCATACCGCAGTAGCCAGTGCAAAAAGTTACACCAAAATATCATATATAAAGTTTTGGCATTACTTTTTTTTTGGTATTGGGTACCCACCATAAATCTGTAAACTTCTAAAATTATGGAATCAATGCAATGAACGATAATAGTAATTATAAATTACTAGCCTGACATTACCCGCGGCCTGCGGGTCTTAGTTAGTGTTTACTAATCTAGTGGATTGGATTTAGATATATGTTAAACTTAGCTAATGATCCTTTCAAGTTTTTCTCTTTCGCTACGAAAATAAAATAAGTTGTGCGAAAATGGGTTTACCCGAAGCCGATACATTCATATCTATTAAAAACGAAAGATGAATATGATATAAAGTACAATTAAAACGGGTTTAACCGATTTGTTAAATGAATGGTATTATAAATAAGTCAGGACGTTCTGAATTCGCAGATATATGGAACGAATTTATGTAAAAATGCTTTTGAAAGACAAATTTGAAGCCTAATTTTATTAAATAATGAAATCAATAGACTATATTTTGTATTTTCATGTGTCAAAGTAAAAACTATATGTTCAAAGTGTAGTTATTAAAATTAGATCTAGATCTAAATCCTTTCGATCTTTTCTCATGTCAACATTGTAAACAAAGCCTAGATCCATGTAATAATATAACTTTAATAGAGTCGGTCAACTTTTTTTGTTGAGGGTTTTAAGTTTGTTTTAGGGCTACAATACATACACTACGGTCTAAGTTAGTACCTAAGGAACATTTTTGCCAAGTTTTATCAAGATCGGTCAAACGATTTTGAGTTCTATACGGGGACATACATACATACATACATACATACATACATACATACATACATACATACATACATACATACATACATACATACATACATGCATACATACATACATACATGCATACATACATACATACATGCATACATACATACATACATACATACATACATACATACATACATACATACATACATACATACATACATACATACATACATACATACGCCTCACATTCTGCTTTATATATTAGATGATATATTGTACAAACGTTTCTAAAATTTTAAATCGAAGTAAGAAACGTTACAGTTTTGAGACCAAGTCAAAATGGCGATCATCAGCATTGAGAACCACGTTACCTTGACCTCTCTCCATTGACCGATTTCTTAATGACCCTAACAGGAACTCATGTATTGACAGATCTATCGTGCGTCACAACGAGGCTTCCTCATCGGAGTTGAATTATTTATTACACGCCATTGTCTCTACTCTCAGGCTCAACCGATGCAAAAGCGGAGTGATTTGAAAGACTCAAACGAAGATAAAAAAAATTTGTTTGAGTAGACTTATTTGTTGAGAGGTGTAATCAAAACGAAAGGTTCTCTAAGAAGTTTCAAAAGACGAAAGTTTTGTGACAAGATCATGCGTCAAATTTTATTTTGTTTTCTTTTTTGCAATACTTCTATTCAAGTTACAACGTCATGGAGGGTAGAGGAGACTGGGTGGGTTGACACGGATCTCAAAAACGGCACTTACGATTTTCCTAGAGACTTAACGGTTGATGTATATCGCTGAGAAAAGAATGACTAGCTCATTGGCCACACTGGAAAACACTAGTTTGACCGTTATCATTTTTCAAAGAAAAAAAATACATTTAAATTTGGCTAGAGAAATAGGTCTAGATCTAGATCCAACATCGATTTTAAAAGGACTATCGCGTTTTTGAAAAGGCTATCGCGTTCGGGAAATTCCGAATATAAGTTTTTATTGATTCAAGAGTTCAATAATTTAATGTTCAGGAAAATTTTTAAATAGTTTTATTAGAAACCCGTTGTTCTAGTCGCCTACCTACACCCGGTATGGCGATTATGTAACATGGGTTTCACCCATTTTATTACTGAAAAAGTTTGTTTACTCAAATGAGTGCTTGTAAACATTGTGCTAGCATGTCGCATCCTTTATATGAAAGGTTTAGGCCGGCAACACAGAGTTCAAATCAATTGTCTGCATTGCTCGAAATTTATCAAGTACGGAAGGCTGGCTTGTAGGTCAATCAGCTCCAAATGCAAATCTGTAGGGGCACTTCTCAGCGGCAATAAAAAAAAAAACAACAAGCATTTCGAAATCTGCTGCTCTGTCATTTAGTTGAATGGACATTTTTTTACTCATCTCGTCCGCTTGTTTTGTAGTTAGCATGCCAGAAAGGCTGACTGCTTCAACTGCTTTTTTTTTTGTTGTTGTCAGGACAAATTAGCTTTCAACACTGCTAGCAAAGATATGTCCACCTTTTCCCGTAAGTTTCTACCTCCAGAGTCTACCGCTCGTTTCTTCGGCTCTACCATTTCATCAACGCCTAAATATTTGATTACAAAGTCCCTTTCGCGTTGATATCAACAGAACACCGCCCAAAATGATGCAGAATTGATTTACTGTGTTACACAAAAGATGTTGAGAACACGGCTAGCTCAAGACAGAAGCGGCACTGTTCTAGCTCCTAAAACAACTGTCAACAATTGTCACCGAAACAATAAACGTTGTTTTGTTTTAAGAGAGAAAAAAAAAAGAATATGAATTTTAGAATACAATCTTATCTTATCTTATATAATACAGACGTTACTTCAAAAAAGAAGATGATTATGTCTTACGCATCATGCATTCAGTCATGCATATTAACCAATGACTTAAATTGTGCCAAGTCACTGGTTTTTCTGGCTAGCTCAGGCAACCCATTCCATGCTCTAATAGCACTAGGGAAGAAGGAGTATTTGTACAAATTTGTCCTAGCATATGGGACGAGGAATGTGCCTTTATTTTTGTGTCTTTCAGAGTATTTTATTAAATTTTGTTTTTGTATTTGAAGATTATGGTTCAGTGTTTTATGTATAATTGCTACTTTACTTTTGAGTCTTCTGTCCTGAAGGCTTTCTAAATTTAGTGATTTTACTAATGGTGTTACCCTAGTCAAATGTGAATATTCGTTTGTTATGAATCTCACTGCATTATTTTGTGTCTGTTCCAGTTTCTCAATGTTTTCTTGAGTTGATTAGAATGAAATCCATCAAAGAAAAAGCGAGAGTCCTAATTTTGGGAAAATACATTTTTCAACCTTTTTACAAAGCTTGTATCTGCTCACTCTGTCTGTCTGTCTGTCTGGCTAAAAGAACGCTAAATGCATGACATTGCGCTAAACAAAAAACAATTGCTAAAATATATCTATTATTATTGTATTATGCTTGTTTAAAAAGTTATGTTCAACCACTATATATTTCGACGTGCCACATCGCGGGCCCGAATTTGGTCCTGGGCATCTCTGTTGTAACAAATTGGTATAGTCAACGTCTAGGTATAACCAATTAAAAAAAATATGCTCTAAAAGTACCATGGTACTTCCCCAGTAAATAAAAATTTACTAAGCCACTAAAAATTAACTTAGAAACTAAAATTGGATACATGACAAGGGCATAAACGTATTAATTATGTGAACAAAAGCTAACATCTGATAATCTGTTAGAAGTGACAAAGTGACCTCACTTGACCTCTAATTTAAAAATACCCACAGGTCAGTTTCATACGTCAAAACATTAAAGGGTTATCCATAACATAGGTTGAATGGTGTCATCCAGATAAGTTTCATTGATTAAATGAGAATAAACAATAATTATGAATGTACTGGCAGTTAGGATATGTATGACGTAGTGTTTTGATAAAGTAATTTGGTGAAGGCTTTAGTAGTGCGGGTTGCGCGGTTGCTGAGTGGTTAAGCTCTTAACTTCCGAACCTGGTTCCTGGGTTCGAATCTCGGTGAAGACTGGGATTTTGAATTCGGGATTTTTAGGGGCACCCCTGGGTCCACCCTACTCTAATGAGTACATGACTTTAGTTGGGGAAAGTAAAGGCGGTTGGTCATTGTGCTGGCCACATAACACTCCTGCTCGTTTACTGTTGGCCAAAGAAACAGATGACCTTAACATCGCCCGCCCTATAGACCGCATGGTCTGAAATGGGGAAACTTTACTTTAACTCACTATTTAATTGGATGGAAGGCAGGGACCATCGAGAAAACAGTATAAATCGCACACCACAAGACCAGGCATCCATATCCTACTATTAATAGCATGCCTCCTTCTCCATTTAATATAGATATAATGTGCTAGCGATATTTATGGTTATTCATACCAAAGCTATAGTTATGATATGCTTAGTTATTAATAACCATAAATCTTTTTAACTACTTAATTTATCCCCTTGAAATTCAAGATATTCATGAGCTTGGAGACTTAATCTAAAGCATAAAAGTTTTAACGTTTTTAATGACTCGTTAAGTTCAAGCGCACGTAGCCTCTCGCTTTGCACATCATAAGTATTTGGTTAAATAACAGCGCCGATTCATTTGTTAAAGGCAAGTAAATAAATAAAAAAAATTGTATTAAAAAACAGAGAATGTAAAAAAAAAAGACGAAACAATTTATAACTAATATTAACATTAAAACTCACACTCTTGCGCGTAGTGCTAGATTAAAATGGTGTTATTTAAATTTACTATTATTTGACCGTAAATGATTTTAACATTAAGTAGTCTTCTTTGTGTTTCAGTTATTCAAGTTGTTTTTCACCGCTTTTAAGACATCAAGAAGTTTACTTAGGGAATTGATATTCACTTTGTGTTATGATAACCATGCAAAGATATAATATTTATTTGAGAAATGTATTAATGACTGAGGAAATGAAACAAGAAAATATTTTTTAAAAAATTAAAAAAAAAAACCCCACAAAGCTTACATTAAGCGTACTAGTATCAATTAGTTGGATCATTTATCTAATTAAATTGAAATAACACTAAAAAAAAAAGCATTTATAAAAAAAAAAGTGGGGTGGGAACGACCTAAATTTGAACTGATGGCTCAAGCTTTCTCAAGCCAACACGGTAACCACTCTGTTTATGGAGCGCTTATGTACATGGAAGATTGTAGAGTTATCTATTGTTCCTATAGTCTCGTCCTATGTTTCATGTTGTGTTCACTAAGACTCGGATGACGACCTATAAAAGGGGACTAATTCTGCCTACACCACCAGTCGATTAAAATTTCTTTCCCTTGTTCGAGATACCAAACAAATTTATTTATTGGTGGTAAGCGTGGTCGAGAGGCTAAGTGCGTTTGAACTTGGCTTGTCTCGGCTACCTAGAAGGGGGCTCGAGGCTCGACATCCGACTCGGGCAGAGTTGTGATTTACTGAGCGCCTAAAGGCAGCACGGAAAACCAACTCCTAGATACCCCCCCCACACACACACACACTGGTCCACAAATGAGATTGGACCAGAGAATGCTCTGAGCATGCTATAAGCATGAAAGTAGCGCTATATAAAAGCTCTATTTTTTTTTATTACCAAAAGTTAATTAACTTATTGTTGTTGTTTTTTTCCACCTTCATTGGTTCTTGTGTTGTCAGGTGAAAGAAATAAATGTGCAAAATTTCCGCTTGACCCGAGATTAGGTGTGGGGGAAATAACGTTGTACAAACTTTTGACCAGACAAAATGAGTTGATATTTGTTAACATTGTAAAAAAAAATTGAATAGAATAATGGAGAAATGGACCAGCTCCCACTCAAACTTCGAGAAAAGCAATGCCTACTACGATCTGCCCAGACCAGATCAACCTATAATATTTCGTCTCAGAACCGGACACAACAGAATGAGACAACACATGTTCCGGACAATAACAATGGGAACTAGTGAGATCTGCCCGTGTGGACCATCCTCTGAGAATGCAGACCATGTCCTCCAAAGCTGCATACTATATCGAGAGACCCAAACAAGACACTGGCCCCAAACCTCCCTATAAAACAAAAACTATATGGAGAGCTGCCAAATCTGCACACCACTGCACAGTTCATCAGTCTGAACCCTCCAAAATATAAATGAGAACGAAGAAGAATAAGTTACTGAGACCAGTTATAGATTCATCCGAAGATTGTTTACTCTAACGCAAATCCTAACTCTAAGAAGTAGAGATCTTTTGTTGTTTGTTAGTCACTTAGTGCAGTGTTTCTCAAACTGTGCTCCGCGAAACCCTTATGTTCCTCGAGGCTTGAATATTCTACAAACTACTGGAATAATTAACTAGTAGGCCACCGTTTGAATTAACCTCTCTAAAAAAGTGTTCCGTTATGGGAAACATTTATTTAGTGCATATAAAAGATTGATGTATAATAGAAGCACGGTATATAAATGTAGGCTAATCCATTGTTACATAAAATGGGTTATGCTTGTATTAGGCATTGTTAAGTATTTTTTAAATTCCTTTATAAAGGGCATAGTGGGGACTTTAGGTCCTTCAAAATGGCTCATTCAGTAGCAGTTTCACAGACGTAATTCGTTCCTGCCCACGGGTCCGCCCCTGATCGATTGATTGGTTAACTGTTGGAACTCATATAATAGTAAGTCTTGAACCACCTATACAAGAGTTTGTAATATAAATGCTACCTATTACTTAGGACCCAAAAAAAAAGTATTTTCATAGTCAACCTGCCAGTTATTTCCCCATGACATCTAGACATTAATCTAAACTTTCAATGAACTCTGTTCTGATCTTATCTTTAAAAAAAAATGTTTGTAAAATGTTTTACACATTTCAGATGTTCCTTCAGATTCTGACATTCTAACCAAGTGGATGACTGAAGATTGCAGCATGGAGGATTCGAACCCTGGACCTTCGAGACCACTGAACGACTGTCCAGAGCGCGTACCACGCAACCAGGCCGCCATTAAATTACAGACATTCCTTCGAAAGAGAAGACAATGTCCATGTGTTAATCTACTCGTGCATGTTAATTAGAGACTTAAACTCTGCCAATTCATTGGTTTTCATAGCTGATTCAAGCAACCCGCTTCATGCTTTAAAGGCACCAGGTTTTAAACCAATTTTTTTTATTTGTAAGCTACAAGCATTCACTTCCTCTCTCCCCACCTCCCCCCCCCCCAACCCAAAAAAAATTATTTGAAAGAAGATCCACCGCCCGCCATCTCCAGTTACAACTTATTAGATAAATGCGACCATACCAAGAGGTTGTCAAAGGGGCATAACTCTGGAACATGTCTTTCACAAACAGTAGGTCTATGCGTTCAAAAGTGGAGAGAACCTCAAGTCTCATTTGTAAAAACATGGCCCACAACTCTACCAAGTTCACGAGGGTATTGTGGATCGCAGACCACATGGCGGATGGCGCTGTAGTGTTTGTTTAATATATAGTAGGTTTATATCGGAGACCGAGTTCCTACTTCGTTCTAAATTTTTTGTATTCTCTTTAAAGGGTACTATTACTAATTGATTATAATAATAATAAGACGTGTCTTCGAGTCCGAAGATGAATAAAGAGATCTGTATTTCCCGTGGCTACGCAGCCCCATCTTTGACCTTTGCCACATCAGCATGATCTAGGCAAGCACGGCGGGCAATGAATATTATTAATTAAAATAATAAGAAAATGTGTAAATTTGGTAGTATTGCGCAATAGGGGCGTAGCTAGGAATTTCCCACCGTTTGGGGGCATATGGGGCTTGACCTCTTTGGGGGGGGGGGGCGTGCATTTTGCGTAATATTTAATTTTTAATGTAAAAAAAAACTCATTTGGGGGCCCCCTCTAGTGGGGGCACGGGGGGATTTTCAAATTCTCCCCCCTCCTTCCCACCCCAGCTACGACACTGTTGCGCAAGTAGAATACTGCACAGCAGTAAGATCCAGTTTAGGAACAAAGCGTAGACTTAATAGATCGCAAGGTCTGAAAGGGAAACGTTACTGTTGACTTTATGGATATCTTTGGTTCAACAGTTACGCTGGGCAGGCCACGAGTAGGGGACGAATGTATGCCAAAAGCAGTCTTTTTTGGTGAGCTAAACGGTGGTCGACGTAACAGAGCCCCACGGAAACGCTTCAAAGACCAGCTTAGGCGCCAACATGCCTTAGCTGACATAGAAGAGAGTGCCTGGTTGCATGCGGCTTCAGAACGAGACAGCTGGAGGTCACTTACAAATGCCGCGGGATACACATTCGAGACCAAAAGAAAATCCGCAGCCGAGGACAGACGTAGACGGCGAAAGAAAATCGACCACCGGCGGACAATCGTTATGCTTGCCATGGAAGTGGCAAAATATGTAGGTCACAGCTTGTTTTGCGTAGCCACTGCATTCCTCACTAATCTTCGGACTCGAAGACAAGCCTTATATTATTATTATCTTTGATTAGTTTATTGTCTGTAACTTTTATGACTTCATGCTTGGATTAAAAGCTGAATTTTAAAGCGTCTATTTTAAGTTGTTGATTCCCTGACTCCGTTTGTAAAAAGAGGACACACACACACACACACACGTAAGCATGTTCATCAACACGCACACACACGTACACGCATACCATTGAGTTAAACTGCGTCAAGCCTTATCAGTCCAAAGTGATATAGGATACGTACTTTGTCAACCTATATAAACTATCACTCTACAACAGAACTATTACAGTAGTTAATGTAACACACCAGCTTGTATAAGTCTCGAGTTACTGGAAATAATAAGGCGATTTATGCTCTGCACATTTCTTATGCGCAGGACAAAACCCGTAGTAGTGCTCCTTCTTTCCTAGTGCCTACAATGAAATGGGTTGCCTGAATCAGCCCAAAAAAACAAAAAACAAACAAAAACAACTACCAATCACTTAGCAGAGTTTAAGTCTTTAATATATATGCACATAAATGGGATTTTAAATTTTGGGATCATTGGGCGCCTCTTAGTCCACCCAGCTCCTAATAGGTACCTGACATTAGTTTGGGGAAAAGTAAAGGCGTTGTGCTGGCCACATGACACCCTTGTCAATAGTAGGCCATAGAAACAGATGACCTTTACAGTTTACATCATCTGACTCTGAAAGGGAAACTTTACTTTATATATATATATATTATATATGTACGACTAGATTAACACATGGGCATGCGATAGGACGTAATTGTTTTGAAGGAATGCCTGTAATTATTAATTACGATATGAAATACATGTAGTTGGATATCCTCCCTTACAATCATAAATCTTTCTATTTATAGTTTATACCTATGTGCATATTTCGGAAGACTACAAGAAGCTATTGGACAAAGTTCAAGATCGAAGAAGATGATTGTACTTTTTTAAAAATGAAAACTTGACGGACAGACAACACAAACAACTCTCCATCGGGACCGCTAAAAACAAAACATACATCTTTTACACCTTTTACACCTTTCGATCTAAGGGGCTAAATAATGTAGAGATCATTTGTTTCTATGGATCACGGGGTCACAAGATATGAAGCAAGAAGAGTGACCACTGAGCGCCGAACAAACAAATAAAAAAAAACTGAGAGAAGAAGCAGGCCTATCTGAAACTGACCAAACCTACCCATTCCACTTATGCGGCCGGCCTTTTAAAGCGAGGATTGGACTTTACAGTCATGTAAATATATATATATATATATATATATATATATATATGTATGTATGACGGTTAACGACAGCGTCATGTGGCCAGAACAACGACCATTCACTTCCTCAACGTATTAGAGTTGGGTGGTCTTTACTGAAATTCGAGACTCTCTTCAGCACGGAGGTCAAGAGTGTTATTACATTTGACTAGAAATGGAATTTAATTAAACATCTGTATAAGTTACCTTATTCTTCAAACACCTTACTGTTACAGCTTATGATTTGACTTGCAACTTATAGACCTCTTTTTTATTGTTCTAGTCAATCTAGTGCCTTACTACAAAGGCTGGCGACCACTAAGTGAATCATCAGGACAGAACTGCTGTTGTCAAAAGTTTTCGAAAATTATTCTCTCTATCTTCTTTCTCCATTTTCTCTTTTTTAACGGCTCTCTAAAGGGAAAAAGACGCTATTAGTTTTCTGTGGAATGTCTGTTCGTTCGTCCGTCCGTCTGTCCGTCCGTCCCGTTCAGATCTCCTAAACAAGAAAGGAAAGTGAAAATCCAACATCATATTTTAGAACATTCAAAGTTCTGATGCAACGGCTACTTTTTTCTTTTCTGAAAGCGAAAAATCTAATTTTTAAAATCACTTATGCAAGCAGTTTTTTCATAAAAATACACCACTTTTACAACTATTCACTACTAATAGTAACATACACGGGAGGTCCCTTATTAGGAAAGTCGACAATGCCTGTATATCATATTTTTAACATATTTATGCAAACCGTTTCAAATTTTTTGTTCAAAATTTTTTTTTTTTTTACATTTGTATTGCTGAGTTAAGTAAGTTTGTTATACTTACTTCTACATTTACACACAAAAAAATGTTTACTTTTTTTTTAAGAGAAAAAATCTATTTAGTATGCATATAAGTTGGACATAATTTAAAACAACAATTAATAAGTAGGTTTTCATATTATCGCGTGAACAGCAGCATTGCATAATGGTAACAGAACACTGAACAAAAGGAATTTTTTTTTATGGAAATGTTTTTTCTTTAGGAATAAGAACAAAACAATTAGAGCAATAATATATTCATTATAAGACATCAGTTAGGCCAGGTTCACATCTAACTTCACATTCACCTATCCTTTGGTCTGTTGACCGCTGGAGCACCACTCAAGATCCTTCCACCTTCTTTCTCCATTCTTCTCTGTCATTTGTCTTTGATAAAATCTGATTCTGATGTTCTTTCTGAAAATATTGAAACCTGCCTTTTTACCTGCCTGGGTGGACCACTTCGGGGGCCGATTTTGAGTTTGTGTCTCTACACAAATTGTCTTTGTAACCTAGTTTTTTTATCATTCTCTTTCGCTCTTTCTGTAATTCTCTCAATTCTCTTCTTCTCTCCATGAATCTCTTCCTCCTCTTTCGGTTTCTTTATTTCCCTTGTTGGAGATACTAAACAAAATAATTAATTACCAAAAGTTAATTAACTGATTTGTAATTTTTTTTAATGGATTTTTTTTGTCAGGTAAAAGAAATAAAGTTTTTTTTTCAGACCTTGTGATCTATTGTGCAGATGATGTAAAGTTAATCTGTTAGGGTCTAAGGTTAACGAGGGTGTCATGTGGCCGGCACAACGACCAACCGCCTTTACTTTCCCCCCAACCAATGTCAGGTACCCATTAGAGCTGGGTAGACTCAGAGGCGCCCAAAGATCCCGAAACTAAAAATCCCCAGTCCTCACCAGGATTCGAATCCGGGACCCAGGTTCAGAAGTCAAGCGCTTTACCGCTCAGCCACCTCAAAATTTCAGCTTGATCCGAGAATGTTGTCGGAGAAATAACGTGTAAAAACTTTTTACCAGACAGACAGACAGACATAGTTGATATAAGCTTTGTCAAAAGAGATAGAACTTTACAATACAAAAAAAAAAAATAGATACAAAGAAAAAATGGATTGTAAAAAATCCAAATATACAAGAAAGATACAAGAAACATTCAGGTGATTTAAAATAGGCGATTAGGCGTTATCCATTTGTATCGTATTTACTGCTGACAGTTTCAGAGTCTAGTTGTACTTCTCTAGGTGTAACCTGCACATTGTTTTGTAGTCTATTTGTTCTAATTGACGGTTAACTTACAAATCAAGACACCACAGAAAAGAATGTAACCAAACCTTTAAGGCTAACAACGTCAGCCTTACGTCATACATCCGTACGTCAGTTCACTTGCCTATATCAATTATCTCTATCGCAGTGAGCCCCACGCGGCTACACAGTTCTAAACCTTTCTTGCTTAATTGCAAACCAAAGCGGACGGTTAGATGTATCGCTGTACAACTATACTCGAGCATTTATTTATTTAATCACACTCAGGCTCGCCCTTGGCCAACCTGTTGATTGGAGCCCCACCCCTCGCTTTGCTCTCTCCAGATAGCTTAGCTCGCCCCTCCCCCTTTTTTTAAAAACTTTCTCTCTCTCTTAACTAGCAAAACGTTTATTACAGTATTTTATCTTCTCCAAGACACGAAGGCAGGCAGGTGCCTGGAAGGACGCTGAGAGAGAGAGAGAGAGAGAGAGAGAGAGAGAGAGAGAGAGGGAGGGAGGAAGAGGGAAAAAAAAAGAAAACAAATTTAGAAAAAAACTTATTGTGAGTTGGCTGCGGGCGAGCCACAGTTGCGGCTAAGCGAGGAAGGGGGATAACTTGCAGTACCAGGCATGCCAAATTTTATCGCATTGTACAGAGTTAGTTCCCCACCGACTTGAACGTTCCCTCAAGTGCTTTCTGAGTACCGTCTGGTGTTGTTTCTTTATTTCGCGTTGTTGGGTTGTTGTTTTTTATAAACTGCTCACTTGACTGCCACCAGCACACACAGTCTCCGTGTTTGGTGCAGTCTTGTTCTCACATGGCGTCATTACGTGATCTTAGCGCTACATAGACATGGATATAGGCTTGGGATTACGTACGGCTAGACCAACACAGATAAACTAGACGTGTTCTCGTCTGCACGCGTTACTAATTAAAAACTAGACCTAGAGTCTAGGTCTATTCCCCTGCTTATTATCAGGTAAGTGGGTCATGTCACAGTCATGTGTATAACATTTCATCTTCATAATTGAAATAGTCGAATTTAGAACTAAGCGATTATAGTTCATAGAATTATATAAAAACATGTTCCTATCCTAGTTTTTAAGTTTAAGCTTATTCAACCGTATCTCTCTAAATAACAACAGAGATAAAGATATTAACTCTTTACCTCCGGAATTATTTTCCACATTGTTCTTCTTTCACATTTGTACATTCTACCCTGTAGGCTTTAATCTTCAATAACATTTCTGTTTGTAATCAGAAAGCGTGACTTTTGGTATATAATTATTGGAAACGGCATGCTTTTTTTATGCAACACAAATGCAAATTTATAAAACCAAAAATTAATTCATTTTTATGGGGTCAAATCAACGATGGTTTCATTAATTAGAGACTCGCACGTTGTCGCACGATGAGTTAAATCACACATGCACAACCTATAATAATACTCAGAAAGATACTTAAGACACATTTCTTATTCCAAATGCTAGGACTTAATTCACACAAGGCCCCTTCTTCTCTATTGTTATTGGATTTTGGGTTGCATGAATAGAGATAGGAAAATCCAATGACTTAGAAGAGTTTAAGTCTCTAATTAACATGCGCGACTAGATGAGCACATGGATACGTGTAGGACGCAGTTACCTTCAGTTACGAATGTCCTTGTTTGCTTACAGATTAATGTATCCACCTCTGACACTCAAAACAATCCGTGTCCTGATATTAAAAAGAGGACACACATTTTTGCGACCCCGTTTGTGGAAACGCGGTTCTTTTTTGATTGATTTATGTTTGTTAGGAACAATGTATAATTGTGCAAAGTTTCAACTTGATCCGTGAATGGGAAGTGGGAGAAACAACGTGTACAAGATATGTACCAGACAGACAGACAGACAGAGTGAGTTGATAGAAGCTTTGTGAAGATATTGAACATCCAATTTCACATTATTTTGTGTCTTTCTAAATTTAGGTGCAACAGCTACTTTGTTTTTTGTCTTTTGAAAGCAAACTGTTTATTTTAACATTAATTGTAGAAACCGGTGTATGTTTTTTTTTTATTCAGTTAATACTTTACCAGTTTTAAAATAATACAAACGTCTATATAGCAGGTCTATTTCTAAGAATAGTAATAGGCATGGTAATTGTATAGACATGCGGCCTACATATTAATAGAGTCGTTCCAAACGCCGTTGAGACCCCCAACTAATGGGAAGGATTTCTTCCGGAAGCTATGTAAAAGAGCAGGATCCTTGTCCGAAGACGTCCCACCAATAAAATGATGCTCTGAGAACATTTATTTTTCGGGTCCCTGAGTCATTGTTCTCTTGTCCCTGCCGTGGCGAGGGCGGAGGCCGAGACCCAAGAGGAGACCGTCGTATTTCCACATTTTATAGTCACCAACCTTTAGAATGCCGCCACCACAACGTTCAATGTTTTGAATGCTGTACTTCGGAAGCCAACTAGAGGTTATGGTTTCCTGTTTCCTCTCATAAACGTTCACACGACAGGGCAACGATGAGGCGGGAAAACACAACACACACGCACGCACACTTACACACCAGATGTTGCCATTAATTACATTTAACATGAAGCTAGAAAAAATAAAAAAAATAATTAGAAAAAACAACAACAACAACAACAGATGTTTGATTAAGAGTACTTGTATTAATTAGTTTGGATCAGTCATGTAATTAAATTTGTAATAGATCTAGACTAACAATAAAAAAGTATTTATAAAAACATTTTTTTAAAAGGGAAAGACCTGAATTCGAACTTATAAGCTAAAGCCTTCTCAGGCGTCTCAAGCTTCCCATTCCCTTGAGTTAATTAACTAATTACTTTGTCTGTCTGCGTGTCTGTATGGCCAAAAGTCTGTACACGTTATTTCTACGACACCCAATCTCGGATCAAGATGAAATTTTGCTAAATTATTTCTTTTACCTGACAAGACAAAAATCAATTTTAAAAATTAACCAATTAGTTAATGAACTCTTGTTAGTAAATTATTTTGTTTGGTATCTCAAAAAATGAACGAATTTGTACTTTGATCGGTGTTATAAGCTGAATTAGTCCCCTGTCGTCTGAAGCTTATTCAACACAAACAAGAAATAGAAACAATAGGGAAATGCGAGAAATAGCGTGTACAAGATTCCACCCCAGACTGGCCAGACAGACATTTTTTTTTCAGCAGACGAAAGCAGCGATTGCATTTTTTTTAGCTTCAAAATATGGTGCGATTAGAATTTCAGTTGCGTCTTTAGCTTTTGAGCTATAAATGTGACAGACCAATCACGCCTTTTTCATCTTTTCGTGACAGCTAAAAATATAGTACGTGTATTTAAAAATAAAATCTGCATATTTCATTTAAAATTAACAACAACAGCAAAAAAAGAGTCTCATAGGACCAAAAGTAGCCGTTGCGAAATGTTTTAAGCAGAAACATGCGATGGTGAAATTAGGTTTTCAAAAGTATTTTTAAACTTTGAAATCTAATCGTGACCACAGAGGACGGAAAAACAAAAAAAAAGGGGGGGGGGGAGATGATGATCACATGCTATTTTCTTGTCCTACACATCACGTGATTTCTGTCACGTGATAGTTAAAAATAGGAAATGATTAAAACAAAACAAAACAAAAATGTTTCCCCATTTCGATTTGGATAAAACGCAGGGACCTAACTCTATGCACATTGAGTGGTTGTAAAAGGGACACTCAAGAGCCTTTTTTTAAAACAGTGTCAGTAGAATGTGAACTTTTATACAACAGGCTCATAAATCTTGTATGCGTTATATGCAGAACTAAAACAAATAAATTCCACTTATCTTATTCACGGTAAACCAGTAACACAAACTAAAAACGCAAAATACCTAGATGTAATAATAAATGAAAAACTGTCATGGGATCCCCATAGTGATGAAACTATTTTAAAAAATGAAACAAAGCATTATGGTTTATTAAAAGAAATTTCTATAAATCAAATAAGACCATAAAACTAAAATGTTATTTAACCTTGATTAGGCCAATAATAGAGTATGCATCCTCCGTTTGGGACCCCTCAACTCAAGTAAATATTAAGAAACTGGAACAGACACCAAATAAAGCAGTGAGATTCAAAACAAACGAATATTCACATTTGACTGGAGTAACACCTTTAGTAAAATCACTAATTTTAGAATGCCCTCAGGATAGAAGACTCAAAAGTAAAGTAGCAACTATACATAAAACACTGAACCATAATCTTCAAAATCAAAAACAAAATTCAATAAAATACTCAGAAAGACACAAGGATAAAAGCACATTCCTCGCTCCATATGCTTGGACAATTTTTTACAAATTTTTCACATTTATGGAGTGAACCATCTCGGCAGATGTTTAAGCTCAAGACTTATAATTCTATAGAATATAAATTTATTCATTTTTATATAATTTATATTCAATAACATACTTTATAATATTTATAAAATATTTTAGACTACATTCGATATAATACTTTACAATATTCTCTATCCTAAACCATAAATTGTATTTAGTAAGTCTATTGGTGTCAGAAATACAAGTACACCCAGTGTTGTATTTTGACGTAGTTTTTTCAGGTTATCATCTTTCCACAGCTACTGCTAAAACAATCTTAACTGAGAGCATCAACACATATAGCCTTGTTTTACAACTATTTGGCACATAGTCTAGTTTTACAACTGTTTTGCTCAAAGACTAGTTCTTAGGTAGTTCCTCTGCTAGATATCTATCTAGTAGCAATGTATTTAAGCTGTGTCATTTTTACAAAGCCTATATCAACCCTGTCTGTCTGGACACATATTTTGAACATGTTATTTCTCCCACTTCCCACTCTCGGGTCAACATTACACATTTTTTTAGGTCAATGACAACATAAGAATCAATCAAAATAATTAGTTAAATGGTGGTAATTATTTAATTTTGTTTGATCTCGAAAAAAGGAAAATTCTTACAGTATTGAGATATGTTGTAAATATGGAGTTATTCCCTTTATAAAAAAAACTTTGCTTTGATCTTAAGTAGTTCTTTTAAAATTGTGCTTGTTATCTAGCTCCAAGAACGAAATAGCCACCATTTTCTTAGCACTTGAAGTAGCCAGGTGTCTTTACTTAGGCATCTGCAAAAGAAGATTTTTAATTTTTTTTTTTCAAATGGCTCATAGTAAAACAACAACAAACAAACAAAAACGATTAAAATTCTTGATTAGCTTGTAGTATTCTAAGTATATCTAAAATATTCAGCATATTCATAAAAAAATGAAGTTGTTTCGTTTTACCGATCTCACTGGAGTACATAAATCAAAAGATAGCTTGTTAAAACGTGAAGTCTTTTTTTGAACAATTGGCTAGTCAGTAGACATTTAAGTTCTAAAGTGTCATTTCAAAAGAACACAAAGGCAAGGTAAAAGTGTCTTTTTTCTTCTTTTCATGTGAGAGACGAAAAAATCGAAGTGTAAATTTTAGGTTTCCTTTGATTTTTGAAAAACCCAGAATGCTTGATGTTTTCTCAAACAGCTCAAGTTTTTAAAACCCAGCTCAACAGATTGCTTTTATTTATTTATTGAGCGACATAGTACTCTCAAAGTAACATTGCACGATGTCTTGTGTTTGTGTTAAAACGGAGGCGCGTAGGCTGATAGATAAAGCGTTCGGCCTTCCGAACTGAGTCCCGGGCTCGAATCCGGGTGATTTCTGATTTTTAATATTGTACATATTTTTTTTCTTTCCTTGTACACGTTTTTTTTCCCTTGTACACATTTTTTCTCCCTTAACACATTTTTGTTTCTCCCTTGTACACATTTTGTTTCTCCCTTGTACACATTTTGTTTCTCCCTTGTACATATTTTTTTCTCCCTTGTACACATTTTGTGTCTCCCTTGTACATATTTTGTTTCTCCCTTGTACACATTTTTTCTCCCTTGTACACATTTTGTGTCTCCCTTGTACACATTTTGTTTCTCCCTTGTACACATTTTGTTTCTCCCTTGTACACATTTTGTTTCTCCCTTGTACACATTTTGTTTCTCCCTTGTACACATTTTGTTTCTCCCTTGTACACATTTTGTTTCTCCCTTGTACACATTTTGTTTCTCCCTTGTACTCGTTTTTTCTCCCACACCCAATTTCGAACCAAGTTTAAAATTTTGCACAATTATTTCTTTTACCTGACAAGACAATAAAAAAAAACAACACCAATTAGCTTATTAACTAACTATTGGCTATCAGTTATTTTGTTTGGTATCGAACAAGGGAAAGAAATCGTACTTGATTGAGGAAATATTTTTAATCGCACAGATTTATTCTTGCTAGTCTAGAATCTATCTATTACAAATTTAATTAAAGAATGATAATATAAATAATTTATAAATTTATGCTAAATATACGTTTTTTATGTTGTTGTTTTTTGTTGAAGTAATTTTTTCCTGTTTTCCATTTGATTTTGGATTCAGGTGGGTTTTTTTGTGTGTGATGTGACATGACCTATCATTTATGCATGTTTATATGTGATTAAGATTGTCACACATTCAAAGAAATTAGATACGTATCTTTCTTTTTAAAGGCAAAATAAAAATGAACATTTATAACGCGCCCAAGACATTCAGCGCCTAAATGACCACGTCGCCAAACAAGGCGTCGCCTAAACGACCATGGCGCCAAAAAGGCGTCGCCAAATCTTCCTGCTTCGCTTTAACCCCTTCCCTGTTGTTTTCAAAGTACTGTACGATTGATAATGCTTAAACGTTTTTAAAGGACTGGGCGGACCTAAGTATTTTTTTTTTTTTATTGTGGCTTCTATTAGTGTTTTGTTTTAATGTGTCCCGAGACATTTTTAGTGCTTTGAGTCTGGGATTTGCCTCTCAAAACTTGCCTCGCACGTATCTATTTTCGGAGCTTCTGCGCCATTAAATGCAGGTACGTAATGTGCTACTTCCGGTCCGGTTTAATGTACCCAGTAAGGTGGGGGGGGGGGGGGGGGGGTTATGAAATGTGCGATTATGTGTGCATTAAGTAAAAAAAAAAGGGGCGGAGTTGGGGGAGAAGAGATTTAAAATAATTATATGATAGTAAAGCTAATTGACATTGATACCTAATACGTGACGAGTGCCACGTGACCAGCGTCAGGAGACGCGTCAGAGTTTAACATTATTACAAGGTTGTGATGGTGTGTAACAGTGATGCACAAACTATGGCACGCGGGCCTAGTCCGGCGTGTCACGTGTTGCTGCTCGGCGCTTTGAAGCTTCTTCCCACAGTATAGGAAGTTGTCGCGGAGGCTCGTTTCAATTGGACGCAAAGATTTTGTGCATTGACGAGGCCCGTGACTTAGGTGTATGAAATGAATATGTCCTCCGCGTAGAAAGAAGTTGGTCTCATTTAGTGTAAATTACATTCACATCTGACTTGGTTCAGCGTAAAATAAAGCAACTCTTTCAGACCTTACGATCTACAGGGCATGTCGATGTAAAGGTCTTCTTTTTCTATGGCCGACAGTTTACATGGGTGTCATGTGGCCAGCACAAAGACCAACCGCTTTAATTTTACCGAACTAATGAGAGTTGGGCGACCTTAAAATCCCGAAATTAAAAAATCCCAGTCTTCACCGAGATTCAAACCCGGGACCCCTTGGTTTGGAAGTGGTCAGCGAGTAGGCCTTAATGTGCGTGTGTGGATGCGTAACTTTTGTGTGCTGGGCTTTTATTAAGTTTCAATCAGATCTATTAAACTTAAATCTAATTTTATCAAGATAAGCCTCATAACATATAAACATTTGATTTTATTAACTCAATGAGTGCGGAGCGTCTATCCCATAGGCCATAGACGCCCCTAAACGCACGGAGTTTCGTTTCGTTGCATTTTTTAATTAAAATTTTTAACTAACAACAGTGGAACTGTTTTTACATTATAAAAGAGTTCTTCATCCTTTGTTTACATAGAAATTAGAATAGAAGCTTTTGGCTTTATTTAGACATTTATTTTTACTTTTTTTACGATGTAAAAAAACGTCGCCATGAATACGCTAGTCCAAGGCACACCCACAATGTTTACTACTGAAGAAACTTTATAATTATTCTAAAATTTATCACAAATAAATAGTAATAATGAAGATTTTGATCTAGATATATAGATTAGATCCATAATCTTCAAATACAAAAACAAAATTTAATAAAATACTCTGAAAGACACAAAAATAAAGGCACATTCCTCGTCCCATATGCTAGGACAAATTTGTACAAATACTCCTTCTTCCCTAGTGCTATTAGAGCATGGAATGGGTTGCCTGAGCTAGCCAGAAAAACCAGTGACTTGGCAGAATTTAAGTCATTGGTTAATATGCATGACTAAATGCATGACGCGTAGGACGTAATCATCTTCTTTTTTGAAGTAACGTCTGTATTATATAAGATAAGATAAGATCCAGGTAAGTCTAAATGTAATTTAATTTATATCAGTATATAATGTATATTATTAGTATTTAGATCTAAATCTATTATTGTCAGTAGACTAGGTGTAGAGTATAGATCGAGATTGACTAGATCTAAGCTTTTATCTCTAGATTTAGACTCTAGATCTAGATGTATCTCTAGAACTAAGCTCATGATAAAAAACTCAATGAGTGCGGAGCGTCTATCCCATAGGCCATAGACGGTCTGACTACCCCTAAACGCACGGAGAGGAAATGGTAGATCTACATCAAATAATCATCCACTGTGGGCATTTTTTGCCCATTTTCTTTTTTTTTTTATAGTATTTTTTATCTGTAAAAATCTACAACATCATGTCTATGCTTGTCCAAGACACAATCACAATGTTTACAACTGAAGAAGCTTTATAATTGTTCTATTTATACTTCTATGAATAGTCATAATGAAGATTTAGATCTTGATCTACATTTAGCATAGGAGGAAACAGACTTGGTCCGACTTGTACATTATTAGCATTTAGATTTAGATCTAGTATTGTCCTTAGGCTTAGGCTAGGTCTGGAATGTAGATCAAGGTTGACTAGATCTATGCTTTTATCTTTACACCTGGGTAGATCCCTAAAGATCTAAGCCTAAGATAAATGAAAACAACAGAAATGGTAGATCTAAATCCAATATTCATCCACCATGCTGGGCTTTTTCTTGGTGTATTTTGTAGCATTTGTTATTTAGTATTGTTAATCATTAAAAATCATCTCCATGACTATAGGCCTACTTATACAGGTTCAAGTTGCACCACTGGCGGATCCGGGAGGGGGGCGGTTGGGGTGATCACCCCCCCCCCCACTCGGCCGACTCGGGCGGACGAATTTTAGTATAGAATTCACACAATTTGTATACGAATTTATTACTTATGTTAATATTTGCTAATTATTTATATTTCAACCTATTTTTAGATTATTTCGACCCCTTCAGGCATTTTGGCCGATTTGGTGTGGTCGGGAGGGGGCGATGGCAATAATCCCGCCCCCCCCACCCCATAAAATCTCGAATGGGGGGGGGCGGTTCAATAAATGTGTAGAAATCACAGCTTGCTAACAGAAACAATTAAATATCTATATATTATTAAAACGTGTTATTGGTGTTTTAACCGATCTTTATATTCTGTCGTTCCCCTGTTTTCCGATTGGGTGGGTGGGGGGGGGGGCGAATACATCTACTGCCATTCCCACCTAAACCCTTTGAGTGGGGGGGGGGCGGTCCTACTTTTATGGGGAAATCATAGTTTGTAAACAAAATTAGTTGAATATCTATATAATATAAGCTACGTATTGATATGTGAACCCATTTGTATATTATGTCGCACACACACACTCTAATCTCAAATTTTATCATTAGTAAATATCAAATGAAAAAAGGTTGTACTAGGTGAAGGGGCGATACATGCAATCGCCTTCCGCCCATCGGACAAACCAATGCTTTTTCTTTTTGAATGATAGTTAAGAAATTACAAAAACAGTAGAAAAATCTGTCACTAATATACTTTATATGTGCTATAAACTAAATTCTTATATCGAGTCGCCCCACCCCTATTCTTTAATGCCAAATGCAATCATTAACAGAAATTATAAAAAAGGAGCGAGGATTAATCGTTTTCATTCTACCGCCCCCTCCCCTTTCCAGACGAAAACATGATGTTTTAAAACAAAATAGTCCAATATGGCGACAGAGTTGATGTCATTTCACATACATTTATCATCATTTTTTAAAGAAAGACTTAGCTTTGGAAAATTTAAAATTCATACGAAATTTTTCAGAATAAGAGTAACAATTGAGATAAGTTCTGAACCCAAATATTCTTTTCATAGTCACCTTTTTCCAACCTTTACTCAATCTGCTATTTTTCTAGTTAAATAAATTTGGGAATATAGCTCATAATTTATGCTTCAATCCTTAAAATGCAAACAAATTTAGAGTAGAGTCTAATTGGTCCACTTAATTTCTCCTCCCACTTCCGAAACTTTTCGTTAGAGCTTTGAATTATAGTTCTGTAACAAAAAAAAGTTACAGACATGCTTATTGAACAAAATGTATCACTTACAAATGAACTTAAAAAAAATAATTATTATTCTAATATTTTATTTTCGTCGGCGATCTTCAAAGCGTTTCAGCAATGAAAAATGCAAGAAAACGCTCTTAGCGTCGGGGCCTTGCCCCGAACCCCACTGATAAATAATGAGCTGTAAATGTCAGGAGACTGCGTTTCAGCAGTGAAAAGTGCAAGAAGACGATTTTGGCTTCGGGGCTTACAGCGCTCCCCCAGACCCCCGAACTATCAAGAGAAATTGTTCATTATGTCTGGGGTTTTTTCTTCGCAGAAGTTGAGAAACACTGCTTTTTTTTTCTCATATATATGTATATGTATATATATATATATATATTTATGCTGTACTCACGTTTATGCATAGGGTTAGGGTCTACTGGGCGTTAGGGTTAGGGTTTGGAAAAAAATCGCCCCCCCCCCCACTCCAAAGTTCTGGATCCGCTAGTGAGTTGCACTCTGTCTTGTAAGTACTCCAAAAGGTTTACTACTAAATAAATGTGAAATATAAAACTATTCTAGATCCATAATTTATTACAAATGAATAGCAATAATGATCTAGGTCTAGATCTTAGGTATAATGAATTATAATTTTTATTGTCCTTGTGCAAGTTAGAGGTTTAGGCATTGATCTCTTGCTAGCCTATGTCTTGCACTGGTCTAGTATTAGAAGGAAAGATGTTCTAGGCAAATAAAACGAAGATACATCTCGATCTATATCCCATTGATTCAATGTACATAATATTTGAGTACATTTGATTGATAGATTTAGTACTGGTATCTATTGTTATTGGTAGAAATAGTGCAATATTTTTTCTCTTTTCTGACTAAAATGCCATGTAAAATTAATAATATAATCTGTGATTCATCATCTTTTATTGACTGTTTTATCACATTTCTTTTTGAAAAAGATGTCAGTAGTCTAATATGATGTTTCAATAGTAATGCAAAGATCAAAGTCTATATTTAGGTCTCAGAAGTTCTAAAGCTGGCATCCATTTTTTTTTAGGGTCATATTATTTAGATTATAATTTGATTCTTACATTTAAATAGAAAGATGTTTACATTTTCATATTTTCCATTCATTTACCTTTACTTTGATACCAAATATGTTACTATAGCTTCATTGGTACTTGAATAATAAATTTTTATTTTAGGCATGTTTAGAACATTTTCTTTTTTTTTTCCAAAAAGTAGCATTTAAAAAAAACAACACCGCACTCAAAGTGTTAAGATTAACCTCATAGAATAAAACCATTTTAACAATTAATGTTATCAAGATAAACCTCTTAACAACTAAAGATTTAATGCTGTCAAAATAAATATCTTTACAAATAAACATTAGATTTCATTACAAACAAATCTATAAATCGATGTGTGTTTTTTTTATGACTGCCTTTGAGGAGCGCTGTTCAATAAACGAGAATGAGAGATAAGTAGTAGACTCTTTCACTACTAGACTCTTTCACTACTAGACTCTTTCACTACTAGACTCTTTCACTACTAGACTCTTTCACTACTAGACTCTTTCACTACTAGACTCTTGCATCGTGATCTAGCTAGAGAGAGTAAGAACCAACTGAGCGAAGATAGATCTAATTGAACGTAGATCTAGAAATTAAAGATTGTACTCTGGGATTACTTGATTATATCATAACGTCTCGTCTTCATTTATTACAGGTACTCACTCTCTCTCTCTCTCTTTCTCTCACTTCCTCTTTCTTTTTTTTTTTTTACTTTCTCATTCCTTCTCTCTTATCTCTTTATACGGTCACTTCTTTCTCATCTCTCTCTTTCACTTTCTCTATTTATCTCTCGACTATTCTCTTTTTATATCAATTAATCTATTCCCCCCCCCCCACTTTGTCCTCTCTCTCTCTTTCTATCTCTATCTAACACTCTCTTTTCTCTTTTTATCGATTTCTCATTATGCCTCACCCTCTTTTTTCTCCCTCTCTTTCCTTTTCTTCCTCTCTCATCCTGTCTCTTTTATTATCTTCTTTCTGTATGCCTCTATTATACTCTCTTTCTCTTCATATCAATCTCTCTTCCTTTCTCTCTTCCTCTATCCCATTCGTTCTTTCCGTTTCTCTCTCTCTCTCTTCTTTCGTCCTCCCACTTTCACTCTCTCGTTTTCCTCTCTCCATTTTCTTTCTGTTTCTATAAGTACGCCATTTTGCTCTCCTTCATTATTCTCTTCTTCTCTGTCTCTCCTTCTCCTTCTCTCCTCCTTTTATTCTCTTCTTCTTTCTTTCTCTATCACTCATTATTTTTCTATATCACTCTCTCCTCTCATACTCATAGTTCACTTACTAAAATAGGTCATACAAGGGAAGACAATCAAATGACGTAAACAAACAAAGCGAGTAAATTCCCTTGTCACCGTACAATTGACATGACAGATGTCTGAATGTTATTACAAAAGACATTTTGAAAGCACGCCTGTATCTCGGCCACAGAAAATGACTACTTTGGCTACTGCAATTATTAGTACAGCACGAGAGCACGTCCATGTTACAGTGACTCAGCGTTTGGCAGTGAATCAAGAGCGTTGAAGTTCTTAGACGCCACGCTTGTGTCTTTCTAACTCCTGATTGACCCAGCTACAAAGAGATAACAGGCAGAAGCTGGGGAAAGGGACTGTGAGTTGTGACAGTCACGCAAATCCCTCGTAAACATTTACCCTTAGAAATTATTTTTTTTCTCACAGTATTTAAAAAACCCCTTTCGTGATGAGTATTGAGCTGAGACTAACTGTAACAAAATACTCAGAAAGACAAAGATAAAGGCACATTCCTCGTCCCATATGCTAGGACAAATTTGTACAAATGCTCCTTCTTCCCTAGTGCTATTAGGGCATGGAATGGGCTGCCTGAGGCGGGCAGTAAAACCAATGAGTTGGCAGAATTTAAGTCATTGTTTAACATGCATCACTAAATGCATGACGCGCAGGACGTAATCATCATCTTTTTTGAAGTAACGTCAGTATATTATAAGATAAGATAAGAATTATTCACTTAGAGCACGTAAAAGCAATTGGGTAGTGAGTTTTAAAGTCTCCCTCTGTCCACGTTGAAGGAACTATCTTGTAACCGAACATGGAACAGTTTTTTTTTTTACAGAACTCTATCAACTCATTCTGTCTGTCCGTCCGTCTGTCTGGTACAATTTTCGTACATTTTTTTCTCTTTTGCCCATGCTCTGATCAAGTTGAAATTTTACACAAATATTTCTAGCACCTGACAAAACATGAGTCTATAAAACAATTAAGCAATAATTTATTTAATTATTTATTTTGTTTGGTATGGAGAAAGGGAAATAAATGCTACTTATTGAGAGATGTAGCTGCGGCTTCAAGTCTGGACTGTGGGCTCAAGTTGTGAGGATAGCTCTGCGTAACGGGTCAGATGTTGCCCTCGTGTCGTAGTTTTTATAACACTGGTCTAGCATGAGATCATTTACTGAAACACATGTTCATGTGACTTGTCACGCTTGTATATTTGCAATACAAATTACGAAATCGATTCCAAATTAAACTACGAATAAACAAAATGGCGAACGGCCCGAACGGTAACTTAAAATTAAATCAACGCTTGTTATGTAAGCAATAACGATATTACCTATTTAAAAAAAAATCTTTTTGAAATAATGATTTCACATTCCTAGTGAGACTTGCCAACTTGAGAGCTGCCATTGTTGTGAATGGAGTGCAGTAGGTTAAGAAAGATGTTACGTTATAGATAGTTATAATGGAGAAAAAATAGGATGTGTGACAGGATGTGTGACAGTTAATGGATAGTTGATGAAAGTGAAAGTTGATGTGTTTAACATGGATAATTGTCACAGTTTTTTTATGCGATAGTTGATGTGTGTGACAGTGGATATGTGTGACAGATGTTATATGTGACAGTGGATATGTGTGACAGTTGAAGTCTGTGACAGATATTATATGTGACAGTGGATATGTATGACAGTTGATGTCTGTGACAGTGGATATGTGTGACAG
The DNA here is from genome assembly GCA_036873155.1 of Biomphalaria sudanica. Taxonomy (NCBI): domain Eukaryota; kingdom Metazoa; phylum Mollusca; class Gastropoda; family Planorbidae; genus Biomphalaria; species Biomphalaria sudanica. The sequence continues at coordinate 328,651 of JAZGLO010003787.1, read as the reverse complement.
TTGATGTGTGTGAGAACTGATATAGGTGACAGAGAATTCGCGTGGAAGTTGATGTGTGTAACGGTGGGTAAGCGTGACAGATGATATGTGTGACAGTGGATATGTGTGACAGTAAATGTGTGTGAGAACTGATATAGGTGACAGAGGATTCGTGTGGATGTTGATGTGTGTAACGGTGGGTAAGCGTGACAGCTGATTTATGTCATAGTTCATATGACAGTTGATTCGTGTGACATTTGATGTGTGTGACAGTTGATATGTGTGACAGTTGATCCGACAGTTGATTCGTGTGACATTTGATGTGTGTGACAGTTGATATGTGTGACAGTTGATCCGACAGTGGATTCGTGTGACATTTGATGTGTGTGACAGTTGATATGTGTGACAGTTGATCTGACAGTGGATTCGTGTGACATTTGATGTGTGTGACAGTTGATATGTGTGACAGTTGATCTGACAATGGATTCGTGTGATATTTGATGTGTGTGACAGTTGATATTTGTGACATTTGATCTGACAATGGATTCGTGTGACATTTGATGTGTGTGACAGTTGAATATGTGTGACAGTTGATCAGACAGTGGATTCGTGAAACATTTGATATGTGTGACAGTTGATATATGTGACAGTTGATATGTGTGACGGTTGATCTGTGTGACGGTTGATATTTGTGACGGTTGATATGTCCGACAGTTATATTGTGTGCTAGATTTACTCTCTTTCTCTTTTTAACGTGACATTTTAAAGATATTTATGATAATTTATGTGCGATGTATGTTTGTCACGTTTAATGCTTGAGAATTATGTAAAACCTGACAACTAATAAATGTATCTGACAACTAGTGATGGGCAAAAGTTAACTAAAAAGTTGCTAACTTTTAGTTTAACTAAAAAAAAATTAGTTAAGGCCAAAGTTTAATTTAAAAAAAAGTTTAGTTAAAATCCTAGTTTATTTTTTTTTTTAGTTACAAACTAAAAAGTTTAATTACAAATTTTACAAACTTTTTAACATACATACCAATAAATATTTAGATCTATGTAATTTGGAGAATATATATAATGGATAATAGAGAGGAGAATAAACTAGAGGGTGCACATGGCACTAGAAAGTCTTTTGACCTTTACCCTATAATGGCCGCTATTCCCGCCAATTCAAGGTATTTGAAAGGCGAGAAAAAAAAACGTGTTCATTCTATTTCTAGCAAGTGTCGCTGTTTGATAAATCCTGATAATTCCTTGCTTCTATAGATCTACATTTTGCTGCTTCTTATTAAACACCAGTGTGTTCATGTATAGCTGCCTGCAGGCAAAGAATTTTGCTTTACTATAGATCTAAAAGAAATGCCGACTCTTTTTATTTTAAAACTTTTTACTAGATAGATCTAGAGAGTTAGAGTCTAGTGACGTCTAGTCTATTAGTATTGAGTCTATTACTACTATTAGATCTATATAGTTATAATAGTCTATATTTAATTATTTTAGTCTCTTAGTCTTAAGTAGAGTCTAACTCTTAGTAGTCTTAGTCTTAGATCTCGATGTAAATTTAAAATTATAAGTCAATAATATAGATCTATTAATTGAAATCTATAATATATTACTTTACTTTATTAGACTAGATCTATTAGTTTAGAGATTCTAGAATTAGAGTCTAGATTAGATCTAGATATATCTAGATTACTTATTATACTAAGACCTAAGATGCATAGATGATAGATCTATAGTGACTATAATACTAATAATAGTCGTCACTATACTAGATCTAATACAAAATTTACTAAATCTAGACTAGATCTACATCTACTTCTATTATAATTATACTTATATCTACTATCTAGATCTAGTATTATCTACTAGAGTATATAGATCTAAATACCCATATCTAGTTAGAATCATAAAATCTAAAATCTCTAGATCTAGAGTTACTAAGATATCTACTAGACTAGACTCTATCTAGATTTTAGATCTAGTAGTAGTAGTAACTAGTATTTCTTAGATTATTTTTAGATTAAAATATTAATTATTTGATCTAGGTCTAGTAGCTAGATCTAATTCTAGATCCAGATTATATTTATGATCATTTCGTTTGTAGAAGATATTAGATCCAGAATATTCTAGAATCTAGAGTTAGTTAACATGCAGTTTTATCATTACTTCTAAAGGTAACTTATATTAGAACTTGGACAATTACTTCTAATTTCTTTCTATAATAGTATCATTCTAGTGATTCTATTAAGACAGGCATGTCAAACTCGTTAAGGTGTATGGGCCGCATAAAACACTTACTATGGCCTGAGGGGCCAGGCCAAAATTCCGTTGCAAAACAGCATACTAGTTTTTATGTAAATTAGAAACAATAGAATACAATACAATAATTAATGGCATATCTGTCCCTTAGATAGCTAAATTTGTAGTACGATATTGCAAATAATAATTACTATGATTGCGCTTTTTTTTTCCTTGTCCTGATGCTTGACATATTTCTGGGATACAAGTTTATTAATGTCGGGTGGAAGTTTGTTTGCCACTGACACTATCATCACTGACGACAAATTTTGATCAGATAATCTCGAACGCTGAGGTGATTTGTAGCTTTCATTATTGACAAGAACTGCTCACAGAGATCAGTGCTTGCAAAAATAGCTATAATTCTGGCTGGAAATTTCTGCAATTTAACGTACCGTTTAGGTAAATAACTAAATTTAAGCGCACCCACTTCTTTATAATTAGCTTTCAACAAAGAATTTGACTACAATTCTATCAGCTCTAGTTGCCAGCAGCATTTTCAGAAGCAAATAAAAGTGGTTATGAAAACAACGAAAATTCTTGCTCGTATCAAACAAAGTCATGAAAACGGCCAGTGGAAGCATCTACTAACGATTCCAGGTGTAAGACATTTACCAAATGTTGTAGCCGTATTTAATCTTTTTAGTTCCTGACATTTTGAGAATTGAGAAGCCAGCAAATTCGTGTCCAATGTCATTCAGAAACATTAAAAATTGGCGATTTTAAAGCCACGGGCACGAATAAAATTGATATTGACTTAAACCAGTCTTATAACATGTTGGAACTGTAATGGCTTTGTGCGTTACGTTTCTTGGTGAATGATACATTGAAAATGAGCAAATTTAAAATTAGCATTAGTCTCTCTTATTTTTGCAAGTAGCTTTGCATCAAAACCATTTCATAATGGTTAGTGTCCGTTGTTAGACTAGCTAGCTTTACCAAAGGTAAATTGTACTGCAATATCACATCCTGTTATTTCTCAAAAACATCCTCGCTTGTTGTGGCGTTATGCATAGAACAATTAGCCCCTCGTGTATCTCAAAATTCCTGTCACAGGCCCTTATCATATAGCCAACTGTGCTACACCGTTACATCAGTTGACTCATCAAGAGCCAATGAAAATAATTCAAAATCTATTTTGTTTTTTAATTGTTCACGCGAGCTGATTGACATGTCATTTATTCTATCTGCCACAGTGTTCCTAGTTAACGCTATTTCTTTGAATACTTTCACCTTTTCTGGACAAATTACTTCGGCAGCTTTAACGATACACTCCTTCATAATATCCCTTTATCTAAATGATTTACTATGGCTTGCAATTAAGTTTGAAAAATGTAGCTGGCTTTCACTGCTGATTCAATATCGTTGTTCAGTTTAACAAATGCTATATGTCAATTTAAGTAGCTTGTCATCTTTTATTTTCCAGTGTAATAGTTTAACATTATTTTGATAATTTTTCAGGTGGCCAAGCGGGCCGCATGCGGACCCCGAACGCCGTGTTTGACATGCCTGTATTAAGATCTTCATCTATCCCATAAAGACATTTAAATCTTTTTTCATGTGCACAAATTAATGTTTATTACATTTTGCTAAAGAGATTGGTTGTGCTTTATACTTTATATTTTCCATGTTTGGCTGTTTCGTCCTTAAAAATGGTCAAAATAGTTAGTCAAAGTTTAACTAAAGTTTCTTAGTTTAGTTTAACTAATTTTTTCAATTTGTGATTAACTAAAAGTTTAATTACTTTTTTTTTTTTTAGTTCAAACTTAGTTTTAGTTTAACTAAAAAAAATGTTGTTTAGTCCCCATCACTACTGACAACACGTGGAATTTGTGAGGCCCCATCATTGAATACCTGACTATGTCCTTAGCGTATAGTTACCAGCCTATAACTATGTATCATAAAAAAATAAATGAAAATCTTTGATTAGACTGTATGACATTCTGAGAAAAAGAAAATAATGTTGGAATATCTGACAACAATAGCAGGATGAGATGATTGCCAAGAGAAACAACAATAACTCATTAATAACCAAATGTTGTTTCTGAACAGCTAAAGTACAAAACAACAAGTCATGAGATTTGAAATAAAAACACAAGGAAATTAATCATTATTTCGTTTGTAGGCATTTTTGAAAAATTGTTCTGTCGTAAACTCGAGATCATAGACTTATATATTATTCTAGACTGGAAACCGGAAACAAATTGTTATCCGCGATTGATCGATTCACAGACCTATATATATATATACACGTAATCTTCCTTCTCTCTGTCCTACTCACTTCTTCAAAGTAGGGCGTATAATTAACGAAGCCATTGTGTGCACACTGTGCAGTGACCTTGACCGCGTGGTGCATCATGTCTGCAGATTGTTACTGATGTGTGTGTGTGTGTGTGTGTGAATATACGGGGGTGTGTGCTTTATCTTAACTTTAGCGATTCCAAGCCGAAAGAGCTTAGATAACGAATTGACCAGTAGATCTCTGCACTGGTCACCCAGGCCAGTGGTTTTATGATACGCTGAAGGAAAACACGACGGAAGCAGCATGCGCCAGTGTTAACAGACAGACGGACAGACTCACCACACACATGTGAAAGTGTAATGGGCGAGTGATGAGGGCAGGGGATGGAAGGCGAATGCACATCCTTGATCATGTCACCGTGACCCACTTTCAACTTCCTGTCCAGGTTGAGCAGGGGGGGGGGAGAGGAGGCGCTCGCTCTTAATTATAAGTGTCTTGGATGTACATACACTTTCATTTTCTCTCTCTCTCTCCCACACACATACATACACTCTTTTCTCTCTCTCTCTCCCACACACATACATACACTCTTTTTTTCTCTCTCTCTCTCTCTCTCTCTTTCTCTCGCATTGTAGAGCTTTTCGTTTCTATAACTAAACTTTTTTTGCTTTGTCTCTTTCTTTTTTCTCTCTAGATGATTCTCTCTCTCTCTCTCTCTGGCATTTACCCTCTCTCTGTCTCAATATTTTTTTCCCATGTGAATGTCTTTGTCCATCCTCTTTATCTGTTTCTTCTTTCTTTTATTTTATCTTACTATTTCAACGTGTTTTCTCGTTTCTATCCCGCTGTCTCTCTGACCTCTCTCTACATCCCTCTCTCTCTCTCTCTCTTTCATAATCTTCAAGTGATTTGAATAGTGTCCTCGTTCGTTGTAAACATTGTTATAACATGTACATGTTTTTATGTTCCTTATTGAACGGTCTTGAGGCGTTATCTCAAAAACAAATGGCAAGGGATCGTTTTTTTTTTATCGTTAAGTGACATTTGACGCCTCCATTTTGGCGCCGGCTGTTTTGGCGCTACGGTTTCTGGCGATTTTTTTTTTTTTTAGAAAACAGACATTTTATAATGATTGTATGAATTTCTCTTTCTGTGTATTTGATTAAGTTCGTCTTTCTATGCGCAGTTCATTGTCAAGTGTCCTTTAGATTAAATTGCTGTTGAACTAAAGACTAAAGACTCTTGCTGTTTTTTTACAAAGCTTTTATAAACTCTGTCTGGTACAAATCGTGTACACGTTATTTCTCCTACTTTGCATTCTAGGATCAAGTTGCGACTTTGCACAGTTATTCAGACTTTGCACAGTTATTCAGACTTTGCACAGTTATTCAGACTTTGCACAGTTATTCAGACTTTGCACAGTTATTCAGACTTTGCACAGTTATTCAGACTTTGCACAGTTATTCAGACTTTGCACAGTCATTCAGACTTTTCACAGTTATTCATTGTCCCTAACACACCATGAATCAATCGGAAATATCAAGTAGTCGTAATTATTTAATATTATTTTATATAGAGACAGTACTAGCTAATGGGGGATAAGCCTTGTGTAATGGATTAGGTCGAAGGCTAAAAATCTCAAACTAACTAAAGATAACTATTAAACCTTCAATTTTTATAGCTCAGTGGCTAGATTGTCGGCTTTCCATCAGGGAGGCTCCAGAATTCGAAATCGAATTCGGACTCGGCAACTTTTTTTTTTTATTTCCTCTGAAAACGCAGCACAGAAGCCTTCTCACAGATATCCCCTCCCCCTCCCCCAAACAAAAACAACAACAAACAAGCAAACAAACAAACAAACCAATTGGTTCGCAAAAGTGATTGGACCATAGCGCACTGATCATAAAAAAAAGCGCATTAAAATATTTCCAAGCGCACAAATGTATTATTGTTGGGCTAGATCTATTAAAAATTAATCACATGATTGATTCAAAATAATTGATACTACTTTCATTCAATATAAGCTTTGTTTTGTTTTTTTTGAAAGTGTTTCGTATATATTCTTTTTCCTCTTTCACTTTCATTTCAACTGTTCCCATTACTTTGCGACATTACTTTACGACATTACTTTACGACATTACTTTAAGCTAAGCGACAATCAGTTTCAGATTCTCGCGTACACACTCAAGTCACAAAGCATGTAATGTTAGAACAAGTGCTCCCTATTCAGGTTCTTGTAGTGTGTGTTGTGTTGTGTGTGTTGTGCTGTGTATGTGTGTTGTGCTGTGTGTGTGTTGTGTTGTGAATGTAAGAAGAAAATCAAGTTCCCCTTTCAGACATTGGGAACTATAGTGCAGGCGATGTTAACACATCTTAAATGGAAGTGACATAAGTCTGAATCTTTCAGAATTACTGTTTCAAATTCTCTGTGAACGAAAGTGATACGCCCCTATACCGCTCCTCCCACCCTTTCTCTCTCAGCCTCTCTTCACTCATGCACGTTACCGAGAGGAGGTCTGGGAGGGGGAGCTTTATTTGTTATGCTTCATTTCATTTGGTTGTTCTCACTATCTTCATTTCTTCAATATCTTTCTTTTGAAACTCCGGTTTCTGCACTATCGCTAATTCACTAACTTATTTTAATTCACTCTGTCTAATAACAATTTTAAACACGCTATATCTCCCCCCCCTATCCAATCTCTGATCAATTTGAAACTTTGCACAATTATTTATTGTCGAAGACAACACATGAAGCAATAATTTTCTTTTGTTAATAATCAATTAAATAGTGGTAATGAATTAATTTTATTAGATATCGATAAAGGGAAACAATTCTTACAGAATTGAGATATATGGATGTCAGTATTGAGTTATTACCCTTTTTTAAAAAATAAGAAGTTTTTATTAACTTTTAACTTGTTTCGGTGTTATTTCCACCTACAATTTCTAAATCTGTTTCTTAGTATATCATTCTATTACATTTTGGATGATATCAAATGTAGTGATTTAGTTTTACACAAAACGAAAACGTAACGTGGACTTCATTTATTTCAGTTTTTCAGAGAAATACGTTATTGAGATTGAAAGGGGAAGAGAGTTATCCCTGCCTGCCGTCTTCCTTTTCCTGGTCATAAAATCTAAATGGCATCCCTGCTTTAAAATAAAATCCAAACTCGTATTGAGACCGATTATTGCGACACTTAGCAACATCTCTGTCTCAACAACAGTTTACATCGCTACACCTCCCCCCCAGTCCCCCAAGGAGTACGTTGACAGTAGCACCCCCCTCCCCCAACGCTGACACCACTCTGCTCAGCGCGACCTAATCTCGGAAACACGCTCAAAGTGAATTGATCAAATGTGACCAGGAGCTACGAATTAGGATAAGGAGTTAGAAAGTTCTGGACAAGAGGTAGGCTATAAGAGAGGAGGGGTAGGGCTGGATCGATTGAAAGAAAGAAAGAGTGGTGGTGTGTGTGTGTGGGGGGGGACAGCTTTTCAAAACAACAGTCACTTAGAACTTTGCCTCAATGCCACATATTATTTACATTGTTCTGGTGGAACCTCCCCCACACCCACGCCCACGGGCCCTGGTTCCTGACCGATCAATGTGTTTAGTACCGCAGTGTTGACATTGGCCCTAGCCTCGTTTTGTGACTCCAGGTTCAGTCCATAGTAAATCTACTAAGTTTGAATTCAGGTCGGTCGTGTATCTTTAAGTACGGTCAGATCTGATCTATCGCTGAAGCATATTTCAAGCTCTACTAGACATGGAAGAAGAAATATGTTTGACTCTTTAGGACAAAGAGGTAGAAACTTGTTTACTTGTTAGTAAATATTTCATAAAAGTAACTATATGCTGTGTATGCGCGTGACCAAAGTTATTGATTAAGCATGTAATCGATTTCCACGAGTGAGTTTTGTCTTCATCTCCAGTCAACAAATGATTATGTATCTAAACCGTGTATTTAAAATAGTCTTATTCTATTCGTAATTAATTACTGTCTTTGCATTGTTGAGCTGATATTCAGGTTGAGGGTTAGCCCTGTAACTATTATAAGCTTTTGACAGTGTGAGTCGATATGGCCTCTGGAGGATTTTATCTCGATTCGAATGCCCTCCAAGATTTATCTCCATTTTACAGCAACTTTATGAGGGTCAAAAGGTTCAAATTAAGTACAGACGCAACAAATCAGCTCACTCCTGTATTGAGAATGGCGTGAAGCAGCGATGTGAGCTTGTTCCAACACTCTTCGCTATATTATTTTTTTTTAGAAATCCTGGATAAAATGAGGCGACGTCTACATAAGGGCATCTACATCAAGTTCATGCATGAGGGCATCTACATCAAGTTCTTGCATGAGGGCATCTACATCAAGTTCTTGCATGAGGCAATCTACATCAAGTTCTTGCAAGAGTGCATCTACATCAAGTTCTTGCATGAGGCCATCAACATCAAGTTCTTGCATGAGGCCATCTACATCAAGTTCTTGCATGAGGCAATCTACATCAAGTTCTTGCTTGGGGGCATCTACATCAAGCTCTTGCATGAGGGCATCTACATCAAGTTCTTGCATGGGGCATCTACATCACGTTCTTGCAAGAGTGCATCTACATCACGTTCTTGCAAGAGTGCATCTACATCAAGTTCTTGCATGAGGGCATCTACATCAAGTTCGTACTGAGAGCAGCGAATTAACCTTACTGCACTTACTCTGCCATACTAAAATGAAAGAGATTATTGTAACTGATTTTCTTTAGGCAGATGATACCGTCCTTCCAGCGCACTACGGGCAGGAGCTACAACTTGACGTCTTTGAATTAGCTAGTTTGGTCTGTCTTTAGACCTCAGGAAAGCGGAGGTCATTCTTCAAAAATTCCCCAACCTGAATTAACCCAGCTTCACAAATCAGTTTGAATTGCCACATCCTAAATGTTGACCACCACTTCACGTACCTGGGCAGCACAGTGTCCAACCATGCGTTATTGTCTAGAGAAATTTACAATCGTCTGTCCAAGGTTATTAGCGTTTGAGTGTTTGGCAAATTTGGCCTCTTCTCTTGCCAACGTATATATGGTCCATATAAAATATATTATGTATATATCTATTTATGGTTAAAAAACATTGTTAGTTTTATGGTTTTGATAAATTTAATTGCAAAAAGAAAAAAAGAATTTATTGTGAATAAAAGCATTTTATTTTCACTTACCTTGAATTAAGAAAACGTCATTAAAAACATTAGTAAATAAGGCTTTTCATGTCTTCACATAGCTTCCATTTGGACATCATTGCTATTTATGAGCCTTGTCTGCGCATGCCCATTATGGAATGAAGACACTCATGATGGAATCGTTCGACTAGTCTTAGATGCCTCCTACAGAGCCGTCAGTGTGAAACTTTTAATGTAACTGCCCTCATGCCGACGTCGCATGTGAAGGCATAGAAACAGACAGGGGCGGCTTTAGGCTGATTTGAATGATTGCTTTAATAGCCTGGCAAGGGCTCCGCAGTTTACATTAAGCATATAGTTCATGTCACATACTTTTAAAGATGGGAAGCGTGGTCGAGAGGCCAAGTGCGCTTGAACTTGGCTTGGCTACATAGAAGGGGGATAGAGGTTCGACACCCGACTCGGGCAGAGTTGTGTTGTTTATTGAGCGCCTAAAGGCAGCACGGAAAACCAAACTCCTAGATACCCCCTCCCCCCCCCCCCACTGGTCCACAAATGAGATTGGACCATAGCGCTCTGAGCATGCTATAAGCATGAAAGTAGCGCCATATTAAAGCTATAATAATAATAATGTAGCACTCAAAGGTTTAGCATATTTAGTGTAGGTCTATCGTTAAATTGACATAACTTTATTTAACCCGCAGGCACCTATTGCGCTTCCTATGTATGTTGTATAACAAATGTTGGTATAATCACCTAATTAATAGTTGTTATTGTAAATACATAAGAGGATACAGACGTTTTAAAAGACACATATACACAGATGTAAAGGCTTAGATACAGACAGTTAAGACACACACAGCTCTGCGCAAAAAAAAACAACACACACACATGTGCAAAGAAACACACACATATAGACACACAGTTAAGTATGGGGCGTAGACACATTCTAACAAAACTGTATTAAGGAAGTTTGAGTTTCAGCTTTCTTTGTTTTGGTAAATTGAAGTCCTTATTTATAGACTAAAAACATGCCATCCTCAAGCTGGTTTTAAAGCCCGTGGGAAATAAGTTTCGCCAAGTTAATAAAATAATATTTCCTGTCTTGAAAGTGATGGAATCTAAACATTTTCAGTAGCATTTTAAAAAAATATGTTCCTGACACGATGTCCCAGAGGAAATAATGATAAACTTTTAAAAAAAATTTTTCAAGCTTGATTTTAGAATATGGCTTCAGTGGGTCTCCAGAGAAATAGCTTTTGTGATTTGGAGACAATATTTCCTAAGACTGGGGTGCATCTGTAAATACAGTGGTACTGGAGTAGAGCCATAGTGAGGGAGGCCACCGTTAGGGGGCGCCACATGCAACCTATATTCCTATATGATGCTCATGGAAAATGGGGGGGGGGGGCAATAACACACCTTGCCCCGGGCGCTATTTTGCTCACTACGCCTCTTAACTGGAGGAACGATTGTTAGCTGTCTAGTGTCTAGCTATCTGCTTTTTAAAATAGAAAGTCTTTACATGCCTGTACCTGTCTTATATGTCTGTACCCACGTCTTTAAAACACTGTTCTGTGGCATTTTACGTCTCGAGAGACGATCTTTTCCCTTTGCAACTTCTTGTGTGACTAAAGAGGCCAATCCTTGATACACAGCTGCGATCGCAGGTTGGGCATATATAATCACCAGACGCCGTTGCATTTTCACCCTTCTTTCTGCTTCTGTTGTGTATGGCATCTGCAATCTTTGACCCTTCCTTTATGCTCTCTCTCCATGAGGATCTGTCCAGTGCCACCTCTTCCCAGTTGCCAGTGTCGATTTTGAAGAGCTTCATGTCGCGTTTGCATACATCCGTATAACGTAAAAGTGGGCGACCAGCGGCTCTCCTGCCTTCTATCAGATCGCCATACAGGATGTCCTGTGGAAGTCGACCTTCTGGCATTCTACGAACGTGGCCAAGCCAGCCAAGGCGTCTGCTGCTGATAACAGAGCGGATGTCCTGGCACCCTGCTCTTTGTAGCACTTCCTCATTGGTTATCTTATCTTGCCACCTTATTTTAAAGATCCGCCTTAGGCATCGGAGGTGGAAAACATTCAGCTTTTTTTCCTGCCATGAGTAGGTTGACCATGTTTCACTTCCGTACAGCAAGGTGCTCAACACACAGGTCCGGTAGACTAGGGCTTTAGTACTGTTAGTCAGCAATATGTTGTCCCAGACTCTTTTCTGCAGCCGTGACATGGTGGCCATTGCCTTGGCTATCCTGTTGTTTATGTCTTTATCCAGTAGAGTGTTGTTGGATATGATGGAGCCAAGGTAACAAAAGTGATCAACAATTTCTAGTGGTTGGCCATTAATGCTTACTTGAGGTGCAGTGTTTGTGTTTTGGACAAGTATCTTAGTCTTGCTTTGACTGATGTTTAAGCCGAACTTCTGGCAAGCAGCAGATAATTTGTCAACCAGGCACTGTAGCTGAATATCAGAATCAGCCACAATAGCTGCATCATCAGCATACAGGAGTTCCCTGACGAGTAGCTTCCTAACCTTGGTTTTTGCCCGCAGCCTTGAAACATTAAATAGTTTTCCAGAGGATCTTGTATGGAGAAACACACCTTCGTTTATGTCGTTGTACGCATAATGCAGTAGACAGGAGAAGAATATGCCAAACAGAGTAGGTGCGAGCACACATCCCTGCTTGACACCACTGCAAACCTCAAAAGGTGCTGATTGGGCTCCATTGAATTTGACAGTGCATTTAGTTTCCTCGTGAAAACACTCAATGAACTGCAGTAGTTTGGGAGGGCAACCTATTTTCCTCAAGAGTTTGAAAAGGCCACTTCTGCTGACCATGTCAAAAGCTTTAGTCAGATCAACAAAAACGGTGTAAAGGGGTCTGTCTCTCTCTCTGAATTTCTCCTGCAGTAGTCGTCGAGAAGATATCATGTCTACAGTGGATCTACCACTCCTGAATCCACACTGAGACTCTGGGTAGACTCTAGAAGCTATCACTTGCAGCCTGGATAGTGCCACTCTAGCAAAGATCTTGCCCACTATACTGAGGAGAGAGATACCCCTGTAATTGTTGCAGTCACTCCGATCCCCTTTGTTCTTGTATATTGTGACTATAGTTGCGTCACGCATGTCCTGTGGGACATGACCTGTTTCCCAACAGCGGCAGAGGAGAATATAGAGTTCAGGGAGCAGGAGTGATTCGTTGACTTTCACTACTTCCACTGGGATACCATCACTCCCAGGAGATTTTCTATTTTTTATGCAGTTAATTGGTTTTTTAAGGTCACTGAGGCTCGGAAGATCATCTAGGCATTCCAGTACTGGAAGATCTGGTAGAGAAGCCAGGGCGACATCGTCTACTGTGTTCTGTGTGGCATAGACTTCGAGGTAGTGTTCTGTCCAACGTTCTAGCTGCTTGGTTTGATCAGTAATTTTTTCTCCTGATTTGGATAGAAGGGGGGCAGGCTTAGACACTGTTGGACCCAGGGCCGCTTTAATGCCATCAAATAGAGCTTTGCTATTTCCTGCCAGGGACCACTCTTGACGGTAGGAGGGGCTTTTTAGCCTCACTGGATAGCTACTGCCTGCCTTAAGCCGAGCAGCCCTCGGACAGTAAAGTGCTATCCCGCCACAGCTTGCCGCACCACTGGGTGCTTGGTGCTAAGACAAAATCAAAAAGCAAGCTGCTCACCCGCACCTGCAAATACAATCAAAAGAAAACCCTCAAAATTAATGCGTTTAGCAAGCTGGAACATACGGACAATGTGTCCTGGCTTCAATACTGACCCTGAACTAGTCACAGACATGCGTCAAACAGCTATCATCGACAGAGAACTCAGCAGACTAAACATTGATGTGGCCTGCCTGCAAGAAACCAGACTGGCAGACAGCGGATCTCTCACAGAAAGCAACTATACATTCTACTGGCAAGGAAAACCAGAACAAAGCCCTAGAATACATGGCGTCGGCTTCGCAATAAGAAACAGTCTCGTCCCCTGCATCGCGATGTTTCCCATTGGCAATGAAAGAGTATCACACATGAAATTTGCATCACCGCAAGGCAAAGTTAATATAATCTGTGCTTACTCACCAACCCTTGCTGCACCGGAAGAGGACAAAGACAGATTCTATCAAGCTCTAGAGGACGTAATTAAAAGTATTCCAAAATCCGAGCACCTCTATATAAATGGAGACTTTAATGCCCGTGTTGGTGGTGGAAATGATGCATGGCCACAATGCTTGGGACCTCATGGTGTTGGCAAAATCAATGACAATGGCCAAAGGCTACTCGAGTTTTGTAGCTCTCATGAACTGTGTGTAACAAATACATTCTTCTCTGGCAAGGAACGCCATAAAGTCTCTTGGCAGCACCCACGCTCAAAAAGGTGGCACCAGCTTGACCTCTGCATCACCCGAAGGATGGATCTGAAAAGTGTCATCCACACCCGTTCATACCATAGTGCGGACTGCAACTCAGACCATTCACTAGTGCTAAGCAAAATCAAACTACTTCTCAAGAAGGCATATACTTCCACTCAACCCAGAACTAGGCGAATTAACGTCAACCATGTAGGTGACCCAGAGAAGTGTGCACTCTTTGGCAAGCTTTTGAACAGTTCAATCCCCTCGTTAAGTAATGAAGAAGACATCTCTATCAGATGGGAGAAATTAAGAGATGTAATCTACAGTTCGGCAATCACCGCCTTTGGGCCTCAAAAACACAAAAATGTAGACTGGTTTGAGGCAAATCTAGCACAAATGGAACCTTGCATCGAGAAAAAGCGATCTGCACAACTCGCTCTCAAGACAAAGCCAAGTCCAAGATCTTTGGAGGCCTTCAAAATTGCTAATAAAGAGGCGAAACAAATGGCTAGAAAATGTGCTAACAACTTTTGGAGGGATACCTGCAACAGAATCCAAGACAGTCTCCACGCAGGAAATTAAAACACTGTACTGCCTTTCAATCACTATAACTATGTCTTTTGATTCACCGTACTTTTGCCTTTTAATCCATGTACATTCACTGTACATATATCTTTAATTCACTGTACCTATGTCTTTTAATTCACCGTACCAATGCCTTTTAATTCACTGTACATATATCTTTCAAGTCACTGTACCTATGTCTTTTAATTCACTGTACCTATGTCTTTTAATTCACTGTACCTATGTCTTTTAATTCACAGTACCTGTGCTTAAGTGTATCTTTTCTTATTCACTTCTGTGTTTCCATATTGTCTGTGATTCTGTCAGTTACAAGAGACCAGATAAAATTCCAATGTTAGCTTTCAAAATGTTTCTACTTAAGTTTACACACAGAAACAGACACACACACACATTTGATGTACAGTGTATGTATTGTTATCAGTAGATGTCCACATTGTCTTCCTTGTCAACTATAAAACCCCCAACCATTTTATTGCAGCCGACAGCAAGAACTGCTTATACCTGATCCCGTAACACACTCAGACAGAGGCAATCAATAGAAACCAGTGGCGTAGCTAGGGATGAGGGAGGGGGGGTCCACATTTGAAAATCCCCCCGGCCCCTACTTGATGGGTCCCCCCAAATGAGTGTCTGAAATTGCATTAAATATTACGCCATTATCTTGTGTCATGATGTCGAATGTCAAATTGCAGGAACCCCTAAAGAGGTCAAGCCCCCCCCCCCCCAGCGCGCACCAAAATCTCTGATTACGCCACTGGTGGGAAGTTATTTATTGTTTACAAGGATTTACAACTATATCAGCTAACAAGGATTTACAACTATATCAGCTAACAAGGATTTACAACTATATCAGCCTGTTATTCAAGACATTCAATACTTGGACAAACTAAACACGAGAAACTATTGGGTTAAGCTCACAATTCTCATGTTGTTTTGTGCTGTTTGAGGAAAATAGAGGGATTTTGTTACGTGAACTGTCAAAACACCATCTTCTTCTTCTTATCTTATCTTATATAATACAGACGTTACTTCAAAAAAGAAGATGATTACGTCCTACGCGTCATGCATTTAGTCATACATATTAACCAGTGACTTAAATTCTGCCAAGTCACTGGTTTTCCTGGCTAGCTCAGGCAACCCACTCCATGCTCTAATAGCACTAGGGTAGAAGAAGTATTTGTTCAAATTTGTCCTAGCATATGGGACGAGGAATGTGCCTTTAATGCACCACTGGGACAGGTGAGGATGGTGATGAACCATGGCGTTAAATACTTAGCGGTATAGTGTAAGATGAAAGGGACGATCTTACGAAAATTGAGTAAGAGTTTATGCGACCCATTAATGGGCGATGTTTAAGCATAATATTAGAGCGGGCATTGCATGCACTCAAACTATCAAAACTCTGTGACTAACTCTTTCTTTAACAAATTGCGTAATTTTTTTTTAGTCTTAATATTTTCCGTTGGCATCGATTTTGTATTTTATTTTGGGCCACGAAGCCCACTTCGCCTAGGGCCTCCTATTACCTAAGGCCGTCCCTGTCTTATGTCGTCTTTTTATTGTGTGGAGGTGCTCTAGTAATGAAAGACCATACGAATTTGTATTGAACTCATAAAATATACAGATTACAGTCACACCGGTAATATCAAGTGTGGGACAAAGTCTTATAGGCCAACACAATCATGAATGTATAAGATCTCGATGACGAGTATATAGAGATATAAAGCAAGGACGTACAAGGACATTACATCAACAGGAAAAACATTCAAATGCTGTCTTGATTGTATCTCAACAGAATGGATCCCAGGGCTCATGAATATTCATCAGCTAATTGCGACTCTTTAAGTAAAGTTGTCGTTTATGATTTTTCTGAATGTGGACATTTGTATTGCTAAATCACGACAAAATTTTATACCCAGCTGTATTTTAACCTGATTTTTTTTTACAAAGCTTATATCAACTTACTCTGTCCGTCTATCTGTCTGTCTGTCTGGTAAAACGTTTATACACATTAATTCTCCCACACCCATTCTCGGATCACATTAAAACTTTGCACAATTATTCATTGGCATAGACAACACACAAATCAATACAAAAACAAGGTTACAAAGACAGTTATTGTGAAAACACAAACTCAAAATCGGCCCCCAAAGTGGTCGACCCAGGCAGGTAAAAAGGAAAATGACGGAGAAGAATGGAGAAAGAAGGTTGACAGGTCTTGTGTGGTGCCCCAAGGTCCAGCAGACCAAGGGATAGGTGAAAGTGATGGTGAAATCCTATTTGATGTCATCTAATTGATCTCATTGTTTTGTAAAGGGTCAATCTCTTATTCAAAGCCTCAAGGGAAAAAAACATTTCCGTGAAAAAATTGTTTTTCCCTTTATTTAAGTGCTTCAATTGAAATTTGCAGAGCTGCATTGGCGCGATAATATGAAAAACTACTTATTAATTGTTTAAAATTATGTTCCACTTATATGTATACTAAATAGATTTTTTTATCTTTAAAAAAAGTTAAACAAATTTTTTAGCTAATGTAGTAGTTAGTATGACAGAACTGACCTAAATTAGCAAAACAGAAAATATAAATATGATAAAAATATGGTACATGGCCATGACCTTTACCAAGTACCCTCCCTTATTTGTTACTATTAACAGTGAACAGTTGTAAAAATGGTGTATTTTTATGTAAAAAATGCTTGCATACTTGATTTTAAAAATTAGATTTTTCGGCTTCAGAAAAAAAA
This sequence comes from Biomphalaria sudanica, assembly GCA_036873155.1. Classification (NCBI taxonomy): domain Eukaryota; kingdom Metazoa; phylum Mollusca; class Gastropoda; family Planorbidae; genus Biomphalaria; species Biomphalaria sudanica. The sequence continues at coordinate 311,251 of JAZGLO010003787.1, read as the reverse complement.
AAAATAGCCGTTGCATCAGAACTTTGATAGGTCTAAAATATTATGATGTCGAATTTCAACATCTTTTCTAGTTTACGAGATCTAAACGGGACGGACGGACGGACGGACAGACCACACAAAACTAATATCGTCTTTTCCCTTTTCGGGGTCCTCTAAAAAAATAACAATTAGTCAATCAAGTACTGGTATTTAATTGTTTTGTTTGATACCAAGGGGGAAATTAATCCGTCAGTATTCACAAATACGACTAAATATTTTAGGTTTCGTCCCGGTAGATAATTGAACACGTTATTTCTCCCACACCCATTCTTGTATCAAGTTGAAACTTTAAACAATTATTCATTGTTCTTGACAAAACATGAATCAATAAAAAAAATTAACCAACTAGTATTTAATTAGTAATTAATTATTTTGTTTGAGATTGAATAAGGAACATAAATTATACATTATTGAGAGCTATAGTTGTAAGTACGGAGTTTTCCCCTTAAATTAGCCTTGTTTTGTTTTTATTTTGCTTGTTCACATTTTCCTTCAAGTCCCTCTTTCTATCCCACCATTCCCTTTCCGTTCATACTCCTCTTATTACCCCCCCCCCACACACACACACACTTCTTCCTCTCTTTCCTATTTAGCTACAATCTTTATCTTATAGGTCATGACCCTGAACTCCAACCTCAAGGGACATAATCTAAGCTAATGTATACAATTCTATTCTCAATACAATAATTATCGAATATGACATGCTTTTATCTGTGCTCTGATATTCTTAGTTTTACACGATATGTAATTTCAATATCTATATCGGATTTGACCACTATCATAAAATAAAGTTTATAATAATTGAATAGAAACGATTCAAGGAAGCATAGACCGATAATGTTCAATTCACATACAATTTTAAGACTTAAAAGTATGAATCTGCAATATGGGAACACTGAAGATCACGCACTAATGATATGTCTTGATATGTTATGATGTTATATTGTTACACTTTCAGACACATCCGTCTTAATTTGTTTCCAATATGTATTGTGTTAATTGTATACACTGTATGACAATAATCCAATTTATACCGTATGTCAATCATGGATAATACATTAAAGATAGCCCACTGTTTTACTTTTATAAAATACAGACTTTACTTCAAAATGGAAGGGGATTATGCCTTAATGCGTGTCCCCTAGGTCAATCTAGTCATGCATGTTAATCAATGACTTAAATTCTGCCAAGTCATTGGTTTTTCTGGCTGACTCAGGCAACCCATTCCATGCTCTAATAGCACTAGGAAAGAAGGAGCATTTATTGAGAATTTAGATATTCACGTTACATTTTCGATTCTAAACCACTAAAAACGCTATATTAAAAGATCGCTCTTGCTAAATTATAAAACATTTGTTTGTGCTACAAGTTATTGAGTTAAGAATTTTGATTTTACACACGTTTTACAGTGCTAACAAGATTACAAAATCTATGGTAAACCTTCTAACTTAAACACCTATTTTCTGTACACCGGACAGCTAGCTATATATAAGTATTCACCATAGTCTTTTATGGCTCCTCTTTTGTCTCGGAAGGTAATGGATGGGCCCAGATGAATCACTGGTTTAGGATTTGTCTTGAGACGGGGCAGAATCTGGTGTGGCTAATCAAGCCAATTCTAGAGCGGCAGACTTTGCCACCATATATTAAAATCTAAAGAAACCTTTTTTTCTAAATTTACAAATGAGTTAAGTTATGTATAATGCTTATTGCCTATTTAAAAATTCTGACTTATTTATCTCTTAAAGTGTATTTTGTACCTCTTCAGATTGTCAAGATGTACCGCAATTTGTCATGTGGTCAAATAGTTTGGACAGGGAGCAAAAGAATCCTCAAACTCTGTCGGAATGTAGTCTCTTTGAAGAACCTATTCGCCTTGTTTCTCATTTCCCTCTTCCTGGTCTGCATCAACAACATGATTCTGGGTGGGAAGTTCACCTTGTCCACATACCTGCGCAAATCAAACATGCTGGCCGTCATGGTCGTCAACGAACACAGCAAAGCGAGCGTGACCCGCGACAAGGGCGCCACCGTTCCAGCGCAGAAGTGCGTGTTGCCCAAACTGGAGGTCAATGACACTGAGATGATGAAGTTTTACAGCCCACAGGCGCCTGTCAAGTGCCCAGGAGTCGAAATAGACTGGGTCCACGTGGACAACGGCACCCTGAAGTTCAATCCCGAAGTGACAAAAACATCTCAGAATAGGCCGATCACGTGCAACGTATACCCTTTGGTGCGCAAGCCGGGCGATGACACCGTGGAGTGGGGCGCCAAAATTCCGAACGTAAAAGACGGCTGGAGATTGTCTTCTGATTTCTTCAAAGTGGAGTGCCTGAGGCCAAGCAAATTTCCTCGCTCGTACGTGGACATACATGTCGGCGTGGCGCCGAACGCCGCGGTGGAGAAGCGGTTCTCTGAGACAAAGCCACCAGCCAACGGCTTGAGTGGTCTCTCCCTTCTCGTTCTGGGCTTTGACTCTATGTCAAGAATGTCTTGGATCAGAAGAATGAGGAACACCAGAAACTACTTTATAGACACACTGAACGGGATAGAAATGGAAGGTTATAATATCATGGGAGATGGAACTCCTGCTGCCTTGTTCCCAATGCTGACAGGTAAGTGTGTGACATTTATATTTCCCGCCAATTGTTTAAATTGAAGAGCGGAAACCAAGCCCCATAAAACTTCTTACTCCATGCGCATTATGTTGGGTTTAGTCATGTGATCAGTCCGTGTTTGTATAAATAGATATACGGTCATAGAAGAACAAGAAAAATATTTAAAATAATTTAAAAAAAAAACAACCAACAAAGCTTATATTAAGTTTAATTGTTATTAATTTAAATCAGCCATGTAATTAAATTTGTAATAGATCTAGACTAATAATAATAAATCTGTGCGATTAGCAATATATTTACAAAATATTTTAGTTATGCGCAATTTCATTTCTCAACGCGCTATGATCCTATCACTTGTCTGGACCAGTTGGGAAAGGGGGGAGGAGAAAGAAGAGAGTATCTAGGTGAATGTTACCGTGATCGCTTTTTAAATGCATTTTATATAAATAAAAAAAGTTAAGACGATTTGGATTCGAAACTCGAGGGTCCACACCTCCTGAAGCGAACAAATAATTAACCACTGTGCTTGCGAAATGCTTAAGAAAGTAGACGATTTCATAGTTACTTATTTTTAGTTTTAAACTTTTAAGCTACTGGCTTATTCTTTATCGAAAGTATAAAGGGGACTAACTCAACTTATACTACTACATCTGTCAAGGACAACAACTAATTACCAATAGTTAATTAACTAACTGGTTAATATTGTTTTCATTGATTCTTGTGTTGTCAGGTAAAAGAAATAGTTGTGCAAAATTTCAGCTTGATCCGAGATTGGGTGTGGGAGAAATAACGTGAAGAAACTTTTTACCAGACAGACAGAGTGAGTTGATAGTTATAAAAAGCATTAAAGTTTATTAAAAGGGATTGTTACAAATCAAGCAGGAACATAAAACTAAAATTCTATTTAACTTTGATTAGACCAACATTAAAATGTGACAACATCGTTTAGGACCCCCATAGCTTAAGAAAACGTGAAGAAACAAACACAAATTAGAGCCTTAGGATTTATAACAAATGAAAATGTATATTCGTTTAGAGTAACACCATTTTAAAATCACCAAACTTCAGGACAGAAGATTAAACAGTGATGTAGCGATAATGTATAGACACTAAACCGTAGCTTGCTAATACGAAAACGCCTAATAAACACCGAAAAAGGGCACAAAGAAATGCATGTTACATTATCATTTCGTATTCTATATACTAGGACAAATTTGTACAAGTGCTCCTTTTTCCTAGCGATATTAGAACATTGAACGGGTTGCCTGAATCAGCTACAAAAACCAATGACTTAGCAGAGTTTGTCTCAAATTAACTTGTATGACCAGATTAACACCTGGATATGCATTGGACGTAGTTTAAAACCGTTCAACGTCTGTAATTTATTGCATAAGATAGGACGCAAATAGAATCGGGCATTCCAAGAATGACGTCAGACCTCGCTCTGTTCAGCCTTTGTTTGAGATATTTATTACCATTCTGAAGACTTTTGTATAAACTGTGTTTTTTTCCCTGTTTTTTTTTTTTTTAATCCCAACTACGCATTTATTATCGTCCTGGCTGTTCAGATTTAGCACAATTTAAAGAGTTTTAGTATAATTATAATTGTTGAAACGTGAAGAACCAATGGCTTAATTAAGAGAGTTGAGACACAGATTGACATGCTCGACAAGATTGACACATTGCTCTATGGGTACGCGTAGGGCGCAATGGCTGAGGGGTAACGTACTTGGCTTCCGAACCGAGGGTTTCCCAGAAACAGGTGACCTTTACATCATCTTTACTTTATTTTACTCTTTACTTTAACACGTAGGACGTAATTGTCTTCTTTTCTCAAGTAACGTCTGTAAGTTATAAGATAAGATAAGACAAACATCGAATCATATACTAATATACACGCACACTCACATGAATAAATACTCATTCACAGCAACACTGACATAAGCCCACATATACCTAGTCTCCCACATACGCAAACATAAACTTAGCCATAATCCACACACACCCATTTAATCACACACACACATCTTTTCTTAATATTCGTTGCACTACAAAAAAAAACAACATCCACCTAATTACATTATTAAAACACTACGCAATACGTCTGTTAGTGACTATGATAAATGTGACGTCCATGGAGACCCGTGTCTAGACATCACTAATTATCTACATCTCTTTTCTCTGTATGTAATGTAGACCAGGTCAGACCCCATTGACATTCTCCTCCAGGTGTGAAGGTGACAGACTATTAAATTCACCTACAATGAAAGTTTTAAATGTGCAAATATAGTTAAACTGGGGCAATAAAATATTAGTTATTGTTACAAAGCTTATATCAACTCACTCTGTCTGTCTGTCTGTCTGTCACAAATCTTGTACACGTTGTTTCTCCCACTTCCCATTCTGAGATCAACTTGAAGCTTTGCACAATTATTCATTGTCGACAACAACAGACGAATCAATTAAAAAAATCTAATTAGTAAATCAATGAGTCGTAATGAATCTATTTCGTTTTTATATAGAAACCAAGGAGAGATAAGCTTTGTGTAGAGACTTAGTCCATTGGAATTGAAAGATATCTGAATATGTTCATAGTTTCACTACTGTAAAGATTATATCAAACACAAATCATTTATAAAGAAAACTTCATAATGGTTTTGATAATTAACATATTCTTAATTACCATATTTGCAAATGATTTTTCCCTTCAATAAGCGTTTTGTTTTTTTGTACACATTTATATCAGGCAACATTGATGGCTTTCTTCCACACGCTATATCTCCCACTTCCCATTCTCAGATCAAGTTGAAACTTTGCACAAGTATTCCTTGTGGATGACAACGCACGAATAAATCATAAAATCAAACAATTAATCAATGCATTGAGAATTAGGTCGTTCTCTAAAATGTTTAAACTATAGACTTTTTTTTAGATTATACAACTCTAAAAAAGTACTTGATTAGCTCAGTGGTTAACGTGTCAGCTTCCCATCATGAATGCTCGAGACCTCGCGTTCGAATTCAGACTCAAGCAACTTTAAAAAAAAAAAAGCGTTATAAAAGGCAGCACGGAAGCCTTCTCCTAAATACCCACCTTCCCTGAATTAATCCACAAAGGTAATCGAATATAAGCGTGAAAGTTGCGCTCAACAAAAACAATTCATACAAATATTTCCAATCAAATACATTTAGTATTGTCTGTCTAGAACAGTGTTTCCCAAACTTTGCCCTTAACGGAACACTTCGCACATTTGGAGTAGCCAATAGGTTATCTGTGTCCCATATCAGTGATGAGTCAGGTATAATGCTGCTCATATGCAGAAAGTGGTGCACCACATTTACATCAGTTTGTGTGTGAATAAGAGATCCCATTGAAGTTCTTTGGGAATATTCTACACTAGTATAAGAAAGTAGGGCACTAAGATGGGTAAGACAATGCAATACATAATGTTCTTCCTACATGGCAGCAACATGAACAAACACACATTTGAGAGCCATAGAAAAGTTGCCTTTGACGAAAAATGCAAATGACAAAAACAGATTGAATATCAGCAGTCAATAGCCATATATATATACATATATATATGTGTGAGTTGGAAGAAATTGACCTTTAGCAGTCAATAGCTATACCTGTGTCATATGTTGCACAAAGTGTAGGTCACACATGTTTATGTTTTAGCCTAATTAAATATTATATGCATTTTTACCTGAACATGGGACATACAATTTTTTTTACTAATATAGTGTAAAATTATTGGGAAGCGAGGCTAAGTACGCTTGAACTGGGCTCAGCTTGGCTACCTATGAAGGGGGCTCGAGGTTTGACTCGAGCAGAGTTGTGTTTACTGAGCGCCCACAGGCAGCACGGAAAATCTTCTCCCAGATAACTTGCACATTATTGGTAGATATAGTTATATGGATAGAGGTCTTCCCCTTTAGATAAGCTTTTTTTTTTTTTAAAAAAATATATATTTTGCTTGTTTAAAAAGTTACATGTGTGCTGCATTTCAAGTATTTCAGCCTAAAAATGTTTTGAAGCTCTTCTGTTTGTAAATTTTATTTCGTTAGCCATTTTGAAGTTCACTTTAGTTCACGTCTCGTTAGCGTGAAAATCTCGTCATGTCACGGGAAGAAATTCTCTTTTCCCGTGAAGTCTCCAGCCCGCAGAGAGTAAGAAATTGTTCAAGACTTAGCGTGAGGGATGCTAGAGACTCTAGCAAGTCCTAGCTTATCTTATCTTATCTTATATAATACAGACGTTACTTCAAAAAAGAAGATGATTACGTCCTACGCGTCATGCATTTAGTCATGCATATTAACCAATGACTTAAATTCTGCCAAGTCACTGGTTTTTCTGGCTAGCTCAGGCAACCCATTCCATGCTCTAATAGCACTAGGGAAGAAGGAGTATTTGTACAAATTTGTCCTAGCATATGGGACGAGGAATGTGCCTTTATTTTTGTGTCTTTCAGAGTATTTTATTAAATTTTGTTTTTGTATTTGAAGATTATGGTTCAGTGTTTTATGTATAATTGCTACTTTACTTTTGAGTCTTCTGTCCTGAAGGCTTTCTAAATTTAGTGATTTTACTAATGGTGTTACCCTAGTCAAATGTGAATATTCGTTTGTTATGAATCTCACTGCTCTATTTTGTGTTTGTTCCAGTTTCTTAATGTTTTCTTGAGTTGAGGGGTCCCACACGGTGGATGCATTTTCTATTATTGGCCTAACCAAGGTTAAATAACATTTTAGTTTTATGTTCTTATTTGATTTATAAAAATTTCTTTTAATAAACCCTAATGCTTTGTTGGATTTTTTTATAGTTTCATCAATATGTGGATTCCATGACAGTTTTTCATTTATTATAACACCTAGGTATTTTGAGTTTTTAGTCTGTGTTACTGGTTTGCCATGAATAAGATAAGTGGAATTAATTTGTTTTAGTTTTTTTGTTACTCTTAACAACTGACATTTTTCTGGGTGGAAAGACATGCTCCAATTTGATTCCCATTTCTGTAATTCATCTAATTCTCTTTGTAAAATATCTGTGTCTTGTTTTGTTTTTATTGTTCTATATATTATGCAATCGTCTTCAAATAATCTGACTTTTGTTCCTGAACTAATGCAATTTGGTAAATCATTTATGTAAATTAAAAATAGTAGTGGACCCAAGACTGTTCCTTGAGGTACACCTGGGTTTACTGTTATTGGTGTTGATTTAGAGCCATTTATTATTACAGTTTGTTCTCTCCCTATCAGAAAATCTTTAATCCACTGATGCAGTGGACCATTAATGCCGAAATATTTTAATTTTTTAAGCAAACTATGGTGGTGAACTTTGTCAAAAGCCTTGGAAAAATCTAGTAAGATAGCATCTATTTGTTCACTATTATCTAAACCTTTTGAAAAATCATCAATTAGTCCTATTAGTTGTGTTTCACATGATCTATATTTCCTAAAGCCATGTTGGTATGGGTTGAGGACATTATGTTTGTCTAAGTGGTTTATGATGTTGCTAGATATTATGTGTTCTAGGATTTTACATGTGATGCTGGTAAGTGATACTGGTCTGTAGTTTCCTGGATCAGATTTTTCTCCTTTTTTAAATAGGGGGGTGACATTAGCTTCTTTCCAGTCCTTTGGTACTCTGCCCTGGTTAAGCGATGCCTGAAAGAGTATTTTGAACACTGGGGCTAGCTCATTGCTTAGTTCTTTGAGTAATCTAGCTGGAATACCATCAGGTCCAGACGCTTTATTTGGTTTGATGTTGGCTAATAGTTTTTGAATTCCATTTTCTTGTACTACTAAATCTTCTATGTTGTCTACTTGGTTCAAATTAAGAATTATGTCTTTGTCTCCTGGGGCTGAGAATGCTGATGCAAAGTATTTGTTTAGGATGTTTGCTTTAGTTTCATTATCATTATGTATTATGTTATGTTCATCTTTTAATGGCGCTATGCCTGTTGTTTCCATTTTCTTAGACTTAATGTATGACCATAGGTTTTTGTTGTTATCTTTAGATATAACATTGTTTATGTATTCACTCTGCAGCTGTCTGCTTACTTTTTGGGTTAGGTGTTTAATTTTTATATACTTTTTGTAAACTCTTTCTGCCTTGGTCTCTTTAAATTTTCTATATAGGTTTTCCTTCTGTTTACAAAGCTTCTTTAGTCTATTATTAAACCAGCATTTATTTATTTTGTTTGATGTGTATTTAGTTGGTATATGATTTTCTATAATGCTTTTAAGATGGTTTTTAATGAAATTCCAGAGGTCATCGACTGGTTGGTTAATGTCTTTTTCTAATAAGAATGTTTGTTGAAAGTTCAATGCAGCTTGGTGTAGTTGTGTTAGGTTACATTTATTCCAGAGTAAGATTTTTCTTTTGGGTTTTGTATTGGCTACTGCTTTTATCTGACTGTGTATTTTTATGATCTCATGGTCTGATAGACCAGGGATAATATCATAATCAACTACTAATCCAGGTCTGTTGGTTAAGAAGAGATCTAATGTGTTGTTTAATCTAGTTGGCTTTTTAATGATTTGATCTAAACTTAGGTTGTGTAAAGTTTCTATGAAAAGCTCATTTATGTCCTTAAGGTTTTGGTGTTTATCTATGGTTAGTGTTTTCCAATTTATATCTGGTAGGTTGAAATCACCCATAATCCAAAAAACTGCATTTTTATTTGTCTCTTTAAGTGTAGTAATCTGATTACATAGCTCCTGCATGTATTCTAAACTAGAATTTGGTGGTCTGTAAATGCTGCCTATTATTAGGGATGTTGAGGTGGTATTAATTTTACACCATGTAGATTCTATATTTTTTGAGTTAGGTAAGGTAATTTCTTCTGCTATAAGAGTGTTTTTTATTGCTAAAAGAACTCCTAGCTGTGTCCCAATGGTGACTGATAACTCTTTGTCTCAATTCCCCAGGCAAACATGAAACTGAGATGCACGAGGCCAGACGAAAATTCAAAGGGGCCAAACCGGTGGATGACTTCCCATGGATTTGGAAAGACTTTGAAAAAGCGGGTTATCTAACTTCATGGGCAGATTCTGAAGTCTACATGGCGCCATTTAATTTGAGGTAACTTGTATAACACCCGATTGTCTGCCTGCATGGTTTTCTGTCTATCGGTAAATACTCTAATGTGAAAAAAAATTCTTTCAGCATTCTGCTATTTTGTTGTGCATTATTTCTGTTCACTGATATCAAAGATATAGGTTAGTCCTGGTAGATATAGTTTTAATTTTGTGTGTGTCTTATTTGATGTAACTTGAATGATAATATATTCCTTATGGCTGTGGGTCTTATTATTTTTATGATTGTGTTTATACATTAGGAACTTTCCTTCAAAAATAAAGCCTTTTGCAGGGCGGCAGGGTTCGAACTCGGAGGCATCGTTATGACAGTCAGGAACGCATACCACAAAAGCAGTTCTTTACATGATCTGACCTATGATCAGTTATGTACTTATGGTAGGGCGCCGGAGCGAAGGTACGCTAAATGGGTTTCAAAGCACTACATAAAATATATTCTGTCGTTACTTTAGATAACTTGGTTTACAGTATATGTAGATCTATAGTTTGTTGCATTGGTTACGAATATTGATTACGTACACTATTGGAGGGAGGGGGAGGTGCCAACAGGCTTTTCTGCCTAGTGTGCCTGGCACACTCAGTACGCCACTACCAATGATAGATCATGTAGGTATCTAAAGAGAAGTTTACATTAATGTAATGACTTTACTACCAGACTCAAATATAAACAATCTGTTCTATTTTATCTTATGTTTGACTTTGCTAAACAAAAAAAATGACAGCATTGTAAACAAATCCATGGATTCCTCTTTGTGTTAATTAGTGATCTCCCTTGCACTCGGTCATTGTTGTTTTGGTGTCTGTCTAATCTGGTGTTCTATTATCCTAATGTATTTATACAGGCGGCGGTATCATAGTGCTAGAAATTAGTTCCTCTGCCCTAACTTCTGACTGGCTCGCAGTTATCTATTGGCACGATAAGGTCTTCCTGATTCTGCCTCGCTCCAGGAATCATTGTCTGCGATTTAATCTGAGATTTTAATTGGATACATTATTCATGCGCTCCGGACTAGCTCCTGGCCAAAAGCAGAGCCCGTTTGCATTTTCACAGCATTTGTTATGAGGATCCAGGGGAGACAACGAAAATGTAAAAAGAAAAAAGAAAAACGCCATCTCGTAATAGGCCTGGCTGTTATTTTTGTCCCCTGCCTAGATCTCACCGAAGTCGGCAAGCTGCCGACTGTAACCCAGATTGATACAAAATACAAATAGGAACTAATCCAATGAAATCAGCCAGACAGTCACTTGATTGGCCGAGCTATTTAACAGACAACGCTGCATGCTAACACTTTTCCCATGGGCCATTTTGTAGTTATTGTTATATCCTGATATATGGGATACGATATGTAGATAAACAAAATATAGGATACGATATGTAGATAAACAAAATATAGGATACGATATGTAGATAAACAAAATATAGGATACGATATGTAGATAAACAAAATATAGGATACGATATGTAGATAAACAAAATATAGGATACGATATGTAGATAAACAAAATATAGGATACGATATGTAGATAAACAAAATATAGGATACGATATGTAGATAAACAAAATATAGGATACGATATGTAGATAAACAAAATATAGGAAACAATATGTAGATAAACAAAATATAGGATACGATATGTAGATAAACAAAATATAGGATACGATATGTAGATAAACAAAATATAGGATACGATATGTAGATAAACAAAATATAGGATACGATATGTAGATAAACAAAATATAGGATACGATATGTAGATAAACAAAATATAGGATACGATATGTAGATAAACAAAATATAGGATACGATATGTAGATAAACAAAATATAGGATACGATATGTAGATAAACAAAATATGGGATACGATATGTAGATAAACAAAATATGGGATACGATATGTAGATAAACAAAATATAGGATACGATATGTAGATAAACAAAATATAGGATACGATATGTAGATAAACAAAATATAGGATACGATATGTAGATAAACAAAATATACGATACGAAATGTAGATAAACAAAAGTGATTGCTAAAACTGCGGAACACATACACAATATGCCACGCTGCCAAGAGATCAGACTTATCTGTAGTCATATTTTTTTCACCAAGCCAGACAGTGGCGTAGCTAAAGATTTGGGGGCCGGGGAAGGGGGCTATCTTTCAATATGGCGACCATGACATTGTTTAATTAATTAATTTACTATAAAATCTCTCGCAATCTTTCCATTGCATTTATAAAGTCATTTTGAAGGTTCCATTCACCGACCTATAAATACAATATATATATACATACTACATAAATTTATAGGTCTGTGGTTCCATTACATCACTCCAACATTCTCCCGTATCGCTTTCTATTGTGAATTTGATTGCCTTTTGAATGTAAAAACGAATCTTAGTATAGACATGAAAATAAAGAGCAGATATCTGTGATTCAACTTAAAAATGTCAATCGCATTTATTTATTTAGTTGAGATCCTAGTTATATTTATACATAAATTTTTCCCGTTTAATTTGAAAATTAAATTGGTGTCTTTCATAACAAATTATGCAATCTTTATTCCCAGACTCCTAGGCTTTCAGAATCCTCCCACGGACTATTTCATGAGGCCTTACTATTTGGGCGTGGAGCTACTGAGGAAGATGAAGAAATACAAACCATACTGCAGGGGTTCCATCCCCATCCACAAGATTTGGCTGAATTGGCCACGTGACTTGTATTACATGTACGGGAACAAGCCAAAGTTCATGTTCCACTTCTATGCCACACTAAGTCACCAGGACAACAATGAGTTGATGAAGGTACTCATGATATTTAAATCAGGGTTGGCCTTCAGTTAGTGGAGGCCCTAGGTAAAGTGAAATGGGTGGACCCAAATGAAAAGAAAAACAAGGTTACAAAGACAGTTTGTGTCCTTAAAAAACTGCTTGCATAAGTAATTTAAAAAATTAGATTTTTTGCTTTCTGAAAAAAAAAAAGTATCCGTTGCATCAGATCTTTGAATGGTCTAAAATATTCTGATGTCGGATTTTCACTATCTTTTCTAGTTTACGAGATCTAAACGGGACGGACGGAAAGACATTTCACACAAAACTAATAGCGTCTTTTCCCCTTTCAGGGGCCGCTAAAAATTAAATCCCAAAAATATGCAATAAATTAAAAACCTTTTTCTATCTATATCTAAATCAACAATTAATTTAAATTCAAATAGCTCAATTTGCATAAAGTACAATTAGCGTTCCTTAAGCTTCTTAAACATCTTCGTACAGATGTCGTGAACCCAATTTCCAACTCAATCCAAGCACCAATAGCACGAATGTGCTTCATGATCACCAGATTACATAAGGTGTATCCACGTTAAACCTAAAGGAAGAAACAATGTTCTTTTAACAACAATTAATAAATAGGTCTAAACATTCATGAATAAACCTTGAATCATAGTAGAGATTTATAATTAAGCTAGTAGACATAGAGCTATAGCTATATATAGCTCTGTTTGAGATTTGATCCATGTTTCGCAATTTTTTCTTATCCGAGGCCCCTACCAATTGGAGGGCCTAGGCGGCTGCCTACGCCTAAGGCTGGTCATTTTTAAGTGATAGATGTCTTCTTAACTTTTAAACATGGATTAGTGGTAGATTATGGCGACATTATTAATGAACTATCAGACCATGATATCATTAAAATCTATAGTCTTATAAAGCAAATATCAATATAAAACCAAAATCTTAATCTAGAATAAATGCAACCGAACTAAATTTACACCAAGCTGCATTAAACTTTCAACAAACTTTCTTATCAGAAAAAGACATTAACCAATCAGTTGATGACCTCTCGAATTTCATTAAAAGCCATCTTAAAAAAGTTTTGAAAATTAAATACAAAATAAGGGTATATATAACAAAATTAATAAATGCTGGTTTAAAAACAAATTAAACAAACTTTTCAGACAGAAGGAAAACCTATATAGAAAATTTAAAGAATCTAGGGCATAAAAAGTTAAAAGTAACTGAAAATTAACAAGGTTATAAAGACAGTTTGTGTGAAAACATAAATTCCCAAAAGGTCCACCCAGGCAGGTAAAAAGGCAGGTTTCAATATTTTCAGAAAGAATATCAGAATGAAATTCTATCAAATGCAAATGACAGAGAAGAATGGAGAAAGAAGGTCGAAAGATCCTGTGTGGTGTCCCAAAGGTCCATGAGACCAATGGATAGGTGAAAGTGAATGTGACGTGGCCTAACTGATGTCTTATAATGAGTATCTAATTGATCTAATTGTTTTGTAAAGGATCAATCGTTTTAGGTATGTAATTTCTTTTTTTTTCTTCTTTCGGTAGTAATTATGGAATGTTTGATGGTTCCATGGCCATGGTTTATTACACGCGATAATAGGAAAAATTATTATGGTCCACATATATGCATACTAAATAGATTTTTTCTCTTTAAAAAAGAGTAAACATTTTTTTTTTTTTTTGTAAATGTAGTTAGTATGACAGAACCTACTTAACTTAGCAATATAAATGTAAAGAAAAAAATTTTGTTGACAAAAAATCTAAAACCGTTTGCATAAATGGGTTTTAAAAATAGTAAATATATATCTCCCTTACTAAAAAGTCTCACATGTTTGTTACTATTAATAGTGAACAGTTGTAAAAATGGTGTAATTTTTATGAAAAAAAAACACTTGCATAATTGATTTAAAAAAGATTAAAGATTTTTGGCTTTCAGAAAAGAAAAATGTAGCCGCTGCATCAGAACTTTGAATGGTCTAAAATATTATGATGTCAGATTTTCACTATCTTATCTAGTTTACAAGCTCTAAACGGGACGGGCGCACAGACGGACGAACGGAAAGACAGACAACACAAAACTAATAGCGTCTTTTCCCCTTTTTAGGAGCCACTAAAACAATTTAACCCAAAAAGTTAGCAAACTGCTGCAATATAGATATATAAACAAAGTAATATCTTAGGATAACAATAAGAATTTATGGTCATGTATTAAATCTAAGAAAATGGAAACAACAGGAGTGGCTCCATTAAAAGGAGAAGATATTTTAACACATAATGATAACTTAATCTGACATTCTAAATAAATACTATTGCATCAACGTTCTCAGTCCCAGTGGACAAAGACATATTGTTGAATTTAAACGAATTTCGATTATTACAACATTTCATATCAGTGCTTTTAATTTGACATCTTTTGAACCATAATTTTTTTCTGAATTACTTTACCATTTACCCATTTTACTTAACCCTTTTCAACCCGCCGCAGTCTATTGGAACAACGTCAAAACTGCAATAATATTTTGTAATGAGTCAGTAAAAAAACCTACAAAGGCTCATACTTTTACACTTTAACTACGTTAACTCTCTCTATCCTAATTGACGATATTTGCGTATCGTGGCTAGTGTCACATTAAATGCACTTTTGATTTTATGAACTTTTTTTGTGTTATATAAAAGGGCGTGCATTTCTCTTTAATTCTATACCAAATAATATTTTTAAAAAGTTATTCAAGCTTAATCACAACAGGGTAAAACAAATACCAATGAGCGAAATGAAGAATTCCGTCGGAACGGGGAAATTAATTACGGAGAGGAAAAAGTAAAAAAAAAAAAAAAATAAATATTGAGATATTTGCTATTGCGTCACTTTGTTGTATTTCTTTCGCCCAGGAGGTCATGCAGGCACTCTTTAGAGTTTACACATATGTACACACACTATCAGGAGGCGCGGTGGCTGAGCGGTAAAGCGCTCGGCTTCCGAACCGGGGTTCCGGGTTCGAATATCCATGTGAAGACTGGGATGTTAAATTTCGAGATCCTCGGGCGCCTCTGAGTCCACCCAGCTCTAATGGGTACCTGGCATTAGTTTGGGAAAAGTAAAAGCGGTTTGTTGATCGTTGTGCTGGACACATGACACCATTGTTAACTGCAGGCCACATAAACGGATAACCTTTACAACATCTGACCTATAGACCACAAGGTCTGAAAAGGGATCTTTTTTTTTTTTTTTCTTACATACACTATCATTACCTCCATCAATAACAAGTTTCAACAGCAACAGATAACTAGCATTTAGTGGAATGTTCACTACTCATACCTCCAAATCTATTTTTTTTATTTTTAAGATGATTTGTTAAAATGCTATTGAGACTAAGAGAAGATGTGAAAGAATGTTTACAGAGATATGAAGATCAGGTTGAAAAACAAAAGGGGTGGTAACTTGTAACATAAATTGTAAGCAGACGTAAATTCCCAGTATGCAGTAGAAATTAATTAAACAAAGTCTAAATGTTGTATATGTTACATTAGTTAGTGGCCAGGTGACCGAGTCATTCATTTGAATTGCAAATTGACGCATTCCAAGCAATGTACTTGAGGTATAAATTAGACACCAGTAGCGGTCAACCGTTACCACTTGGGGGGGGGGGCAAAACTTTTGTACAAATACTCCTTCTTCCTTATTGCTATTAAATCATGGAATGGGTTGCCTGAGCTAGCTAGGAAAACCGGTGACTTGGCAGAATTTAAGTCATTAGTTAACATGCAAGACTAGATGCATGACGCGTAGGACGTAATCATCATCTTCTTTTTTTTTTTTTAGTAACGTCTGTATTAATATAAGATAAGATAAGGGCATCTACGTGAAATAACGTTAGCCCTAAATCTAGGTTTTGCTATGGTTTCAAAAAAAAAAAAAAAAAAACATTTTAAAAAATATTTGAACACAAAAAGTATACATCTTCTAGAGCGATAATTTATAATGTAAGAGTTCAAAAAGATTGAACATGTTATACCCCCCCCCCCCCCGAGAAAAAAATCTTGGTTAAGCGAATGTATAAATCCGCTATACTTTATAATATACAAACTATAGGCCTTTCTATCTAGACCTAGAAGACGGTGCGTAAAATGTTCCTGGACATTCATTTATTTTGAATGAACATGCGGAAAAACCCGAAGACGTAGTGCGTAAGATTAAGACTTTATAGTTCTCTATTCAAATTATTTTTTGTTTGTTTGAGATCCGTTTCCAGGTTTTTCCCACCCACCCAGAAGGTTTTCCGTGAAGATGCGAGCTGAATAGAGGTATTGTAGAAAGGTCTTCAATTCGTCTCAACAACCCAACACCTATTGCTATTTATACTAAAACACTAAAGCCTTGATGTTGCGGTGTTTGCTATTTTGTTAATCCCTTAAAATGATGATGTAGTCCAAATGTCCAAACCGGCAATTAGTTTGTATATAGCAGTGATGCGCAAAGTACGGCCAGCGGGCTATATTCGAGCATTGACATAGTTAAATCCTGCTTCTCATAACAAATACTTACTTACAGTGCATAACAAAGTCGCAGAAGTTCGGTTTCTTTTGCACTCTCGACGAGTTTTTCTTATCTTATCTTCTTTTCTTTTCAAATAAAGACGTTACTTCAAAATAAAAAGATGATTACGTCCTGCGTGTGTTCCTAGGTCAATCTAGTCATATATGGGGTCAATCTAATCAGGGCCGGTCTTAAGCCACTGCAACCTATGCGGTCGCAGTGGGCCCCGCGCTTTCATAGGCCCCGCGCTAATTTTATGTGTAATTATTAATTGCAAAATATATACGAAAAATTCCTGGAAATAACCTGCACTTATTAAAATTTCCTGAAAACTAATAAAAATCTCATGAAAAATAGACAAATTACCATTTGTATGTGTCATTCATTATGGGAAACGCCATTCCTACGCGCGATAAAAAAAAGACATTGTCAGCTTTCATGTAATAAAATGTTATGATCGGACGAATTTTCCCCTTATCCGGAAGCTCCAATACTTTATTTACTTTTATTGTCACTGTCATATAAATATGCCATAGGTTTCAAGATTGGTAAAGTAAAATTCACTTGATCGCAATTTTTTACTTTGTATTTTTGAAAAGAATGAATAAAATGCAAAGCCGAATTTATTTTCTAATACAAAATCTTAATTTTCACTTATTATCCTTATTCCCACTCAGGCTAGGCCCCGCGCAATTAGTTTCGCATAGGGCCCCGCAATCGCTAGGACCGGCCCTGAATCTAGTCATACATGGGGTCAATGTAGTCATACATGGGGTCTATCTAGTCATGCATGAGGTCAATCTATTCATACATGAGAGTGGCGGACATTTACATATCGAGCTGATGACTGGCCGTTGTACTGACCACATCAAATGATCTAAAAACAGGTGGTCTTAACAAAATCTGAAGAGTAATAATGATGGTAATAATTGTAATTAGTTATGTAATTTTTTGACAGCATGCTTTAATTACTTGACGATATTAACAAGTAATCGATTACGTAGATGCCCTTATCTTATCTTATCATATCTTAATACAGACCTTACTAAAAAAAAAGAACAGAAGATGATTACGTCCTACGCGTCATGCATCTAGTCATGCGTGTTAACCAATGACTTAAATTCTGCCAAGTCACTGGTTTTCCTGGCTAGCTCAAGCTAGCTTTCAATGCTTTAATTCCATGCTTTAATAGCACTAGGGAAGAAGGATCATTTGTACAAATACCTCTTGTACTTAGGCAAATACACAAATATTTCTATTTCTATTTCATCACTTATTCTCATATCAAAATGTGGTCTCTAGTCTTACTTTATATATGTAACGTGTATGCGTCATAAATCATAAAGTAATGATAACCAGTAAGACACAGATATACAAAGTAACTGATATTTATTAGCGTAAGTAATTGTAACCAATATCAACTAATGCCAAACACTGTTTCTATTTCTTAGGCTGACAAGGATCTCATGCTTTTTATTCAAGACTTAGAGAAGCGAGGATATTTGAATCAAACTATACTGGTCATCATGGGTGACCATGGGGCCAGGTTCGCCAAGTTTAGGGCCAGCGTGTCCGGCAAGCTGGAGGAGCGGCTTCCATATCTGGCCTTTCGGTTCCCTCCGTGGTTCGAGCGGAAGTACCCGAAACTGATGTCCAACTTTAAACTGAATACCAAACGCCTGGTCACCGCGCTTGACGTTCACGAGACCTTCAAGGACGTCATCCGCTTCGACGGCGCCGGCGTTGGGAACCTTAAAGAGCGAGGGATCAGCCTGTTTAAGGAGATCCCCGTGGAGAGAGACTGCAGCCACGCCAACATCAGCAACCACTGGTGCGGGTGTCTCAACTGGGATTCTCTGCCTCTGGATGATGACAAAGTTCTCGCGGCGGCCAACACCGCTATCGAATTCATTAACAACCTGACATCGGAGTACAGGCCCTTGTGCGCGGAGCTGAACTTGGAGGCCGTGACCTTGGCCAGCAGGGTCATGCCCAACAAGGACATGCTAAAGTTCAAACAGTCCTCTGACTTTGATGGCAGGGTGGCAGAGTTCACAGAGAACGCCGATAACGCCACAGTGCTGTATCAGGTGACTTTTTCCACAGAGCCAGGTCATGGTCAGTTTGAGGTCACGGTCACATATTACCCTACCACCGAGGAAATGACAGTGGTGGAGAAAGAGATAAGCCGAATCAACGAGTATGGCTCCGCCCCTGCATGCATCATGGACAAAAACAGGCAGCTGAGACAATACTGTTATTGCAAGGGACATAAGTCTTAAGAAATCTGGGTCACATGATGTGCTGCTTTGAAAATGATTGGCTGACACGGTAGCTGAGTTGCCTTATCCAGGGGCATAGCGTAATTTTAAGATGTGAAACAGAATCACTAAAACACTGTCTTAGAAAGATTCAAATCATTTTGAAAGGTTAACTGTATGCCACATCAGAGTAGGGTCAAACCAATGGAACCCTAACTGCCCACAATCAACTCTACTGACTGTATTAATTGTTTTTTTAAATTGATGAATCAAATGTTTTAAACGCACTCCAGTCTACAAAATAATCTTCAAATATCTCTCTCTGGCTCTCTCTCTCTCTCTCTCTTCCAATCTGTCAGTTTGTTTTTCTGAAAAAGCATCTTTCTATTTTTCAAAGCTATATCAACTCACTCTGTCTGACTGTCTGGTAAAAAGCTTTTACGCGTTATTTCTGTCACACCCAATCTACGATCAAATTGAAATTTTGACAAAACAATAGTAAAAAATTACCAATTTCTATTGGTAATTGATAATTTTGTTTTTTTGGTATGGAACAAGGGAAAGAAATTGTACTTGGCAGATGTGTTGAAATAAGTTGAATTTATACTTTGTGGCTTAAAAGTGAAACTAACAATAGATAAAACCTTCTATTTTCATAAGCACTTCACTGGCACAGTGGTTAATGTGTTGACTACCGGAGGCTTGAGCCCTCCAGTTCGTACAACTTAAAGAAATCATGGTATGTTATGGTAACATTCACCCAGATACCCCCCCCCCCCCTTTTCGTTTTCCTACCTCGTCCAGATAAGTGATAGGATCACAGCGCATTTACAAAGCTACGAAAAATGAAATTGCGCTAAACAAAAACAATTGGTAAAAATATTTCTAATTTCACATATTTATTATTGTTAGTCTAGATCTATTACAAATTTAATTACAAGACTGATCCAAACTTATTGATATTACTTTTAATATAAGCTTTGTTTAAAAAAAAGTATTGTTCATATTGTTCTTGTTCAGTTTTTCATATTATCAAATGTTCATAAAGACTAAGACAATTTATCTGATCTTAAAATGTTCATGTCATTACATCTTGTCATGGACATTTAACGATTTCATATCCCAGTCATCTTCGCAATTATAAATACCATTTTCTGATTGTCTTCATCCTAAGAAAACTTCGTTCAGCTTCTTTTCAAAATATCGCATAATTAATGAACATAATATGCCCGCTGCACCAGTCTGTCATCAAAGATGGTGACATTTCGGAGCTCTTGTTAAATTACACATGACATCTCCCGGCGGGCATCCGATATTGCCAGGTGTTTTTGAATTACAATCGAGTCTTCCACCCTCCTTGACATGTTGACAGGCTCGGTTAGAGTGCCATTGACAAAGTGTAGCGGAGAGCCGCTCTTGTTTTGTGTGGATTGTGTTGATTCGTGGAAATTCTAGATTATCAATTTTTTTTAAATTTATGATTTTCTGCTGTTTTGAAAATGTTTTCCTTGGTTTCCATTGACAATGTTTTCTGTCGTTTTCATGGTCTTTGTTTGTCAAATGTTTTCCCAAATAGTTCGCAATCTCTGTTGGCTGACCGCATGTGGGTCACTTTTAATAACATGTGAAGAGCGAATCTCAGCGTGAGCAGTCTTCTTTATACTAATCATAAGTTGTCTGGTGACGATGATTTGGGATGCGAGTTAGGTGAAGAAACAAAAACTTTGATCTTTATATATTTATTGAAAGCAATTCAGTTAAAAGTGAATCCTTATTCATTATCCTTAATATCTGGGAGAGTTAAGTTAGTCAAGAAGGAATTATCCCTCCTTTTCCGCGCATGGCATCACCGACATGTCTAATATTTGTCAATGTAATATAATGGATTTAAATTATGCATTCTCTCTGTTCTATTCAATCTGAATAATTACCTATATATATGCTTCTCATTGAGTTGGAATTTAGAATGGATCTTTTCTGCTTATAACCATACTGTGTCAATACTGTCTATACTTAGATTCATCATCATTTTTTTAGAAATCTTTTTTTTTTCCTTAAAGAACATTTAGATCTAGTTTTACTTTTTTTTTTAAATTCCAAGATTATTTTATAGTTTTGCACCAACTGGACACCAGTAGTCTACCCTTCCCACCCCCCACCCCCACCACTACACTTTAGTATCTCCCCTCGTTTAGAAATTACAATTTATTAAGACTGTTCAATCTAAAGTTTCGCAAGGTCGTCTTGTGTAATTGAACCGCAGTCCCCTGGGCGTAAGTTTACATTGATTTGTTTTCTCATTTCGCTTTAAAGTCTTATTTGTTACGGCGTTTTATTAGCAACATATTCCAAAAGTGATGTCAAAACTAAGACCCGCGGGCTGAGTCCGGCACATGAAGTGATGTAACCCGACCCTTTTGCCAACAACTCATTACGAAGCCGAGTTTTTTTTTTTTTTTCGGTTCTATTCTTCTTCTTCGTTCTCAATATTATTTTGGAGGGTTCCGGCGACTAGACCATTATGTTCGTGTAATGCAGCCCGCGATACTCGTGTGGCATTTAATATGTCCTCACAGGTCGAGACAAAGTTGTACACCCCAATCCTACAATAATATATCACATTTAGGTCGAGACTAAGTTGGACACCCCAATCTTACAATAATATATCACCTTTAGGTCGAGACTAAGTTGGACACCCCGATCTTACAATAATATATCACCTTTAGGTCGAGACTAAGTTGGACACCCCGATCTTACAATAATATATCGCCTTTAGGTCGAGACTAAGTTGGACACCCCAATCTTACAATAATATATCACCTTTAGGTCGAGACTAAGTTGGACACCCCGATCTTACAATAATATATCACCTTTAGGTCGAGACTAAGTTGGACACCCCAATCTTACAATAATATATCACCTTTAGGTCGAGACTAAGTTGGACACCCCAATCTTACAATAATATATCGCCTTTAGGTCGAGACTAAGTTGGACACCCCAATCTTACAATAATATATCACCTTTAGGTCGAGACTAAGTTGGACACCCCAATCTTACAATAATATATCACCTTTAGGTCGAGACTAAGTTGGACACCCCGATCTTACAATAATATATCGCCTTTAGGTCGAGACTAAGTTGGACACCCCAATCTTACAATAATATATCACCTTTAGGTCGAGACTAAGTTGGACACCCCAATCTTACAATAATATATCGCCTTTAGGTCGAGACTAAGTTGGACACCCCAATCTTACAATAATATATCACCTTTAGGTCGAGACTAAGTTGGACACCCCAATCTTACAATAATATATCACCTTTAGGTCGAGACTAAGTTGGACACCCCAATCTTACAATAATATATCGCCTTTAGGTCGAGACTAAGTTGGACACCCCAATCTTACAATAATATATCACCTTTAGGTCGAGACTAAGTTGGACACCCCAATCTTACAATAATATATCACCTTTAGGTCGAGACTAAGTTGGACACCCCAATCTTACAATAATATATCGCCTTTAGGTCGAGACTAAGTTGGACACCCCAATCTTACAATAATATATCACCTTTAGGTCGAGACTAAGTTGGACACCCCAATCTTACAATAATATATCGCCTTTAGGTCGAGACTAAGTTGGACACCCCAATCTTACAATAATATATCACCTTTAGGTCGAGACTAAGTTGGACACCCCAATCTTACAATAATATATCACCTTTAGGTCGAGACTAAGTTGGACACCCCAATCTTACAATAATATATCACCTTTAGGTCGAGACTAAGTTGGACACCCCAATCTTACAATAATATATCGCCTTTAGGTCGAGACTAAGTTGGACACCCCAATCTTACAATAATATATCACCTTTAGGTCGAGACTAAGTTGGACACCCCAATCTTACAATAATATATCGCCTTTAGGTCGAGACTAAGTTGGACCCCCCAATCTTACAATAATATATCACCTTTAGGTCGAGACTAAGTTGGACACCCCAATCTTACAATAATATATCACCTTTAGGTCGAGACTAAGTTGGACCCCCCAATCTTACAATAATATATCACCTTTAGGTCGAGACTAAGTTGGACACCCCAATCTTACAATAATATATCACCTTTAGGTCGAGACTAAGTTGGACACCCCAATCTTACAATAATATATCACCTTTAGGTCGAGACTAAGTTGGACCCCCCAATCTTACAATAATATATCACCTTTAGGTCGAGACTAAGTTGGACCCCCCAATCTTACAATAATATATCACCTTTAGGTCGAGACTAAGTTGGACCCCCCAATCTTACAATAATATATCACCTTTAGGTCGAGACTAAGTTGGACACCCCAATCTTACAATAATATATCACCTTTAGGTCGAGACTAAGTTGGACACCCCAATCTTACAATAATATATCACCTTTAGGTCGAGACTAAGTTGGACCCCCCAATCTTACAATAATATATCACCTTTAGGTCGAGACTAAGTTGGACCCCCCAATCTTACAATAATATATCACCTTTAGGTCGAGACTAAGTTGGACACCCCAATCTTACAATAATATATCACCTTTAGGTCGAGACTAAGTTGGACCCCCCAATCTTACAATAATATATCACCTTTAGGTCGAGACTAAGTTGGACACCCCAATCTTACAATAATATATCACCTTTAGGTCGAGACTAAGTTGGACCCCCCAATCTTACAATAATATATCACCTTTAGGTCGAGACTAAGTTGGACCCCCCAATCTTACAATAATATATCACCTTTAGGTCGAGACTAAGTTGGACACCCCAATCTTACAATAATATATCACCTTTAGGTCGAGACTAAGTTGGACCCCCCAATCTTACAATAATATATCACCTTTAGGTCGAGACTAAGTTGGACACCCCAATCTTACAATAATATATCACCTTTAGGTCGAGACTAAGTTGGACACCCCAATCTTACAATAATATATCACCTTTAGGTCGAGACTAAGTTGGACACCCCAATCTTACAATAATATATCACCTTTAGGTCGAGACTAAGTTGGACACCCCGATCTTACAATAATATATCGCCTTTAGGTCGAGACTAAGTTGGACACCCCAATCTTACAATAATATATCACCTTTAGGTCGAGACTAAGTTGGACACCCCAATCTTACAATAATATATCGCCTTTAGGTCGAGACTAAGTTGGACACCCCAATCTTACAATAATATATCACCTTTAGGTCGAGACTAAGTTGGACACCCCAATCTTACAATAATATATCACCTTTAGGTCGAGACTAAGTTGGACACCCCAATCTTACAATAATATATCGCCTTTAGGTCGAGACTAAGTTGGACACCCCAATCTTACAATAATATATCACCTTTAGGTCGAGACTAAGTTGGACACCCCAATCTTACAATAATATATCACCTTTAGGTCGAGACTAAGTTGGACACCCCAATCTTACAATAATATATCGCCTTTAGGTCGAGACTAAGTTGGACACCCCAATCTTACAATAATATATCACCTTTAGGTCGAGACTAAGTTGGACACCCCAATCTTACAATAATATATCGCCTTTAGGTCGAGACTAAGTTGGACACCCCAATCTTACAATAATATATCACCTTTAGGTCGAGACTAAGTTGGACACCCCAATCTTACAATAATATATCACCTTTAGGTCGAGACTAAGTTGGACACCCCAATCTTACAATAATATATCACCTTTAGGTCGAGACTAAGTTGGACACCCCAATCTTACAATAATATATCGCCTTTAGGTCGAGACTAAGTTGGACACCCCAATCTTACAATAATATATCACCTTTAGGTCGAGACTAAGTTGGACACCCCAATCTTACAATAATATATCGCCTTTAGGTCGAGACTAAGTTGGACACCCCAATCTTACAATAATATATCGCCTTTAGGTCGAGACTAAGTTGGACACCCCAATCTTACAATAATATATCACCTTTAGGTCGAGACTAAGTTGGACACCCCAATCTTACAATAATATATCGCCTTTAGGTCGAGACTAAGTTGGACACCCCAATCTTACAATAATATATCGCCTTTAGGTCGAGACTAAGTTGGACACCCCAATCTTACAATAATATATCACCTTTAGGTCGAGACTAAGTTGGACACCCCAATCTTACAATAATATATCGCCTTTAGGTCGAGACTAAGTTGGACACCCCA
This sequence comes from Biomphalaria sudanica, assembly GCA_036873155.1. Lineage (NCBI taxonomy): Eukaryota > Metazoa > Mollusca > Gastropoda > Planorbidae > Biomphalaria > Biomphalaria sudanica. The sequence continues at coordinate 285,699 of JAZGLO010003787.1, read as the reverse complement.
ATCTTACAATAATATATCACCTTTAGGTCGAGACTAAGTTGGACACCCCAATCTTACAATAATATATCACCTTTAGGTCGAGACTAAGTTGGACACCCCAATCTTACAATAATATATCACCTTTAGGTCGAGACTAAGTTGGACACCCCAATCTTACAATAATATATCACCTTTAGGTCGAGACTAAGTTGGACACCCCAATCTTACAATAATATATCACCTTTAGGTCGAGACTAAGTTGGACACCCCAATCTTACAATAATATATCACCTTTAGGTCGAGACTAAGTTGGACACCCCAATCTTACAATAATATATCACCTTTAGGTCGAGACTAAGTTGGACACCCCAATCTTACAATAATATATCGCCTTTAGGTCGAGACTAAGTTGGACACCCCAATCTTACAATAATATATCGCCTTTAGGTCGAGACTAAGTTGGACACCCCAATCTTACAATAATATATCACATTTAGGTCGAGACTAAGTTGGACACCCCAATCTTACAATAATATATCACCTTTAGGTCGAGACTAAGTTGGACCCCCCAATCTTACAATAATATATCACCTTTAGGTCGAGACTAAGTTGGACACCCCAATCTTACAATAATATATCACCTTTAGGTCGAGACTAAGTTGGACACCCCAATCTTACAATAATATATCACCTTTAGGTCGAGACTAAGTTGGACACCCCAATCTTACAATAATATATCGCCTTTAGGTCGAGACTAAGTTGGACACCCCAATCTTACAATAATATATCACCTTTAGGTCGAGACTAAGTTGGACACCCCAATCTTACAATAATATATCACCTTTAGGTCGAGACTAAGTTGGACCCCCCAATCTTACAATAATATATCACATTTAGGTCGAGACTAAGTTGGACACCCCAATCTTACAATAATATATCACCTTTAGGTCGAGACTAAGTTGGACCCCCCAATCTTACAATAATATATCACCTTTAGGTCGAGACTAAGTTGGACACCCCAATCTTACAATAATATATCACCTTTAGGTCGAGACTAAGTTGGACACCCCAATCTTACAATAATATATCACATTTAGGTCGAGACTAAGTTGGACACCCCAATCTTACAATAATATATCACCTTTAGGTCGAGACTAAGTTGGACCCCCCAATCTTACAATAATATATCACCTTTAGGTCGAGACTAAGTTGGACACCCCAATCTTACAATAATATATCACCTTTAGGTCGAGACTAAGTTGGACACCCCAATCTTACAATAATATATCACCTTTAGGTCGAGACTAAGTTGGACACCCCAATCTTACAATAATATATCGCCTTTAGGTCGAGACTAAGTTGGACCCCCCAATCTTACAATAATATATCACCTTTAGGTCGAGACTAAGTTGGACACCCCAATCTTACAATAATATATCACCTTTAGGTCGAGACTAAGTTGGACCCCCCAATCTTACAATAATATATCACCTTTAGGTCGAGACTAAGTTGGACACCCCAATCTTACAATAATATATCACCTTTAGGTCGAGACTAAGTTGGACACCCCAATCTTACAATAATATATCACCTTTAGGTCGAGACTAAGTTGGACCCCCCAATCTTACAATAATATATCACCTTTAGGTCGAGACTAAGTTGGACCCCCCAATCTTACAATAATATATCACCTTTAGGTCGAGACTAAGTTGGACCCCCCAATCTTACAATAATATATCACCTTTAGGTCGAGACTAAGTTGGACACCCCAATCTTACAATAATATATCACCTTTAGGTCGAGACTAAGTTGGACACCCCAATCTTACAATAATATATCACCTTTAGGTCGAGACTAAGTTGGACCCCCCAATCTTACAATAATATATCACCTTTAGGTCGAGACTAAGTTGGACCCCCCAATCTTACAATAATATATCACCTTTAGGTCGAGACTAAGTTGGACACCCCAATCTTACAATAATATATCACCTTTAGGTCGAGACTAAGTTGGACCCCCCAATCTTACAATAATATATCACCTTTAGGTCGAGACTAAGTTGGACACCCCAATCTTACAATAATATATCACCTTTAGGTCGAGACTAAGTTGGACCCCCCAATCTTACAATAATATATCACCTTTAGGTCGAGACTAAGTTGGACCCCCCAATCTTACAATAATATATCACCTTTAGGTCGAGACTAAGTTGGACCCCCCAATCTTACAATAATATATCGCCCCCTTTCGTCTCATTTTATTTTTTTACAAATGTTTTGTGTTATGACATCTTTCAATATTTTCTCTTAATGGGAGATAAGCCTGGAGGCAGATGGCTATCTCCCTTGTGATACATTGACGACATTTATTGCTGAGTAACTGCATGTGTTTGATGTTCTTGTTTTGTGAGATGCGGCTGCTCGATCAATAGTCCATATAACAGTTACACTTAGATTCTAGGTTTTAAACCTAGTGGGATCACTGCTGTGTGGGGCATTATTTTCTTCAGTTTGTTTGATGTTGTCAAAACTGTGCCTGCTTAATTGATTGGGAATAAACTGGTTCTTCAAATCTTTGTTTTGAGTTGGAGTTAAGGAACTTGAAATTCCCCTGATATTTATCTTACAAATAATTCAGATTTACTAACATGTGTTTTTATTTGTACACGCCTCATGATTTGAACCCTGACACGACACACACACCACCTTATGACCTCATCACACTTGACCCCTAACACATTTGTACAATACACACGTCACCTTATGACCCATCACCCTTGACCTCTGAAAGTTGTACATCACACACGTCACCTTATGACCCCATCACCCTTGACCTCTGACACATTTGTACACTACGCACGCCACCTTATGATCTCATAACCTTTTGATCCTGTCACATTTATACACTACACACACTCATAATCTCCGACACTTTGACATTTTCCCATTTATTTAAACGTTGAAATAGCCACCCTTCTAACTTATTTATTTACACAACTGTTGTATTATTATATCTTAAATAATGTATCATTTAATTCTAATGATGCAACATTATTTGACTTGTTCATGTGTTACATTAACTGAGCTCTATGTGCTCTATATCAGATATATGTATTTCCTGCTTTGTGTTATATTACTGTATGATTACATTGAAACCATTTTACCTTTAGTCAAGCGTTATTCAAATGAAAGTATTTTAATGTTATTTTTTTTATTTGAAATTATACATATAAACATACAGGTTTGTTTACCTTTTCCTTTTGACTTGTTTTTATATATATATATTATATATATATATTTATACAGGGCCGCCGCTACCTATTGTGCAATGTGTGCATTGCACGCAGGCGGCCGACTATAGGGGGCGGCCAAATCATTATTCCAAGGTTACTTTTTAAAAAAAAAAGTATTAAATAAAACAAAAATATATATTTTAAATAAATTCTAATTATTCCATTATTCTTTGAAAATAAAAACCATATTCGTACATAAAACTTCTTTTTTTTAAAACTAGAACAAATAAAATATAGCAGCGGCCGAGGGATTCCCACGGGTTTTTCCAAAAGCGCCTACTCATTTCTGGCATTAAATTTTCGCGGGTTATTTGTAATTTTTGTTTTGAGTCCAATGGCCCGCCCTGTAAGTAGATCTATTACTGGTCATTTTAAAAAACATTTTCATTAGTGGGGGGGGGGGGGGGGGGGCATTAGTTCCTCACATATGGAGGGGAGAGAGCGCAACGTCCTGACAAAAACGGGTGTTATGAAGTGTGTGTGTTCTAAGCGTCGGTGAGAAGAGATTAAGCGACTGATTGGTTGGTTATGCAGTGACAATGATGAAATTAGCGTACCCAGTGCAAATGTGAGACGATCTTAAGACATGAAAGAGTAAAGACTTTATTTTTGTTGTGCGCTAGATTTTGTTTAAATATCACTTGATTTCATACGATCTAAATCAAAACCTACCAAGAAAAGTTAAAAGCAGCATGTATGCAGATGACCTTGCCTTAATTAGCACAGAAGAATATGTAGGAACATCGAAATTTCGATTACAAGATGCTTTCGATATACTCAATAATTGGTCCAAAGACTGGGGCATGTCCATCAACACAAAAAAGACCACATATACCATATTCTCACTGTCAACAAAACAACAAACAATAAAATTAACATTAGATAAGGAAGCTTTAGAAAAAAATGACAGCCCTACATACCTTGGAGTCACCTATGACCCGAGACTAACATGGAAAAGCCAAATAGATAAAACACAGAGTAAAGGCATCCAGAGACTACCCCTCTTGAAAAAATTAACTGGCACAGATTGGGGAACAAATCACAACATCCTGAAAAAGACCTATACCAGTTACGTAAGACCTGTACTAGAATATGGTGCCACAGCATGGGGCTCAGCAGCTCAAACCAACTTAGAAAAATAGAGAAGGTTCAAAATATTGGTCTAAGGATAATGACAGGAGCAATCAAAAGAACACCCATAAGAGCAATGGAGGAAACCGCTGCCCTGATCTGTCTGGATGAAAGAAGAGAAATAAAAATCCTTTCCCAATTCACTAAATTGGAAACCATGGAGAGGCACCCACTCAAAACAAAAATCCACAAAACTGGCACAAAAAAAAAACGTCTCAAAAGGACCAATTTCATACAGGAATCTCTAAACCTAAAAAAGAAACACCAACTTGAAAAAATTACTCTGGAACCCTCGATACACTATAATGAATCTCTACCCTGGGACGAAAGCCCTCTTCCTACTATAAGGGACCATATTGAAAGCATAAAAAGAAAATCTGATTACAGACCAACAGAGCTCAAGAAAATAGTGAACTGTTTTCTACATACCAATTATCCTAACAACCAGTGGATCAGAGTTTACACGGATGGCTCAACCCATAAAGCCACCACAAATGGAGGAGCTGGAATACTTATCGAATGGCCAGATGGACGAAAACTAGAAAAATCCATTGCAACTTGAGAGCTCTCTGACAGTCACAGAGCAGAAAGGGAAGCACTAGCTGCTACCATGCTAGCAAATCATCCAAGTTCCCCACACAGTCAGATTGTCTTTCTAACCGATGCAAAAACAACCCTCCAAAGCCTGCAAAACTCTGATTCCTGATATTAAAAACCTCAGATCAGCACTTACAAAGCTCAACAACAACAGCAAAAAACCTGTTATTCAATGGATACCAGCTCATATAGAACTAGAAGGAAATGAGAAGGCTGACACACTCGCCAAGAGTGGGAGAACTAACACACTAATAAACTTTGCACTCTATCCAGAAGAATTGAAGGAATAATTCGTAAATGAAATAAATGAGAAATGGACGAGCTCTCATCCAAATCACAAGAAAGATGACGCTTACTATAGGGTATCCCGACAAGACCAACGTCTAATCTTTCGACTCAGGACCGGACACAACAGAATGCGACAACACATGTACCGGAAGCTCAAAATTGGAACCAGTGAAATCTGCCCATGTGGAGTATCACCAGAGAATGCAGACCATGTCCTCCAAAACTGCTCTCTATACCAAGAGGCCCGTATAAGACATTGGCCCCAAATCACCCCACTAGAAAGGAAACTATATGGAGAGCTTCCTGATCTGGAAACCACTGCGCAGTTCATCTCATGTATTGGTCTAGTCATCTGAACACTCCAACATAACAATGAGAACGAAGAAGAAGAAGTTGATTTCATCACTATAAGATCTATATCTCAAGTTAAATCGTGAATAATAACAGCTATATTGAGTTCTTGTTCACAAAGAAGTGAGTGGAAGTTATTCAAAGTTTATATATTAAAAAATATAAAACGCCTTCATCGGTTCATTTGTACTAATTGTTTGAAGTTACAAGCTAACAACCGACCAATAACAAGGAGGGGGTGGGGCGGCAAAAAAATGTTCAGACCCCTTGCCGACTTGAGCGGAAACCTGCCGCATCTTCTATTCTATCTCCAGGAATAACTTTTTACAATACTTAAAAATTATGTAGGCAACACAATTTCCGAAAAAAAACAAACACAACGTTTGAGTGAAAACTTTCATGGCATAACTTTGGATTCTATACACGGTGTTCAATTAATAGAAATGAAAAATAAAACCTACAAAATTATGACTTAGTTTCTTTTCTTTTTTATAACATTCTTTAAAAACTCATGGGCCTCACTGTCTAGGCCTACGTCGCTCCTCTGGGCTCAAACTTCTATTGTGGGCGTTAAACGAAAATGTTATCTAGGGAGTCGCCACCCGGGAATGTGAGAAACACTGCCTTACTCTGTTTTTTTACAAGTCATTGTGTAAGTGACTTGTACTTAGGATTATTTACTTTCTTTAAACTCAAGAAAAATATTCAGCGCATAGTTGATTCATTAGTTGGATAAATTTATAGGCAACTCTGAATCCATGTATGTCAGATGATTGTGGATACAATGCACATCTCTCCAAAATACAACCGTGATGATTATCATGAAAGTGTACAGAACGTTGAAAAAGTCCCACTGTCAATGGCAGGCAAACCTAGCAATGCTTTAAGGTATATCAGAGAGTTGAGTACTGCTCTCCCTTCACTCTATTTATAGCTTTGTTTTGATATATTTTGTACGTTTGTTTGATATCTAGAACAAATGATCAGTATTACAACTTTTTAAAAATGGTTACATTTACCCAGGGCCCCCGCTACCTATTGTGCAGTGTGTGAATCTAGGGGGCGGACAAATCATTTTTCAAGGTTCATTTTTTATTTAAAATTTAGTTAAATAAAAAAAAACTTAAATATTTTATATAAATTCTAATTATTCCATTATCATTTCAATACGGAAAGTACACTCGTACATGAGAAATTATAATGGAAGATTTAGAACACAAATAAATAGAGCGGCACGCTAGGGATTCCTTCCACGGTTTAAACGCCTACGCATTTCTGACCTTGAATTTTCGGCGTGTTGTTTCTGATATTTGTTTTGAGCCGAATAGCCCGCCCTCTAAGTGATAAAAAAAATCAATTTTAAAAAACATAATTCACTTTTATTTTAAATGGCTGTTGGTTCATATTAGAATACTTTTTGGTAATTATAGAGTCTAGATGTTGGTCTACGTCTACATTAAGTTCAATTGTGTTTTAGTTTAAAATACATTTTAATTATGTTCTTTCTGTATAAAAACTTGTCAGATTAGTTAAAAATGTGTTGTTGTTCCTGCACTATATGTACCTAGAATGTCACTCACAAAATATTATTGACCAGGGCTGCCTTTATTATTAGACTTAATATGACCCTCGACTTTTTGTTATAACTAGGATGAATAGTGCGTCCTGAAAGAAAACACATCACTATTTGGCCTTTTGTATATTCTCTCTTCTTACTACCAGAAAAATGTGTTGTAAACGCCAGGAGAAAACATTTCTAAAAATGAAAACGCGAAATACCCTCAGCGCCGCCCTCTCCAAACTCCTTGACTTGAACGAAACCTGCCGCATCTTTAATTCTATCTCAATTATGAACTCTTTAGGCCTACAACACTTCAGAATTATGTAGGCAACGCTATTTCCGAAAAGCAACAACAAAAACAAACGTTTGAGTGAACTTTCATGTCGTATATTTGGATTCTATACACGGTGTTCAATTAATAGAAATGAAAAATAAAACCTACAAAATGTGATGAAGTTTCTTTTCATTTTTATTACATTCTTTGACCAAAAAAAACAACAACTCACGGACCACACTGTGGAAGCCTACATCGCTCCTCTGGGCTCCAGCTTCTGAGGGGTGTCGAACGAAAATGTTATTTAGGGAGTCGCCACCCGGGAATATGAGAAACACTGTTTTTCAAGTCATTGTATATGTGACATGTACTTTGGATAATTTACTTTGGTTTGAACTCAGAAAAATATTCAGTGCTGAGTTGCTTTATTTGTTGGATACATTTATAGGCACCACTGAACTCGTGTCAAATGCTTGCGGATATAATGCACATCTTTCCAAAATACAATGTGTGATAATTATTATGAAAGTTTACGGAATGTAAAAGTTCCACAGACAATGGCTTTTGTATTTCAAGTCTTTTTTTCTCTCGATTATACATTAGCTTACAATAACAAACAAGTTAACATACCATCTTCCAGACCATATAAAACTGTTGAGCAGTCAATGTTATCTAGGTATTGCATATAGACCATGATCATTCACTCTGTTCATTGTAATATACCCGCCGCAGCTGACCAGCTATTCATCATCGCAAACATGGGGGCATAAGTGAGAGTCCGAAGGAGATTGGTTGCTAATACTTTTCACAAAGAACTAAGATGTCTAAATGTACGTAAGTCCGAAATTGTTCCTAGTGCAAGGTTTGTAGTTGTACTAGAGGGAGACAAGAACGGGGCGAATATGAAAGGAAAATATGGAATGGTCTACAGAAATGGATTCAAATCAAAGGGCACTTCATCTCTGTCCTAAAATGGATTCAAATCAAAGGGCACTTCATCTCTGTCCTAAAATGGATTCAAATCAAAGGGCACTTCATCTCTGTCCTAAAATGGATTCAAATCAAAGGGCACTTCATCTCTGTCCTAAAATGGATTCAAATCAAAGGGCACTTCATCTCTGTCCTAAAATGGATTCAAATCAAAGGGCACTTCATCTCTGTCCTAAAATGGATTCAAATCAAAGGGCACTTCATCTCTGTCCTAAAATGGATTTTATTTTCCTCCAAAAAAAAAAAAGTGGAGCGGCATTTTAAAATTACGCACGCAGGCGGCCACAATCCTTGCGGCGGCCCTGCAGTTACCCCTTTTCAGACCTCACGATCTATGGGGCGGATAATGTACAGCTTATCTGTCTCTGTGGCCCACGGTTAACGAGGGTGGTCATGTGGTCAGCACAACGAAAACCGCTTTTGCTTTTTCACAACTTATGTCAGGTATCCAGTAGAGTACCCACAATTCAAAATCCCCAATCTTCAACGGGATTCGAATCAGAGACCTCTTCGATTCAGAAGTCAAACGCTTTACCACTTAGCCAGCGCGACCCATTTAATACCACATACAAGGCTACAACTATGAAGGAAGCCTTGTTAATACTAGATGTACAACTAACTTCATATGTTTTACTGCATCAGCCTAACTCTGATTTTCTTTAAGATGGATGGTGGAATCGCGATACACAACAGAAGAAAAATAGTTTTGAGAATTATTTCAGTCCTTTTCAATACCTCTATTCAAGTCACTCCTAATGCAACCTGGATCCAGGAACCGGAACAGCTGATTTCAAAACGACTCTAACGATTTTCCTAGAAATTTAACAGCTGGTGTATATCGCTGAGAAAAGAATTACTAGCTCATTTGCCACACTGGGAAAACTCTAGTTTGACTATTATCATTTTTCAAGTATAGATCTATATTTAGGATTGTAAATCCAACATTGTTTTTGAAAGGACTATTCGCGTTCGGGAATTTCCGAATGTGATGCTTTATTGAATTTAATGAATTAATGTTCAGGAAAATTTTGCGCATCGTCTATGAGTCTAGACTACACTTAGAGCTAAATGCTTATCATTGGAATAAATGTACTAGATCTATACATTCGCTTAACCAGGATTCTTTCTCGGGGAGAAAGGGGGGGGGCGGGGTAAGAAAATGTTGCATTGTTTTTTAATCGAACATTCATTAATTTTAAAGAGAAAAACAAAACAAAAAAAAAAACCAGTTGCATTAAGAAGGTTTACAGTCTTTTTTACAAACGTTTTCCTTGTCGTTTCATCTATGGCTCCTGCATAATTGGCGTGCCAAACGGCAGAATTAAAAAATAATCTCCATTAAATTTCGTACTATCTTGCGACTGTGAGTGAGATGTGGCAGGAAGGAGTTGGACCACTAGAGTGAGCCGTGAGACCACTGTATACTTCCTCTCTTGTAGGCACGCGCTTTAAGATAGACGTAAAGCTAAGAAGGTTAAGCTATAGCTTCAGTAAATTCTATTCTGTCCCTGAAGAGTTCTAGAAAGTTAACCTTAAACGATACTGTCCAAATCGATACATTCATTTGACCTAATGTGTCTGCCTATGAGAGATGTAATGGTTGCTATGGATTAATTGGAGTAACTCTACCCTGTGATAGCCACACTCTAGCTTCATCCAGCATTGGGTATTCTCTCGAGTGCGCTCTATTAATTATAAATGTTTTAATTGAGACACCAGCGAGACTTATTAGAGGGATGACAATATGTCTATCTATCATAGACGTAGATCTTGACTTCTGTTCCATATATATCTACCAATCATTGACTTAGATATGGACTTATGTACTATATATATATCACATAAACACAATCATTTACCAATCCCACACACACATTCATTTTAAAATCACAAATACACATTCATTTACCAATCACACACACACACACATTCATTTACCAATCACACCCAAACACACTCATTTACAAATCACAAACACACATATTCATTTGTCAATCACATACACACAATCATTTACCAAACACACACACACACACACACATTCATTTATCAATACTTCACATGCAAAACAGATGTGTATTCAGAAGAACAGAATAAATGTCAATATGAAACACTTATTTAGACCAAAACATTTCATTAATCATTGTGATCCTTAGCTTCTTTAGACCAAAACATTTCATTATTCATTGTGATCCTTAGCTTCTTTTTAACTTTCACAATGACATTTTGGACTTTTTTGTTTTAGTCTCTTTCTTACCACCCATCAATGTGGCTATTTTGTTTTGGTCTTTTCAGTAGTTCTCAATAAGGAACAGCTACTTCCGGTGTTGTGCTGTCTGTCACCCTGAGATATTAGAAACTTATAAGGCTAAGAAAAAGCTGATTTACTGTAGCCTATTGTGCTTGATGTGGGTGTTATCTCTATATTTGAAACTTTGATAAATTGAAAGCGAACTCATTATTACATAGGTTAAAGATATTTACATATGCTTACACCATATCTAGATCTAGATTGATAAGTCATATAAACCAGTAGACGCTCAGCCACATACCGGTGAACTATTCAGGTTTAAAAAAATGATTGACTAATGAATGTGTTTTTAACTTGCAACAGCTGCGAATGGTCCTTTGAAAGCACACACATGAGACACATTGGCTAATTTTAAACCTTTTGTCTTCAAAACAAGATTCAAAAGGCAATCTGTGTTCATTCCTAGGCTGTTTGTCTACGTGTGAGTTTTTGTGTGTAATGTAATGTGTTTGTAGGACGGATCCGCAGGGGCCGCCTACGAGTTCAGCTTATTCCACACATATCTTCCTAAGTCTACATAGCGCTTTACACCTAGTGCCAAGTATTTTGACCATTACAGATATTCGAACATGTTTAGTGTTGATCCTTTAATCTCCTGTAGCAGTTAATCTTACCGTTCGGTCACCTGACATTGGGCCAGGTGGTCTAGTAATTAGCATTAAGAGTGAAAAAACTATTTGCGTAGGTGTGTTGTGTGTGGGTGAGTGTGTATATATATATAAGTGTAACGCCCCTTTTATTGATATTTGAAGTGGCAATTTATTGCATATATCGATCTTGTGTCTGGGTTTTTATTATGAAAACAAAATATTAATTTCACATATGGTAAAAATAAAATACATAAAAATAAATACAAAAAAACACTTCAAGCTATACATCTAAAGCAGGGGTTCTCAACCTGTGGGTCTCGACCCCCTTGGGGGTCGATTGACGATTTGCCAGGGGTCGCCTAAGACCATTAAAAATAAGGATTGTTATTGTCTATTCTTCTATTGCTATGTGTGTCTATTGGGGGGGGGGGGAGGGGGTCGCGGCAGTGTGGTATATTGTAAAAAGAGGTCGCCGAGCTTAAAAGGTTGAGAACCTCTGAATCTAAAGGATTAAATGGGTCACTCTTTTATTTTCTTTCAGAAAATAAGGAACTCGCAGTAAATACATTCTTTATTGAACGGAATTGTTTCCTCTCCAAACGGACTTTTTGTTTTCTGTCTAGAATGGCGCGAGTATATCGTGTATACTTTTGTTTTTGTGAAATGTTTGGCTCTTGACTCCCAAGCCATGATCGAAAAAAGAGCCACTGTTAAGGCAAATAGATGCATGTATACACGTCTGCCAGAAGTGTAGATAAGACGATTATTTTTTCTCTGCTAATAGTAAAACTAAAATTATGCGAGTGGGATATAAGGCAAAGGGTGTCCCCGTCAGACTTGGCGAGTCAAAGCTTGAAGAGCTGGACAAGTTCACGTACCTTGGCAGCATCATAACAAATGACTGAGATGCTTACCATGATGTAGCGTGCCGAACAGGAAAGGCAGGGAGCATTTTCCAAAGGCTGCAGCCTATTTGGACTAGCCAAGCCATTGGACTCGAGACAAAAAATACACCTTCTCAACACAATCGTCATCCCAACTATTAAATATGCATGTGAGACGTGGAAGTCATCTGTCAAAATTGAGTAAAGAATAAATGTGGCTCAACAGAGATGGCTGAGACGGATTTTGGGAGTCAGTTACACAGATCGGGTCTCAAACAAGGAAATCCTATGCCGAACTGGGAGTCGAACACTTTGTGAGGTTGTGACTGAGTGTCGCATGAGGTTTGCGGGACATGTTCTACGTCAAAATGAATTACGCACACCAAGAGTTGCGATAACATGGAAGCCAAAACGAGGAAAGCGCAAACAGGGACGTACTCGTATTACTTGGCGACACACCTTCATGGAGGACCTCAGAACAGTGGACACCAGGTGGGAGAAGGGCTTCAGACATTGCCAGTGACAGATCTTTATGGAGACAGCTTGCCGCTCAATGCGCCGAACGGCGCGGGAGGACCTAAGTCTAAGTAAGTAATAGTAAAATGTTAGACACATATAGAACCTCGTTTCCTAAAAGTTAAGAAGAACCTGGTAAAAGGTTGCTTTTTTCTTGCATAAATAATGTATTGAAAATATTGAAAAGAATATTGAACGAGTCACAACTTATTTTAAATGTGTCAACTCAAGCTGCGTAACTAGGGGCGGGAACCTTTACAGGTGACACCGCTTGAGTTAACAAAAAAGAATTGTAATAAAAATGTAATAAATAAAAAAGACGAATTTCTAGGTCGATTAAGAAATATTTATATAGACTTGTGTCTTCAGTCGAGTCCAATCGTTATAGTTGACCTGATCACTGACCTGAGACGTCGCACTGGGCAGTGGAGACCGATAGCTCGTTGCCACGTCGTACAGACCTGTGATGTGGCTCCCAATTGTTAGGGCCGGCCCTGCTCATTTGGTTATAAATTTCCAACTTTTCTTTTGTTACATAAGACTCGACTGGACCCCACGATGACCTGCTAACTATTGTAAAAAAAATGGAAACTAAAACTCTATGGCCATATTACATGGTATTTGGGGCTTGCAAAGATCTTCCTTCAGGGAACAGTACCAACAAAAGAAGAAAAGGCAGATGGAGAAAGCTATGGGAAGATACCATAAAAGAATGGACGGGCTCGCCAATGAAAGAGGCTCTATCCAAGGCAAAAGACAGAAGAATGAAGAAAGACATGTGACAAATCTTCTGTGGTGCCCCAACGGTCATAAAAAGTAAGGGATAGTTGAAACTGAAGACTTGATAACAAACAACATTATCAGAATCATGACTTTCCGTATAACTTAACACTACCAAACGCCCTACACACAGAGTTTTTCTTTAAAAAATATTAAATATTTATTTAACTATATTTAAATGAAATGATTTTATAATATAGTGCCCTTGACACTTCTCATAGATGAACTATTCTATAAATATGTATGACGTAATATTCGTTGACTCTACACTGCAAGAACTAGGACGAATGACGATCCACAATGTCTGTCTATATCTATTCAGTTCTGTTCTTATTCACGTCTGCTGTCTTTGTTGTTGTTGTCCTTTAGTCGTAGAACGACTATGGTTCATCTCGGAGGCCTATTTTGGAGAGACACCCGTCCACAGATAGCGCAGGTTAAGGTGCGAGCACGCTACTCTGCCTCATCGTGGCGCTCGTGTGGAAACGACCATCAGAGGAAGTGGTTAGGCTAAATCGGTAGCAACACAAGAGTCCACCCATTGCACGGGCGGGGTTGCAAGAGTCCCCATAAACCTGTCACACATCCATGCGCTGTTCCTCAAGGGACCGTTACACAAAATGGCGAGTCCCCACGGTTAGCTTGGTATAACGAAGGAAAATGGCGGAGGCTCCCAGTGTTCTCGGCCTTCGGCCATGTCCAGCCAAGCATGCGTCGGGGGCCAAAGGCATTGGAAACAGCAATGTTTTACATAGGCATTGACTCGGGTCTCTCTCAAACAGAACTGTGTTCCCACAGCTCGAAGAGCCTTCGGCTCAGCTCATAAGACGATCAAACGGTTAAGGTGGCTTTTGCTTCGGTGGTAGAGGAGCTGGTTATTATTCACAATGTACGTTTTTTTTCCTGAGCTGAGACCCATGTACTTTCACTGTCCATAGCTTTCTTGGTCACCGTCTCTCTACATCTGGTGCGGTCTAGAGCTAAGTCTTCCCAATGGTCAGTGTTGATTTTGATTTGTTAGATTGATGTTGTCAGAAACTATTCGGAGATACACATCTGTCCTTTATCCACTCCTTGACGTTTCCCCAAAAGGAATCAAAGGGAAGTAATCACGAAGATTTGACGAGTATTGTTTTTTTTTTCGTGTGTTGCCTCCCTTTTATGTTTATTCATAGACATAAATAAATATAGACTGGAAGTAGGAAGTTATTTTTATTTGGGGGGGAGTCAAATATGTTTTATGTACTATATCTATGTGAAACAAAAATGGCGGCAATTGAGCTTTAAATTCTAGGACTAACATTTCAGCAAATATATAATTAAGATCTTTAGTTTTGAAAAGTACTAAACTGCCATATTCCCAATATTTTGCCTTTGTTTCATAATCATAGACATAGGCAAATATATATAGGTTTGTGATGTGGATCTATGTTTGTTGACATGGCTTCTTTATTAATTTATGGCGGTCGTCTTATCGATTCAAATTGTTAGAATTAGTTTTTAGTCAAAAAACAAACAAACAAAGAAAATGAGCAGAACGTGCTCTAATGTTCGTAGTACAATAGGCCAAGGGATAAATTGTAAAGGTTGAAAAACATTGAATATTATACACAGTAACTTTCAGTTTCAGTAAGTCAGAATAATTCAGTATCACTGTGACTGTCACTAATTTTAAATTTAATATTGATTGATCTAAATCTAATAAATATGACTAATATTTGTAATAACTAGGTCTAATACTTTTCATACTTTTTACTACTAACTATTAAACTAGTCAGTCTATCATCTATGCATGCAGACTATAGACTAGATCTATTATAAGTTATAGATTATTATTGATTATAGATCTAGTCACTAGTGACAATCTAGTCCTAGACTATTTATATACTAGATCTAACTATAGACTATAGACTAGACTATACAGATTACAATTATAGTTTATAGTATAGTATAGTACTAGTAGTAAGTAGTATTTTTTTTACTATATCTTATCTTATCTTATCTTATATAATACAGACGTTACTTTAAAAAAGATGATGATTACGTCCTACGCGTCATGCATTTAGTCATGCATATTAACCATCTAAATCTAATCTTGTGTTTAAAACTATTTATAGTTATTTTAATTATGTAAATTAAATAGTTAAAAAAACATGACATATATAAAATCTAGAATTCTAGGGGTATACTAGATCTAGAAATCTAGACTAGACTAGAATCTAATCTATATGGTAGGCACGATTAGAGATATAATAATACAGAAGGGGTTCTATCAATTATATAGGTTATGGCTTAAAAAAAACAAACTATAAATACTTTTAATTTTACACTGCTCATAACTGCTGTATAGCTCATACAAACTTATCTTTTCCCAAATGTTTCCCATAATAATTTTTACTTTATCGTCCAGTCTATATATATATATATATATATATATGTCTATGTGTTTATTATGTTAGTGCCATACATTTGTATCGTGCATGTAGTAGTAAGAACTACACGGGACTACTTACAACTAATTAATATGGTTAGGAAGGATGCTGTGTACAGCTTGTCAGCAAAAAGTTCCATTAAAAAGTAGGCCATGCTCTGTCTTATTCACTTTCTTTCACACATTCTATCTTTCTCCTAATCACGATCTCATCATTTACACACACACACACACACTCTCTCTCTCAATCACCACTTTTTGTCTAAAACCCCATCTTTATCAATCTTCTTTGTATGAAACGCCATCTCTCTTTCAATCATCAACTATCTCAATCACCATCTTTATCTCTATGTCAAACCCAATCTCTCTCAATCACCATCTTTATTTTAAACCCCATCTCTCTCTCAATCACCATGTTTGTTTCAAACCTCATCTCTCTCTCAATCACCATCTTTATTTCAAACCCCATCTCTCTCTCAATCACCATCTTTATTTCAAACCCCATCTCTTTCTCAATCATCATCTTTATCTCAAATCCCATCTCTCTCTCAATCACCATCTTTATCTCAAACCCCATCTCTCTCTCAATCACCATCTTTATCTCTATATCAAACCCCATCTCTCTCAATCACCATCTTTATCTCAAACCCCATCTCTCTCTGTCTGTCTCAATCACCTTCTTTATCTCAAACCCCATCCCTCTCAATCACCATCTTTATCTCAACCCCATCTCTCTCTCAATCACCATCTTTATCTCAAACCCCATCTCTCTCAATCACCATCTTTATCTCAAACCTCATCTCTCTCTCAATCACCATCTATATCTCAAACCCATCTCTCTCAATCACCATCTTTATCTCTATATCAAACCCCATCTCTCTCATTCACAATCTTTATCTCTATATCAAACCCATCTCTCTCAATCACAATCTTTATCTCTATATCAAACCCCATCTTTCTCAATCACCATCTTTATCTCAAACCCCATCACTCTCTCAATCACCATCTTTATCTCAAACCCCATCACTCTCTCAATCACCATCTTTATCTCAAACCCCATCTCTCTCTCAATTACCATCTCAATCACTATCATACACACACTCTCTCTTTATCAATTCTCTCATCTCTCTTTCTATCTCTCAGTCCCAACTTGTTCTCTAATCACACATTTCCAATGACCATCCTTCTCTCTCGTTGTTTCATCTGTCCTCTGCTGTTGTCTCTTTTTCCGATTTGTTTTTTAATAACCTAGAATTTTCTTTCTTTTTTCTGCCACTGTCGTCATTTCTCTCTTCTTTTTTTTTTCCATATCTTTCCTTCTCCTCCCTGTCTCTCTCTCTCTTTCACACACACACACACCTGCATGCACGCACAGTATTTGCAAACCCTGTCTCCGACCTCCTCGCATTAACTTCTAAGACTGGCCAGCTATCCCCTTGTGGCCGCCATGTTTACCCCTGGAACGAACGGTAGCAAGGAGCAGGTAATTGCTGGTAAATAATTTGTGTTTGCTGAATGACGTCCCTTAGATTGGACCAATGGACTTGTCCTAAAAACAGCAGACCATTGAGTTTAAATGTCTGTGTGTAAGTATAGATAGGGCTCTAAGTAGGAATGCGTAGGACGTAATTATCTTTTTTTAAAATAACGTCTGTAGTGGACGTTAAGTCTGTTCTTCTAGTACAACTTGCTCATAGTGTCTTCTCTTTAAACCACGGTTTGCTTGTCACATAAAACTGATATGTTAAACCTAAGTTCCTACAGGCCTGGCAGGAGGGGGGGATGAAGTCTAACGGGGTTTGAACTTGGGTCCATCGCGTAACAGGCTGACAATCATAATATTGATTAATATTCAAATATTTGTTCCCACGTCTGTGTTTTAGCAAAGTACTTTTAATGTCAAGCAAAATAACTTATAAGTCATTCTCTGGCATTGTCAGGGATGAGATTCGTTAAGGACAAACAAAACATTTATAGCACTTCTGTGACAATGTAGATGTAGAAATTTCAGGATTATTTGTGTTTTGATTTGGCATCGCATTCAAGCGAGAACGGGTCAGACATTTATTTTGCTTGGTTTCTAATAAATTCTGCAATAAATTTATTTGAAATGTTTATACGAAAATACTATAAATAGCTAAATATATGGTGAATTCGGTGTACAAACTAAAGGCTGTGTTGATAAAGAATTTTTAGCGGCCACCGAAAGGGGAAAAGACGCTGTTAGCTTTGTGTGGTCTGTCTGTCCGTTTGTCCGTCCGTCCGTCCAGTTTAGATCTAAACTAGAAAAGATAGTGAAAATCCGATATCATAATATTTGAGACCATTGAAAGTTCAGATGCAACGGCTACTTTTTTCTTTTCTGAAAGCGAAAAATCTAGTTTCATAAAAATACACCATTTTTACAACTATTCACTATTAATAGTAACAAACACTGGAGGCTCTGTAGTAGGAGAGATGACAATTTACTATATTTTTAACACATGTATGCACACGGTTTTACATTTTTTGTCAAAAATATTTTTTTTTTACATTTGTATTGCTAAGTTAAGTAAGTTCTCTATACTAAGTACTATATTAAAAAAAAATGTTTACTATTTTTAAAGAGAAAAAATCTATTTAGTAAGCATATAAGTTTGACATAATTTAATTAATAAGTAGTTTTTCTTATTATCGCATGAACTGCATAGTCATACAATATATATCACACACTTAACCAAAGGAAAAAAAAATTATTAGATTTAAATTTTTTTTTTTTTTGAGGAATCTGAGCCTTTACAAAACAATTAGATCAATGAGATATTCATTAAAAGACATCAGTTAGGCCAGGTTCACATCTAACTTCACGTTCACTTTCACCTATCCTTTGGTCTCCTGAACCGATGGGGCATCACATAAGATCTGTTAGCTTTGTTTTCTCCATTCTTCTCTGTCGTTTGTCTTTTGATAGAATTTCATTCTGATAATATTAAAACATGCCTTTTTACCTGCCTGGTGGACCACTTCGGGGGCCCATTTTGAGTTTGTGTATCCACACAAACTGTCTTTGTAACCTTGTTTTTTTTATTTGGTTGGCAACATTGAAGTTCAATCTCGTGAGAATCTCCAATGAAGTCTTAGACTAAACTTCTATTCTAACACGGAGTTCCATTTGTACATTCCTAACATATCTTATCTTATAATCTTGTTTTGATGTATTTCGTTTTAAAAAATTATTTCATCGGTTGCTAGCCTTTATCCCGGACTCATTTGTATTACATTAGAAGACAACTTGTTCAAAGACCACAGGGTAGCCAACTGGTGACAAGCCACTCCGCACACCAATCTATTAAGCCGAAGTACATTCCAATAAATATTTAAAACAACCACAACAACAACATAATGTACTTATAAATGTCGATATTTTTTTTTTCATTTCTCTATTATTTCTGTATTTGTATCAAACTAGAAAATCAATATATTACAAGGGGACGTAACTTATCTAACAGTCAAATGAGCAGACGTGAGAATTGCAATGAAATAATAGCGAAGTACATTCAAAAGCAAAAATAAATGTATAAAAAATCATGTTTAAGATTAATTATTATATTTCCAATGAAGTGCTATAGTCTTTGCCTATTATTTTCAAAAAATTTACTACATATATTTTTCATGTTGATAACAAAAATATCATAAAAAATTTTGCAGCATATATAGGCCTATTGGTCTGTTATGTCGTATTGCATTTATTTCTTGTAATGCCTCATTAGTGCAAGGAGTCTTTCCATTGAACGTACCACAATCAAGTTCTTCTATTAACTCTTTCACTCCGGAATTATTTTCCACGTTCTGACATAATAGTTCATTTTTCACATTTGTACATTCTACCTGTTATGATGAAACCTCAACAACATTTTTGATTGTAATCACAAAACGTTACTTTTGGTATAGAATCATAGGAGAATGCATGCTCTTTTTATATAACACAAATTAAAGTTTACGAAACCAAAAATTAGTTAAATAATGGGGTCAAATCAACGATGGCATCGTTAATTAGGAGAGAAAGAGTTAACAGTCCAGCTCATAACTTCTACAAAGACGATGGCAGAATGTTCATTGACGTCTATTTTTTTTTTATTCAACTCTTTACTGAATACAAAGAACCATCTGAGACGAATCGTAACTAATTGTTGTAGAAGGCCTGAACACTGACCTGCAACGTCACTACCTGGGGGCAGTTTAGACCAATAGCTCGTTGCCACGTCACAGGTCTGTGTTGAGGCCTTCTATAACAAATGGTCTCAGACGAGTACGGGAATTCCCGCTAAAGGTGTGCCCACAACTGTATGGTCAATTAGGTAGTTATTTTTTTCCCTAAAGAAATAAATAATCTGTCGAAAAAAGTGTGAGCCGTTTTAGATATAGGCCTACCCGTCAAGCCAGAGTCCGCCCATTATTTTTCTTTTTGAGCCCATGAAGAGTTTGCCAGCTAATAAGAGGAATTGTGAAAAAAATATAACTATGTAAATAGCATGTTATTTCTCTAATGTGCAAATAATTAATACAGAGCTGTATATAAAGTCTTAGAAACATAATGAAACTAGATTAAGGTTGTTACAATGTTTAACTACAAACCGACAATGTAGGTCAGTCAACGGTCTTACTGACCTACACAGTGATTCCTACATCATTAACACTACATTTGTACACATAATATCACACAGTTGCTTTGAAGTGGTTTATATTTGGTTATCTTTGAGAACCACAAAAAAATAATTGTAGATGCAGTAGTTAGATAGATACTACAAACACACACACACACAAGTACAAACAACTATTTATTGACTTGTTTTACAACAATTTTGTAGTTGTGTTGTTGAGATTGGTTCAGTTAAACGAAGATATAAGTTGGGGTTAGATCTGGGTTTAAATTGTTGAGTTTGGGTTCAAACTAAAGTAGTCTAGGTTGTCTGTCTGTACTGAACAAAGTGCTGTGACAGAAAAGTAAATGAATAGGTTAACTTTAACATGGCCGAATGATTAAATCCAGCAGAGTATTAGATCGAATGTTATAAGTTAGTGACAGATATATATGTATAAAGATAGATAGATAGATAAATAGATAGAGATATTTATATATAGAAATAGATAGAGATATATAGATAGATATAGATAGATAGATAGATAGATAGAGATATTTATATATAAAGATAGATAGAGATATTTATATATAGAGATAGATAGATAGATAGATAGATAGATAGATAGACTGACAGCAGATTGATTGATTTAAACACAGAAGAAGAGCTGGGTCAGAAAGAGATATATAAGATATAAGTGGCGTAGCTAGGGTGTTTGATGCCTAGTGCGGCATCTCCTCACGATGCCCCCCCCCCTGGATATAAAACAACGAAAATACTTTATAATAAGTTAACAAAATATACTATAAATAAATATTACGAGCTTTCTTTGTTCGCAAAACTATCAATACTTTTATCGAAATCAGTTTTCCACCAATTGCCTTGTTAGTAAAAAGCATCACTGATTTGTATTAATTCTTGATCAACTTAATTAAGTCTGAAAAACTTCCCTCACATAAAGCCACACAGTCGTCAGAAATATGTAAAAATCTGATAATGCTAACTGAAGAGAATCTTGGACATGATTTTTTTTTCTCTCAAAGCAGAATCTGGCATTCAATAGTCATCACGAATGTTTAGACAATATTTAGAACTGAATCATCTAGTGGCATTCTAGCTGATATGTTTTTATTTATTTTTTTTAGACTCAAGATTTTAAACAGGTCCTTGTTTGAGTACTTCAAAGGGAGGCTTCCGTAGAAAATGTTGCTTTGAGCACTATCGAGATTGATTTCAATCTGAGAATTCAATAGCTGGGATAGCGACAAAATCTATATTTATCTACCACATCATGATATGATCATATTGGGTGATTATTTCTTGAACTATCACGTCAAAGAAAGAATAAATCTCAATCCTTAGCTCGTTCTTATGTGTTTATACAAAATCTTCACCTTTTTCGCTTATTGTGGCCAATACGTCTTTCATGTTCTGCACTACCCCTCAGATCAGAGTACTTACATTCGCTAAGGTAGACTAATAACGGCTTCAGTTATCGGTGTTTAAATTTTTCCATTTAAGAGTGCAGTCTCGACGATCATTGTTTTTGAAGGTAGACTTACCCGCCGTTTACTTCAGTTCATTCAGCGGCCAAGAATCCAAAATAGGTGAGAAAATTAAAACTGCATAGCAACTAACGATCCCCCTACTTAAGAGATTATGTCTTTACAATTCTTCTTCGACTCGTTCATGATACCCAACATCATCATCAGCAAACTCCATTAGAGTGAGGGCTTGAGAGACTCAAATCCTTTCTTGCAAAAGCCCTCGACAGAAACCCTGCTGTCTTGCGTAGTGCATAAATGTCGCCATACAGGTCGAGAATTTTGGGTTTTCCAGACCTGTCGAGACTGAGATCAGCAAGTCTGGGGCAGTCAAACAGAATATGAGGCACGGTTTCCTATTCTTCCCCGCAGTGGGGGCACCGTGAATCAAAATTTGGCCGTAGCCGCGAGAAACTGCTATAATAGCTTGCTCAAGCCTGGACAGCCTCCACCACGGGGAAGTGCGGTCAGGGCGCCTCATGCACTCCTAGACTCCACGGGCTTTTTGGGACTTGTCCCAGCACTCAAACCACTTTTCCATTTCTGTTTTTTTTTTTTTGTATTATAGCCAGGTCTTGGTGAAAGCATGATACCCATTGATGGCCAGATTCTGCTTTGAGAGAAAATATATATTATCCAAGATTTTTTTCATTTTGGACCTTTTGATCTCTACCGTCAACCATTTTAACCAGAGAAGACAATTTCTCCATCTGAGATAGCGCTATGAGAGCCAGCCAGACTTAGGCCTATCTATCAATTAACAGTGTGGCAAAATAAATAATTTTAAAATCAAATACAGTAGTTCATGTATGTACAATGTGTGCAATTTTGTGCTCAGTTTGATGCCCCTCATCACTTGATGCCTCGTGCGGCCCGCACCACCCGCACATGGCTAGCTACGCCACTGTAAGATATGTAACAGAATAGAGACGATAGACAGGCAGAAAGCACTTCAAACACTGTTAAGAGATATAACTTAATAGAATAGAGACCAGAAGAGTGAAAAAAAAGAAAATAAATTCTTTACCGGTTCTTAATTTTTTTTAAACAAAAAAAACAATATAATGTTGAAAAATCTGGCACATACAAATGTATAACTTATCAACATATAGTTTGAACAGAGGTGTCTCTATTGCTTTACATACACTGGAGGTCAAAGAGTTTCAAGTCAAATAGAACTACTTGTGACTCTTGTCTACTAAGTTGATCTACACAAAACCATTCAAGATGTGAGTAGGTTGCAGTTAGATACAGTGCATTACTCACGACACGTCATAACATAACATAGACAGATGAGGTGGATGCATGCTTTCGACATGTTTACTAAGTCAAACGAAATGAAGGTGAATCATTTTAACTTAGTTGTTGTCATTGACAAAAGTTTCGTTTCTAGGACATAAGAAAAAGCCGAACATCAAGAAAGCCAAACAAAAATGATGTTGTGTAAATCAAGAGAGATGGAGTAAAAAAACAAATCTATCCGCAAGGTCCCTCCAGCACTAGTTCTCTATCCGCAAGGTCCCTCCAGCACTAGTTCTCTATCCGCAAGGTCCCTCCAGCACTGGTTCTCTATCCGCAAGGTTCCTCCAGCACTAGTTCTCTATCCGCAAGGTCCCTCCAGCATTAGTTCTCTATCCGCAAGGTCCCTCCAGCACTAGTTCTCTATCCGCAAGGTCCCTCCAGCACTAGTTCTCTATCCGCAAGGTTCCTCCAGCACTAGTTCTCTATCCGCAAGGTCCCTCCAGCACTAGTTCTCTATCCGCATGGTCCCTCCAGCACTAGTTCTCTATCCGCATGGTCCCTCCAGCACTAGTTCTCTATCCGCAAGGTTCCTCCAGCACTAGTTCTCTATCCGCAAGGTCCCTCCAGCACTAGTTCTCTATCCGCAAGGTCCCTCCAGCACTAGTTCTCTATCCGCAAGGTCCCTCCAGCACTGTTTCTCTATCCGCAAGGTCCCTCCAGCACTAGTTCTCTATCCGCAAGGTCCCTCCAGCACTAGTTCTCTATCCGCAAGGTCCCTCCAGCACTAGTTCTCTATCCGCATGGTCCCTCCAGCACTAGTTCTCTATTCGCAAGGTCCCTCCAGCACTAGTTCTCTATCCGCATGGTCCCTCCAGCACTAGTTCTCTATCCGCAAGGTTCCTCCAGCACTAGTTCTCTATCCGCAAGGTCCCTCCAGCACTAGTTCTCTATCCGCAAGGTCCCTCCAGCACTAGTTCTCTATCCGCAAGGTTCCTCCAGCACTAGTTCTCTATCCGCAAGGTCCCTCCAGCACTAGTTCTCTATCCGCAAGGTTCCTCCAGCACTAGTTCTCTATCTGCAAGGTTCCTCCAGCACTAGTTCTCTATCCGCAAGGTCCCTCCAGCACTAGTTCTCTATCCTCAAGGTCCCTCCAGCACTAGTTCTCTATCCGCAAGGTCCCTCCAGCACTAGTTCTCTATCCGCAAGGTCCCTCCAGCACTAGTTCTCTATCGTCAAGGTCCCTCCAGCACTAGTTCTCTATCCGCAAGGTCCCTCCAGCACTAGTTCTCTATCCGCAAGGTCCCTCCAGCACTAGTTCTCTATCCGCAAGGTCCCTCCAGCACTAGTTCTCTATCCGCATGGTCCCTCCAGCATTAGTTTTCCCAGTTGCCGTGGACGGGGAAAAAAAGAAAAAGAAAAATAAACCTGTTTTTACTTACCTTGGATCTAGGACAACGATCGAAACCGAAGCGGTTAAATTTAGCAAAAACAAAGCAATTTTTTTGTTCACAATTTGGACCCAATATTTTGTTTTGAGCCAACATATCAAAAATTATAATATTGAACTTCCTTTTGTTTTTAAGCACAAATTAAACTCTTTTTTATGCTTTTGTCAAGACGGCATAAATAATCTTTTCTTAGGGGAGGGTCATAGAAGCCTACATTGACTCAATGCGCAATGTGATGTAACAATAAAATGATATCTATGTACAATTTAAATGAATATTTTTGTGTGTTGAAGATGGTAATTGAAAACAGAATAGGATTCTTGATTCAGAGAGCGTGTCAATGGACCTCATTCACCAATCTTAAACAAACAACATTTAGCCACGCGATTCTATATAGTGTTGTAACCCAGCCTTGCACCAGTGCTTGAGGTGCGCACCAGGGCACTAGTAAACGGAAAAACAAGAAGGACTGTTGGAGAGGCGGCTAGAATTCATGAGAGTCTGAACAGTCTGGTGCTGAGTGCTGTCCTGCGTGATACTAGGAAACTGTTTGGGAGACCTGGAGCGACACTTGGAAGTGTGTCGGTGGTCTGTTCTGTGTTCTGGTATAAATAAGTAGGACTCTTAGAACTTAGACATATTACTCCCTGTGACTTTATAGCAGAAGTCCAAGTCTAACTAGTTCCTATTACCCGTACCATTTGTCGATGCTTATCATAAATAAATACATCGTTTACTCTTGTCAACCTGTCTTTCGTTAAGTGCCTGCCTTAGAAAGTTACAACAATTGGTGTCAGAAGTGGGATCTAGGTAGCTCAACGAAAGGAAAGAATGACAACGCTGAGGAAGCTAGACGAACTGAGCTACAAACAGTTAAAGGAGGAGCTCCGAGCCAGAGAGCTAAAGATCGTTGGGGCCAAAGAAAAGATAAGAGCCAGTCTTCGACAGGACTTGGTTGATGAAGGTGAGGATCCCGAGACCTACCTGCTTGAGGTAGAACCAGATATTGGTGAGGTGCTGCACATCTGGTTACGTGAACTTTGTACCTTCCAGGATTCGATGAATCATTCTATGGACAAACTGATATGTAACGTGCAAGGCCAGATCAATCCTGTAAGAGAGAGGAGTCCAACATCATTCAACAACAATGAACCGTTATTCATTCAGGACTGTGGCTGTCCTGATAGTTACAAAAAATGCGACAATCTTAACAAGAAGCACATAGATGAACAGAAAGAGACAGTCGAAGCAATAGAAGACGTCTGCTACGCGACTGAAACTTTTACTGTACCAGCTTTGAGTGCCACAACGACCCGGACAGAGCAGGACAACTTTGAGCCTGCATTAGAGCCTGTCACTTTGGACCTTAAGGACCCCAGTCGATCTGCCAGTGCCTACGAGGGGAACTTGAATTTTGATTGTTGCATTCAGGCGGTAAGCAACAACTGTACATGCGGTGCTTCACGAGGGGAATGTAACTATCAGGAAACTCATCAACAGGGTCTGAAACCAGTGGACTTCGATACTTCTGTTTTCACCATCGAGAGAGGCCCTGAAGGTGGTCAGAAGAACCCTGCAGCTGATGAACTTTTGCACCTTAAACGCTGTAGGGGTGTCTTACAGACAATTCTCCCGGAGACGGCTGAGGCTGACAGTTTGTTAAATAGCGTGGCTTCATGTGGGTCTACAGCTCTTTTACAAGTCATCCTTAGAAAGGGCATGATGAAGCGCAGTTCTGAATCAACTACATTAACAACAACAAGAGCTGTCACTACTACTCTATGTGTCAGGTGGCTGACGCCAGCGACGACCGTCAAGATGGAGAGGCCACGTTTGCGACATCGTGTCGAGAGAAACTTGGTCAACTGGAGAAGGAGAAAGCGGCATCTGCAGAGAACAGTGTGGATGGCTTTGTGGGAAGCACGCTCCATGCAATCTGTGACTACCACTGACCGACCTCCACCTGCACTGATCAACCGTGAACGTGTTTCTTTTCGGGACGAAAAGACTAAGGTGGGGGTAGTGTTGTAACCCAGCCTTGCACCAGTGCTTGAGGTGCGCACCAGCAAACGGAAAAACAAGAAGGACTGTTAGAGAGCCGGCTAGAAGTCATGGGAGTCTGAACAGTCTGGTGCTGAGTGCTGTCCTGTGTGATACTAGGAAACTGTTTGGGAGACCTGGAGCGACACTGGGAAGTGTGTCGGTGGTCTGTTCTGTGTTCTGGTATAAATAAGTAGGACTCTTAGAACTTAGACATATTACTCCCTGTGACTTTATAGCAGAAGTCCAAGTCTAACTAGTTCCTATTACCCGTACCATTTGTCGATGCTTATCATAAATAAATACATCGTTTACTCTTGTCAACCTGTCTTTCGTTGAGTGCCTGCCTTAGAAAGTTACAACAATATCTTCTATACAAATTATGTAATCCATAAAGGCTGTCACGTGATACGTATTTTTCATTGTTTTATCAATATTATGACGTGGCTAAATTGGTTTATTTACGATTGGTGAATGAGGTCCATCAGATTTCACAGGTACTAAGCAAGATTTATTTCAAACAGGAAGGTGGGTGAGGTGATGAGGAGGTAGAAAAAAAGTGATACAGAATTCACATGCCAAAAGTGAGTGTTTGGGAGGGCGTTTTAAAGCCGGCCGTTTCCGGCATGCTACCCTGCCTCATAGTGGCGCCCGGGTGGAAACGATTGTAGGAGGAAACGATTAGGCTAAAGGGTAGCAAAACAAGACTCCCGTGAGGGTGCCTAAGGGGGTGCGAGAGCATCCTCATTGCACTTCGCGGAGTTGTAAAAAGCTCCCACAACCTTGTCACAATCCAGGCGCTGTTCCTCAAGGGGCCGTTACATAAATGGCGTGTCCCGCATAGTTAGCCTGGTATTGAAAAGGAAAATGGCGGGGGTCTTAGTGTACGCGGCCTCTTGCCTCGAGTCTGACACCTCGCCAGACAGAACAGTGTACACTGTTCTCATTCAGGCCGGTGAGAGCGAGCTCTTGGTCACTTTTGCTGGCCTAGAGTTCCAAGAGCCGAAGGCTCAACTCTACCTGACAGTTTCAAGAAGAAGAAGAAAGCCAGCCGTTCCAGTGAAACGTAACATATACCTGGCTAAATAGGCCTACAATGGCCAAAAAGGGCATTGTTGAAAGTGAGAAAAAATAAGGGGGGGGGGCTATGGCCGAATTATTATGTGAGCAGCATTACGACTGGCAGGATATAATAAGAAAAAAGGGCCCAGGCCAAAAAAAAAATATCCTAGAATTTACCAAATATTTCGAATGAGAACTGAGAAGCAGGAGACAAGTCTCTGATCGTGTTACTAAGACTGTTTGTTAGTTGAAGGGAAGGGGGGGGGGAGGGGAAAGATGTTATATTTAGGGGGCTGGTTCAAGTCAACGTAACTGATGCTAGAACTCACTTGAGGGGGGGGGGGGCGTTTACCTTTACATTATTATTGTCATAAGTAAAAAGGGAGGGGGTCCGTGGCAAACTAAACAATATATAGCGTGGGAACTAATCAACGGGGTTGCACTGGGAACTTATCAACGGTGTGGCCAAATGAACTAATCAACGGTGTGGCCAAAGGAACTAATCAACGTGGTAGCCAAGGGAACTAAGCAACGGGTAGCCATGGGAACTAATCAAAGGGGTAGCCAAGGGAACTAATCAAAGGGGTAGCCATGGGAACTAATCAAAGGGGTAGCCATGGGAACTAATCAAAGGGGTAGCCGGTATGCTAGCAAATAATGAACAAAAAAAAACGAGACCAATGAAGAAAATAATTATTTTAAAAAGCAACCAAAAGAAACGAAACAAATAAGACAGAGACAAAAAAACTTATTTTAAGACACATTTTTAGTCTTTACAAATATAGTCATTAAAGTTGAATAGATATGGACAGATTGGTTAGGTTTCTTTTTGGCTATGGACGTTTTTAAGAAAAGGAAACAAAATATCCCAGAAAAAAAAAAGTGGTTTCGATATAACAAGATGAAGGATCAGTCCGTAGGATCTTTGTCAAGTATGTGCCACTGGAAATAGTTTCTTGAAACTCACAGAAACTTACATAAAGACTGGAGAGAGAGAGAGAGAGAGAGAGAGAGTCAGTGAAGATCAAATCAACGACTTTATGACTTTGTCAAAGACAGTATTGACACGAGCAAACAATCCAAAACGATCTCAAACACAAAATCTTACACATAAACATCTAGGACTACATGAGCTTCTGAGTATTGAAAGGTTGGGCGTGATAGCAAGCCACGAAGATGGCCACTTATGGATGATATCTATTGATCTAGTTGGAACAAAATATCATAGAGCTATTCAAGCTACTAGTGATGTTTGGAGATAAACAGAAACTGGCTCTGTTATTGGTCGTTTGAAAACATAATTGACTTCTCTGATTAAATCATTATTTATCTAATGTAAATCTGTTTCACCGTATACACTCTTAAAAGAATATATATACATTACAATTAACAGTAAAAAATGTATGTATAGTTCCTACACACATATATAAATAGATCTGTAAAGACCATGGCAACAGATAAAACAAATTAACAAGTAACACACTGGCATCCTGGGATGTATTCAGTTGAGTCATGTGACATGTACTACACGTATACTCTAAACAAATCATTGTATCTACATGAGTAACTAGATATAAACTCTATTACAGTAATACATTCAGAGGTCGGGGCACATGTTTATTAAGAAAGAACGCGTCTCCTACACCATGCTAGACAAAATGGAGTAGTCCAGACTCAAGCCATCAAGTTTTACGGTCAAATATTGAAATGTATTTTGATACACCTCGCTTATAAACCAATCGTTTCGTTTTACGCTGTACCTTAGATTCTAAACTACGTGTCGCTCAGTTTACATTTGGTTTATGTTGGCCTGAAACAAACAAACAACAACAAAGATCATCATTAGGGGTGGGTTTCTTTCCCCCAGTGTTGACTATGAACATCCAACGATGAACTACATGGACATCTAGACATCTATCAGCTGCCCCCCCCCCCTCCCAAACACATCTATTTCAACGAATTACCCTCCTGGTGTAGACACCGGAAATTTAAGATCTATATAGATCTCTAGGCCAAGACCTGTCGTCGATAAAGAAGCGTTGACTTTTATCTTTGTAGACATACATATTTAGTCGATTTTCGAAATAAAATATTTAAATTGAACAAAATCAGAGATTTCAAAACTTTGACGAATAGATTACATATAATTTTAAAAAAATACAATTTTAAGTGACTACAGTAAATAAGCTAAATAATCTCCTAATTCATGGTCTTAGATAAGCAGCATCTGACTTCCTGTGAACTGTTGTCAAGTAACAATGTAGATCTAAGTACCAACCAATCAATAGCATAGGATTTTATATCTATACATGTTCTCTTGTGTTCTCTTGTGTTCAACCGAGTTTCCCCACTAGATAGTATTTGAATGGGTCGTGAACAAAGATAGTCATATTAAAGAAAAAACTAATTA
Source organism: Biomphalaria sudanica (assembly GCA_036873155.1). Lineage (NCBI taxonomy): Eukaryota > Metazoa > Mollusca > Gastropoda > Planorbidae > Biomphalaria > Biomphalaria sudanica. Next base: position 255,359 of record JAZGLO010003787.1, on the reverse strand, counting down.
CAAGTAAAAAGTAACATGAACAGGAACTATGGTCTAGACTACACAAACTACAGATTGTACTAACTAAAAGTTTGGTCTATACATACATTCTTAAAATGACTTTCTGGAAAAAAAATGGAGTAATAGTAATGTTATTGATATTGATCGTCTGACATTCTTCGCCAGCAAAAGGGACCAATCACATTCATCAGCATTAGAAGTGACCAATCCAATGATTGATATCAACCATATCAAGCATGATGATAATCACTGCAACCAATTTCACATCTTCTTGCTCCAGGAAACCTTTAACACTTTTTTTTAAATCTACTTTTGTTCCCAGAGCAGCTTTGAGCTAATGATGGTCAACTTGCACATTGATGGTGAGGCTGCTAACTGGAGCTCTACACACCACAGGGCCTTACTGTGTCCAGCGATGTACATATATACAGCAGACCATTGAAGAACAGACACCTATATCTACACGCTCACGCCTACATCCGTTATGTCCCCGTTCTGTCTGATAGTGTTCAGAGCCTTTCGAATCTTCGCATCCCTGTTGTTGGTCGTCTGCAGCAGTTTGTAGATTCTCTGCAGGAAGGGAAAAACGTTAAAATTGTCAAATAGGATTATAATTAAAAGCATGTGAGCTAAATATGTCTAGCTGTGCATAGTTGTGTGCTAACTATTTCTAGCTGTGCATTAGTTGTGTGCTAACTATTTCTAGCTGTGCATAGTTGTGTGCTAACTATTTCTAGCTGTGCATTAGTTGTGTGCTAACTATTTTTAGCTGTGCATTAGTTGTGTGCTAAATATGTCTAGCTGTGCATTAGTTGTGTGCTAAATATGTCTAGCTGTGCATTAGTTGTGTGCTAAATATGTCTAGCTGTGCATTAGTTGTGTGCTAAATATGTCTAGCTGTGCATTAGTTGTGTGCTAAATATGTCTAGCTGTGCATTAGTTGTGTGCTAAATATGTCTAGCTGTGCATTAGTTGTGTGCTAACTATGTCTAGCTGTGCATTAGTTGTGTGCTAAATATGTCTAGCTGTGCATTAGTTGTGTGCTAAATATGTCTAGCTGTGCATTAGTTGTGTGCTAAATATGTCTAGCTGTGCATTAGTTGTGTGCTAAAGTAAGTTAATGATAAGCGGAAGCTAGAGTTATGAGACTTATGACTCGTATACTTAACAAAACTAAAATCTAAACCCACAATCTGGTTTGTTTTATAATTTGCTAAGTCTCGCATGGAGAAGCTACATATTTAGGTTTACATAGGAAGTCTCTTCCAATCCTACGCTTTCATGAAGAGTAAGTCTAACACAGATTGTAACAGCGTTACTCTACAGAGATTACTGATCTAAATCAAAGGTTTTATGGTCAGAGGCAAATACATGACTATTGAGAAATTTTCTTTGTAAATAGCCTCGCTAAAATGCAACATATAATTACGAAGGCCAATAATTTGCTCCACTTTAATAAAACATGTAGAGTATACTTACATTCCGAAGAGGTCCTTTGGCCCTTAGAATGCTGTAAATGGCAAACCCAGGAATACATAGAATAGAGGAGAGTGCAATGGTCCAGCCCAAGACGTTAGCATACAACGGGTAAACATAACCCTCGTGCTCCATGGGCTTATGGTTGACCAGGCCGAACACGATGATAAACTGTGGACAGAGGTCAGTTTCAGTGTATACCGAGTGTTATCTGTATGTTGATGTATAAATGAATAGATCAGACGAAACTATCTTCTCCTTTAAGTACTTGATTGGAGCGGTTTATGTAATATTGGAGCTGCGAGGGAGATATAAACTTACTTTTGTCTGACTTTAAAGATGTTTATGTTCTCAAACCCTCCACCCCCCATTTCTACTAATCAACATAGTGTCGCCAGTAGCCTCTATATGGATGACAATAAATTTACTTTTCTTTAAAAGAGTTACCAACCTTAGAACGAGAGCTATTGTCTTCAGTTTTATTGGGTTTATTGTAATTAATTTCTATTCTTTCGAATAATATGTCAACATCCTATCTTTGGTTTATATGATTAATATTTGGTTTGATGGTATATTGATAAACAAAACAGTCATAACTTTTGAATAGAACCACACATTTATTGACCATTAGAGGACGCATTATAGTTACTATTTATAACCTCACTGTACGTTATATTCTAATGAGTGGGCCGCTCATCAATTGATGCTCAAGAAAGACATCGATCAAAGGACTGACCTAGGGTCATACCAAAATCTTTGCCACAAATAAAAATTGGTAAAAGTTAGAAAAACAACAAAAAGTAACGCATTACTGGTCAGAGTTGCACAATCTTCAGCAGCACTTGAGTAGTTCAAGACAATTTGGAAAGACAAAGGAGTACTCGACACAAAAATATGATGAGCTCCTTGGTCTTTGATTGTAGGTGTAGAATTAGAGAGGAAGATCCAAAACATGGACAAGCGATGTTACAGAAGAATTCCAGACATGACATACAAAGAGGATCACTATTGCGATTTGACCCATGATAATCTTCTGACCACAGTCAAGAAACGCAGATTCAAACTTTGCAGCCATATTACAAGATTCTCAGGGCTCACAAACTCTTTTCTACCGGGAACAGTACCAGGCAATTGACATAGAGGCAGACGAAGTGATGGGAGGACAACATTAAGGACAGGCCTTGCTCTGGAAGAGACTTTAATCCTGGCAAAAAACAGAAATGGAGAGAGATGGTTATCAGATCATGTGTGGTACCCCAACTGGTGAAGGTAAAGAAATATATAAACGGGAGCATACTGCAAAGAAGATAGGAGAAAAGGGGGATAGGAAGGTGGACGCAGTGACTTCTCAGAGTACATACCAATAAGAAGGCGGGTGCTATAAACCTCCAACATATCATCCAGTAAGGCCCTGGTCGTCTGCCAATCATTGCCTCGATATCAGCCGCGAAGTTGTGAACCCCTGGGGACAAGATTCAAAACATAGTAGCACATGTCACGTGACTGCAACATATCTTTTTATTTACAGTACTATATGCACAGCTATTTAAGGTTCTTACCATAAGCCCACGACACAGCTATGGTCTCAAAGAATACAGCGAAAAGAATGGAATAGCCTGCACCAAAAGTCTCCATCAGACGGACCACATAGAAACCACCCTGCAGACAAACAAATGGTTAGCATATGTTATACTTGATTTTTTTTTCAGCATTTTCAAGTTGGCAAGGATGTAGCTTTTGTTCGACGCGCGTAAATCCCCGAACCCAAGAACCTATTCAACTCATAATTGGCTTTCTAGGATAATGCGATTTCTATCTGCAAAGCATATGTTGTTATTCAGGATTCTAGTTTTGACCTTGCAGATCACAACACAACACTCCCAACAGGCAAAAGCAAACTAGGCAGCCACCTAGGGCATCCGATTGGTTGAGTGGTCACGCAATGAATGTCAAATATTTTTTTTAGAGAAAAAATAGCTGAACTTGTGTCCTATGTTTTTTTTTTGGAGTACATTAGGTTTTAAATGAATTGAGTAATTTCATTTTTTCGCTGTTTATTTTTCATTTTGCTATTTTATTTGGGGCCACCAAATTCACTTCGCCTAGCGCCTCCAATTGTCTAAAGCCGGCCCTGTTACTAACGAAGTGACCGAACATCTTAAACATTATACAATTGCGCTTATCAAAAGTTTAAATTTATGAACAGAGGCCATTGTCTCTGACAGTGACACTCAAATGCAGTGTTGGTGTCTGGAATGTCCACTACTGATCATACAATTTTCGTAGAATTTTGTTGATTCCCCCCGACATGAATGATATAGTGGTATTGTGCACACTTCATGTTCATAGGGAATGATATAGTGGTATTGTGCACAACTTCATGTTCAAAGGGAATGATATAGTGGTATTGTGCACACTTCATGTTCATAGGGAATGATATAGTGGTATTGTGCACATCTTCATGTTCATATGGAATGATATAGTGGTATTGTGCACACTTCATGTTCATAGGGAATGATATAGTGGTATTGTGCACATCTTCATGTTCATAAGGAATGATATAGTGGTATTGTGCACATCTTCATGTTCATGGGGAATGATATAGTGGTATTGTGCACATCTTCATGTTCAAAGGGAATGATATAGTGGTATTGTGCACATCTTCATGTTCAAAGGGAATGATATAGTGGTATTGTGCACATCTTCATGTTCATAAGGAATGATATAGTGGTATTGTGCACATCTTCATGTTCATAGGGAATGATCTAGTGGTATTGTGCACATCTTCATGTTCATAAGGAATGATATAGTGGTATTGTGCACATCTTCATGTTCATGGGGAATGATATAGTGGTATTGTGCACATCTTCATGTTCAAAGGGAATGATATAGTGGTATTGTGCACATCTTCATGTTCAAAGGGAATGATATAGTGGTATTGTGCACATCTTCATGTTCATAAGGAATGATATAGTGGTATTGTGCACATCTTCATGTTCACAGGGAATGATATAGTGGTATTGTGCACATCTTCATGTTCATAAGGAATGATATAGTGGTATTGTGCACATCTTCATGTTCATAGGGAATGATCTAGTGGTATTGTGCACATCTTCATGTTCATAAGGAATGATATAGTGGTATTGTGCACATCTTCATGTTCATGGGGAATGATATAGTGGTATTGTGCACATCTTCATGTTCATAAGGAATGATATAGGGGTATTGTGCACATCATCATGTTGATAGGGAATGATATAGTGGTATTGTGCACAACTTTATGTTCAAAGGGAATGATATAGTGGTATTGTGCACATCTTCATGTTCAAAGGGAATGATATAGTGGTATTGTGCACAACTTCATGTTCAAAGGGAATGATATAGTGGTATTGTGCACATCTTCATGTTCAAAGGGAATGATATAGTGGTATTGTGCACATCTTCATGTTCAGAGGGAATGATATAGTTGTATTGTGCACAACTTCATGTTCATGGGGAATGATATAGTGGTATTGTGCACATCTTCATGTTCAGAGGGATTAATATAGTTGTATTGTGCACATCTTCATGTTCAGAGGGAATGATATAGTTGTATTGTGCACATCTTCATGTTCAGAGGGAATGATATAGTGGTATTGTGCACATCTTCATGTTCATAAGGAATGATATAGTGGTATTGTGCACATCTTCATGTTCATAGGGAATGATCTAGTGGTATTGTGCACATCTTCATGTTCATAAGGAATGATATAGTGGTATTGTGCACATCTTCATGTTCATGGGGAATGATATAGTGGTATTGTGCACATCTTCATGTTCAAAGGGAATGATATAGTGGTATTGTGCACATCTTCATGTTCAAAGGGAATGATATAGTGGTATTGTGCACATCTTCATGTTCATAAGGAATGATATAGTGGTATTGTGCACATCTTCATGTTCACAGGGAATGATATAGTGGTATTGTGCACATCTTCATGTTCATAAGGAATGATATAGTGGTATTGTGCACATCTTCATGTTCATAGGGAATGATCTAGTGGTATTGTGCACATCTTCATGTTCATAAGGAATGATATAGTGGTATTGTGCACATCTTCATGTTCATGGGGAATGATATAGTGGTATTGTGCACATCTTCATGTTCATAAGGAATGATATAGGGGTATTGTGCACATCATCATGTTGATAGGGAATGATATAGTGGTATTGTGCACAACTTTATGTTCAAAGGGAATGATATAGTGGTATTGTGCACATCTTCATGTTCAAAGGGAATGATATAGTGGTATTGTGCACAACTTCATGTTCAAAGGGAATGATATAGTGGTATTGTGCACATCTTCATGTTCAAAGGGAATGATATAGTGGTATTGTGCACATCTTCATGTTCAGAGGGAATGATATAGTTGTATTGTGCACAACTTCATGTTCATGGGGAATGATATAGTGGTATTGTGCACATCTTCATGTTCAGAGGGATTAATATAGTTGTATTGTGCACATCTTCATGTTCAGAGGGAATGATATAGTTGTATTGTGCACATCTTCATGTTCAGAGGGAATGATATAGTGGTATTGTGAACATCTTCATGTTCAAAGGGAATGATATAGTGGTATTGTGCACATCTTCATGGTCACAGGGAATGATATAGTGGTATTGTGCACATCTTCATGTTCAAAGGGAATGATATAGTGGTATTGTGAACATCTTCATGTTCAAAGGGAATGATATAGTGGTATTGTGCACATCTTCATGTTCAAAGGGAATGATATAGTGGTATTGTGCACAACTTCATGTTCATGGGGAATGATATAGAGGTATTGTGCACATCTTCATGTTCATAGGGAATGATATAGAGGTATTGTGAACAACTTCATGTTCAAAGGGAATGATATAATGGTATTGTGAACAACTTCATGTTCAAAGGGAATGATATAATGGTATTGTGCACATCTTCATGTTCATGGGGAATGATACAGTGGTATTGTGCACATCTTCATGTTCATAGGGAATGATATAGAGGTATAGTGCACAACTTGATGTTCAAAGGGAATGATGTAGTGGTATTGTGCACATCTTCATGGTCACAGGGAATGATATAGTGGTATTGTGCACATCTTCATGTTCATGGGGAATGATACAGTGGTATTGTGCACATCTTCATGTTCATAGGGAATAATATAGTGGTGTTGTGCACAACTTCATGTTCATAAGGAATGATATAGTGGTATTGTGCACAACTTCATGTTCATAATGAATGATATAGTGGTATTGTGCACAACTTCATGTTCAAAGGGAATGATACAGTGGTATTGTGCACATCTTCATGTTTAAAGGGAATAATATAGTGGTATTGTGCACATCTTCATGTTTAAAGGGAATGATATAGTGGTATTGTGCACATCTTCATGTTCAAAGGGAATGGTATAGTGGTATTGTGCACATCTTCATGTTCAAAGGAAATAATATAGTGGTATTGTGCACATCTTTATGTTCAAAGGGAATGATATAGGGGTATTGTGCACAGCTTCATGTTCAAAGGGAATGATATAGTGGTATTGTGCACAACTTCATGTTCATGGGGAATGATACAGTGGTATTGTGCACATCTTCATGTTCAAAGGGAATGATACAGTGGTATTTTGCACATCTTCATGTTCAAAGGGAATGATATAGTGGTATTGTGCACATCTTCATGTTCATAGGGAATGATATAGAGGTATTGTGCACAACTTCATGTTCATGGGGAATGATATAGTGGTATTGTGCACATCTTCATGTTCATAGGGAATAATATAGTGGTATTGTGCACAACTTCATGTTCATAAGGAATGATATAGTGGTATTGTGCACAACTTCATGTTCATAAGGAATGATATAGTGGTATTGTGCACATCTTCATGTTTATAAGGAATGATATAGTGGTATTGTGCACAACTTAATGTTCATAAGGAATGATATAGTGGTATTGTGCACAACTTCATGTTCAAAGGGAATGATACAGTGGTATTGTGCACATCTTCATGTAGATAGAAAATGATATAGTGGTATTGTGCACAACTTCATGTTCAAAGGGAATGATATAGTGGTATTGTGCACATCTTCATGTTCATAGGGAATGATATAGTGGTATTGTGCACATCTTCGTGTTCAAAGGGAATGATATAGTGGTATTGTGCACGTCTTCATGTTCACAGGGAATGATATAGTGGTATTGTGCACATCTTCATGTTCAAAGGGAATGATATAGTGGTATTGTGCACATCTTCATGTTCAAAGGGAATGATATAGGGGTATTGTGCACATCTTCATGTTCAAAGGGAATGATATAGTGGTATTGTGCACATCTTCATGTTCATAGGGAATGATATAGTGGTATTGTGCACATCTTCGTGTTCAAAGGGAATGATATAGTGGTATTGTGTACGTCTTTATGTTCAGAGGGAATGATATAGTTGTATTGTGCACAACTTCATGTTCATGGGGAATGATATAGTGGTATTGTGCACATCTTCATGTTCAGAGGGATTAATATAGTTGTATTGTGCACATCTTCATGTTCAGAGGGAATGATATAGTTGTATTGTGCACATCTTCATGTTCAGAGGGAATGATATAGTGGTATTGTGAACATCTTCATGTTCAAAGGGAATGATATAGTGGTATTGTGCACATCTTCATGGTCACAGGGAATGATATAGTGGTATTGTGCACATCTTCATGTTCAAAGGGAATGATATAGTGGTATTGTGAACATCTTCATGTTCAAAGGGAATGATATAGTGGTATTGTGCACATCTTCATGTTCAAAGGGAATGATATAGTGGTATTGTGCACAACTTCATGTTCATGGGGAATGATATAGAGGTATTGTGCACATCTTCATGTTCATAGGGAATGATATAGAGGTATTGTGAACAACTTCATGTTCAAAGGGAATGATATAATGGTATTGTGAACAACTTCATGTTCAAAGGGAATGATATAATGGTATTGTGCACATCTTCATGTTCATGGGGAATGATACAGTGGTATTGTGCACATCTTCATGTTCATAGGGAATAATATAGTGGTATTGTGCACAACTTCATGTTCATAAGGAATGATATAGTGGTATTGTGCACAACTTCATGTTCATAATGAATGATATAGTGGTATTGTGCACAACTTCATGTTCAAAGGGAATGATACAGTGGTATTGTGCACATCTTCATGTTTAAAGGGAATAATATAGTGGTATTGTGCACATCTTCATGTTTAAAGGGAATGATATAGTGGTATTGTGCACATCTTCATGTTCAAAGGGAATGGTATAGTGGTATTGTGCACATCTTCATGTTCAAAGGAAATAATATAGTGGTATTGTGCACATCTTTATGTTCAAAGGGAATGATATAGGGGTATTGTGCACAGCTTCATGTTCAAAGGGAATGATATAGTGGTATTGTGCACAACTTCATGTTCATGGGGAATGATACAGTGGTATTGTGCACATCTTCATGTTCAAAGGGAATGATACAGTGGTATTTTGCACATCTTCATGTTCAAAGGGAATGATATAGTGGTATTGTGCACATCTTCATGTTCATAGGGAATGATATAGAGGTATTGTGCACAACTTCATGTTCATGGGGAATGATATAGTGGTATTGTGCACATCTTCATGTTCATAGGGAATAATATAGTGGTATTGTGCACAACTTCATGTTCATAAGGAATGATATAGTGGTATTGTGCACAACTTCATGTTCATAAGGAATGATATAGTGGTATTGTGCACATCTTCATGTTTATAAGGAATGATATAGTGGTATTGTGCACAACTTAATGTTCATAAGGAATGATATAGTGGTATTGTGCACAACTTCATGTTCAAAGGGAATGATACAGTGGTATTGTGCACATCTTCATGTAGATAGAAAATGATATAGTGGTATTGTGCACAACTTCATGTTCAAAGGGAATGATATAGTGGTATTGTGCACATCTTCATGTTCATAGGGAATGATATAGTGGTATTGTGCACATCTTCGTGTTCAAAGGGAATGATATAGTGGTATTGTGCACGTCTTCATGTTCACAGGGAATGATATAGTGGTATTGTGCACATCTTCATGTTTAAAGGGAATGATATAGTGGTATTGTGCACATCTTCATGTTCAAAGGGAATGATATAGGGGTATTGTGCACATCTTCATGTTCAAAGGGAATGATATAGTGGTATTGTGCACATCTTCATGTTCATAGGGAATGATATAGTGGTATTGTGTACGTCTTTATGTTCACAGGGAATGATATAGAGGTATTGTGCACATCTTCATGTTTAAAGGGAATGATATAGTGGTATTGTGCACATCTTCATGTTCAAAGGGAATGATATAGTGGTATTGTGCACATCTTCATGTTCATAGGGAATGATATAGTGGTATTGTGCACATATTTATGTTCATAAGGAAATGAGATTTTCCACGAAAAAGCTTCACAGTTAATTAAAAAAAAACACAAGTAATCAAAACATACCACTGTGGGACCCCAATGTATTATAAATAATGCATCTCGATCTAGATGGTAGATATCCCACAGAGTTACAAATAAAAACTGGACACCAAAACATTTTTTTTTTGTTTCGACGGGGGGGGGGGAGGGGAGAAGTTCTATTTGAGAACAGAAAGGTAATTCATTTCTGAAGATATTGTTGACAGATGACCGTATCGTTTCCCTGTTTGATATTCAAATAGCGTCGTTGAGCAGCTTGTTTCTATGGAGATAGAATTCATCAGGTGGTCTTACAAATGTACTTAGTATTTGTTCATGTCTAAGTCTTGATATATCATAGAAATAATAGAAAGATCGTTTTCCGCTAAGCAATGTGCAATACAATACTATTTTTTTTTTTTAGATTACATCCAACTTCACAATGACAGGGGACATAATCACGGAAAGAAAATATCACCAAAAGTATGAAAACAATTCTTTTAATTTCTGTTTATTGGATTGTTAAAGACGACTTTCTGACATCCTTTTGTGTCTGATGATCTCCGAGTTTGTTTGGGTTAACCTTTCTTTCCACGGTTCACAAAAACAAAAAAACAAAAAAAAAACTTTTGAATTAAAATTCTTGTTGAGCAAGAACTTAAGAGGAGGACTAAAATGAACAAGAGATAATTGATACGTATAGCATATCCTACATACCGATAATAGAAGAAGTTAACATAGACTTTATCTTCATCGTCAAAGTCTTCATTGTCTACGTGTTTGGTTGTTTGTTTTAATTTTTTTAAATTGACTAATTGACACTCTCATAGCACACACAGACATAGCTTAATATAAGTATTAGATACAGAGACCTTTTTGAGACATGGCTGTAAAGATACTTGCACTAAGGTACTGGATGTAAAGATAGTTGTGCTAAAGTACTGGATGTAAAGATACTTGCACTAAGGTACTGGATTTAAAGATAGTTGTACTAAGGTACTGGGTGATAAGATATCTCAGTTAAGGTACTAAGTGTAAAGATACTTGCACTAAGGTACTGGATGTAAAGATAGTTGTACTAAGGTACTGGTTGTTAAGATATCTCAGTTAAGTTACTGAGTGTAAAGATAGTTGTGCTAAGGTACTGAGTGTAAAGATAGTGTTGCTAAGGTACTCACCTCTGAAACGCTTGCCAGACCTACGATAAAGTAAAGTGTAAAGAGGCAGCCTACGAACAGCTCCCTGTGCCGCCTCAAGACTGGAAACTCGTCCGCTAACGCAGTAATGATGGCTTCTGATCCGCCAAACTGAGGAAACATGCGTATGCAAATCAGCGGTCTGGTTACCATGGCAACGCAAAAGACACAAGGCTGGATTATTACGTGCGCAACATTGAAAATCACATCGTTACTAAACATCTTGGTCGCTACCATTGTAAAAGGTAAAAGAACTTTATTGTCTTTCACTGAAAGGAAGAATGGCAGGCAGGGACGGCCTTGGGCCACTACAGCCTATGCGGCCGCAGTGGGCCCCGCTCTTTCAAAAGCCCTGCGCTAATCCTAGGTGTAAACTATTAAAATAAACCATTATAACTTATTGTTATAACCCTAGTGGCGGACTGAAAGGGTTAATTAGTGTGTGACCTACTGACTCACGAGACTAGGGCGAATCACACAGGCCAACGGCTGTTGAACAAGGGACAGTACTGCTAATGCACGCAAATATGGCCCGTGCTGTGGTCATGTGACGAGAGCCTTCACGGACCAGAGACAGAGCGTGTTAGAAAGAGAGTAGAGTCTAGGACAATAAGCAGTAAGGACTGTATGCTACGAAGTGAGTCCTCGAAAATGTAGCTGTACGAGCTAGAGAGACTTGTAGTAATTAGTTAGGCAGTTCTGTTGTGTAGCAAAGCATTTGAAGTTGGTGTAGCCAATTGTGTTTCTTGGCTGTTGTTGATATATTTGTAATTAAACCGCCACCTTGTTACTTGAGACTCTTGTTGTCAAGTTGATGTTTCAGATGTCTGTGTTGTGTTGGGCAGTGTTTACAGAAGGCCTGATAGAGAAGAACGTAACATTATAATTAAGGTTTCCGCGGCCTCATGATTTTCCGGGAAATCTTGGAAATGTCCTGAAATTCTAAAAGATACGAAAAATTCCTGGAAATCCCTAAAATTATTAAAATCTCCTGAAAACTCATAAAAAAAATAGACAAAAATTGTCATTTTGTGGTGTCATTCAATATAGTAAACGCCAATACTACGCGCGATTAAAAAAAAAAAGGCACTATCAGCTTTAGTTTAATACAAATGTAATGCAAAGACGAATTTCTTTTCTAAAACAAAATTTCCACTTATTAATATTATCCCTACGCTCACTGAGTCCTGTGCAATCCATTTCGCACAGGGCCGGAAAATGTTTAGGGCCCTGGTGAAAGGTTATAAGAAGGGAAATAAGAACAGGGTCACAATAATCGATAAACAGGGTGGAACAACTCCATCAGGAGGGTAGCTACAGAAAGACGAAAAATTCCTGGAAATCTCCTAAAATTATTAATTAATTAATTAATTATATAGACCTGGACTTTGAACCAACCATTAATTGATACTTTACATGAACTCAATTGGTGTCCGGTATTTAGTTTGAATGAAATAATTAATTTATTTTCTAGGCTCTTCTACTGTTTGTGGAGGGCAACTATAGTATGGTCGTTCATAAGAGTCATTTGTTTTCTTGATAGAGAATCAGGGTCAGAAGAGTGAAGTTCAAGGCTAATACATTCAATGCTCTTGAAGATTTCAGCCGTTTTTAGACTCGAAAAGGCCCTAAGCTATTAGAGACATGAGGCCCTTTATTACAAGTCCAGATATTATATGTCTATAGCTAAATATTTCATAGGGGTCCTCGGGTACAGCTTGTGTTGCCTGTTGCTAAATCAAGCTCTGCATAAACTACAGCCATATAGAGTTCTTCTCGTACATTCATCTGACAGACTTGAGAGCTTACACAAGAGTTGATCCATGCGTTAACATTATCATGGTATCATTATAATGTCACATTTATCATGGTATCATTATAATGTCACATTTATCATGGTATCATTATAATGTCACATTTATCATGGTATCATTAGAATGTCACATTTATCATGGTATCATTAGAATGTCACATTTATCATGGTATCATTAGAATGCCACAAGGTAGACCTCCACAAGACATTCTGTATGGTGAACAGAAGGCAGGAGAACGTTGGTGGTGTACTTTAAAGGTATAACTGATGTATGCAAACGCGACAAGAAGCTTTTCAAAATCGACACTAGCAGCTGGGGAAAAGTGGCACTGGATAGATCCACACGGAAAGCGAGCATAAAGGAAGGGTCTCGGATTGCAGATGGCGTACACAACAGAAGTAGATAGAAGGGTGAAAGTGCAACGACGCCTGGAGATTACATATACCCACCCTATGATCGCAGCTGTGTATCAAGGATTGGCCTCATTAGTCACACTAGAAGTTGCAAAGGGAAAAGATGATCTCGAAACGTAAAATGCCACAGAGATTAGATTAGATCATTAGATTACTGTATATTTCAAAAGTTTATTTTACAGCGATATATCCACAAGTTGTAATCATCTTTTTTTAGCAGCGTAACCATAGAAGACAAGTCATAAAACAAACTAACATTATCCACCTCGCCAATATTCCTCCGTCTTAAACACTAGACCATATCTTCTAGCATTAACTGGCTCACATCTTTCAGTCAATAAATCTTCAAAACTGCATACTCCGTATAAGCACTTATAATAAAGTAATGGTCTCTCGCTATTCTTACTAACTATAAAGTATACCAACTAACGTCGCCATAAATAATCTATAGGTCAGACCAGAAAGCCGCGCACAAGTTTACACAAAAGAAACTTTAGATAATTTCATGGGCCATGGATTCGATAAAAAAAAATGGAGGCCAAGATTTAACCCCCCTCCCCCCCCCCCCAAACCCATTTCCTACTCTACCCCCCCCCCCCCTAGCTTTACCAACGTTTCTGTTGATCGAAAAATAATTTTGTAAAGACCGGGAAGGAAAAGCGCATCCTGGGCCGGAAGTGAGATAAATGCCGCCATTGATCGATTCTGATTGGGTCGTAAGTTAAATGATCAGAAGCAGGTCTAAGTAGTGTCAATGTTTGTTGGCTGTTTACCTCCCTTGTGCCAGAGATATAAATCTCTCGCTTCTTAAAGTCAATTTAAGGCAATATGTTCAAATCAACTGGCTTATCTTTGTTCTAGTATAAAGCTTAAACTTGTCAATAAAATTTGACCATGAAGACTAAAGTCACTTGTACTGAGTTATAACATTATAACACTTATCACTTAGTCTAAAACATCTAAATTCCCAATGCAAAGCAGGGTGAACAAAGTAAACCAGGGTGAGGAAAATAAATCTAGAGTCAGGGTGAAGGAAATAAATCTAGAGTCAGGGTGAGGAAACAAATCTAGAGTCAGGGTGAGGAAAAAAATCTAGAGTCAGGGTGAGGAAGATAAATCTAGAGTCAGGGTGAGGAAATAAATCTAGAGTCAGGGTGAGGAAAATAAATCAAGAGTCAGGGTGAGGGAAATAAATCAAGAGACAGGGTGAGGGAAATAAATCAAGAGTCAGGGTGAGGGAAATAAATCAAGAGTCAGGGTGAGGGAAATAAATCAAGAGTCAGGGTGAGGGAAATAAATCTAGAGTCAGGGTGAGGAAAAAAATCTAGAGTCAGGGTGAGGAAGATAAATCTAGAGTCAGGGTGAGGGAAATAAATCAAGAGTCAGGGTGAGGGAAATAAATCTAGAGTCAGGGTGAGGAAGATAAATCTAGAGTCAGGCTGAGGGAAATAAATCTAGAGTCAGGGTGAGGAAACGTTAAATGTACATCACAGCAATACTAGTAGTTAGTAGACTTATTTTATCAACATTCCTAAGGCCTAGTGCCTAGATAGCTAAAGTCGAATCGCTGTAGTCAGCTATCTAGACTAAAAATAGATTGTGAGCACACTCTTTTTAAAATCTCAATAGTCATAATGATAGCTAGACTAGTCTATCTATTCAGCCAGAGAAATGCTAGACTGTCCAATCTATTCTGTTATATGATTGTTGGACAATCAATCTACTCAACTAAAGAAGTGCCAGCCTAGTCAATCTATTCATCTAGAGAAATGCTAGACTGTCCAATCTATTCTGTTATATGATTGTCGGACAATCAATCTACTCAACTAAAGAAGTGCCAGCCTAGTCAATCTATTCAGCTAGAGAAATGCTAGACTGTCCAATCTATTCTGTTATATGATTGTTGGACTAATCAATCTACTCAACTAAAGAAGTGCTAGCCTAGTCAATCTATTCAGCTAGAGAAATGCTAGACTGTCCAATCTATTCTGTTATATGATTGTTAGACTAATCAATCTACTCAACTAAAGAAGTGCCAGCCAGCCTAGTCAATCTATTGAGGAAGACGACGGTCAAAATGTATATTGTACAATTTATATACGATCACATATAACAATCATTATAACAAAAGTTTATATAGTTCTTTTTAGCGGCCTCCGAAAGAAGAAAAGACGCTATTAGTTTTGTGCGAAATGTCTGTCCGTCCGTCCCGTTTAGATCTCGTAAACTAGAAAAGATATTGAAAATCCGACATGACAATATTTTAGACCATTCAAAGTTCTGATGCAACGGCTACTTTTTTTCTGAAAGCGAAAAATCTAATTTTAAAAATCAGTTATGCAAGCATTTTTTTTTTAAAGAAAAAGCTAATTAGTATGCATTATAAGTTAGACCTAATTTAAAACGAATAGTAATCTTGTAAACTTCATTTTCATATACTTTTTTTATAATGCGGGGATTTCGTATTGGGGGGAGGGGGGTTCGAATAAGAGATTGGACATTTTTCAAAACAATTAGATCAATTATAAGACATCCGTTAGGCCAGGGGAGGTGCGGTGGCTGAGCGGTAAAGCGCTTGGCTTTCGAACCGGGGCTCGAATCCTGGTGAAGAATAGGATTTTTAACTTTGGAATCTTTTGGCGTCCACTCAGCTCTATTGGGTATCTGACATTAGTTGGGGAAAAGTAAAGGCGGTTGGTCATTGTGCTGGCTACATGACACCCTCGTTAACCGTAAGCCACAAAAACAGATGAACTTTACATCATCTGCCCTATAGACCACAAGGTCTGAAAGGGGAACTAGTTAGACCAGGTTCACATCTAACTTTACATTCACTTTCACCTATCCTTTGATTTGCTGGACCGTTGGGGCACTACACAAGATCTGTTAACCTTCTTTCTCCATTCGTATCTCTCATTTGTCTTTGATATAATTTCATTCGGATGTTCTTTCTGAAAATATTGAAGCCTGCCTGGGTGGACCACTTCGGGGGCCGATTTTGAGTTTCCACACAAACTGTCTTTTGTAACCTTGTTTATTTTTTACTTTTGTATCTTCAAAAACACAGGCCAACGCCAGTACCGCCAGCAATACACAAACAAGTAGGCCTACTCTTTCACAAACATGCAAACAAACTTATACGCCTGGCACACATAATCAGAAATTGCTTGCCATAGTAACTCTGATCCTAGATTTAAAACGTGGACGCTCGGAAGATTTGAATACATTTTTGAAGTTAAAACTCAGATAAATGTTTTTAAACAAATTGGCATGAATTGTTCAATTTGATCTTCAGAATCCAAGCCCCAATAGAAGCGTTGCCTTGTTTCCTATATCCTTAATTAAATCAAAGCATTTACATGTGCCTTCGATTGTATTAAAAAAAATACAACTTTTTTTTAAAGTGAAATGTTTGAAAAAAAAATTCAATCATTTCTTGCGAGGAACAATGTTTGAAGAACAATGCGTTATTTGTTGAGCTAATGGACGAGTCGCGTCTGTTCTGGCATCGAATCTATTAGAGTTACTGGTCCTGAATTACCGCTAGATGGCGCACAGCAGAAACAGTGCTTTTTTTTTCAAATATATTTAATCAATCAACTGTTTAAATGCCTAGATTGATATTTGAAATCTACCCATCTTTCTAGTACACAAACAATCTAATGTTATAAAATGGTCCAAATTAGGGACTCATTTTTTTTAGCGTAGTTATGTTTAAAAGTGAAGGAATAAGAAAAGATGATCAATGCACTGGCCAGCAGACGACTACTTCGAGAAAGATCTGATCCCAAGACGTAATTCTAATCATGAAGAATTAAAGCAGAGTCAATGATTTGAAAAAGGTCATGTTCTTATGTCAGTTTGAGCTGTATAGTTACGTACCGGTGTGTCTGTATCTGACGCATGTTTCTTTTTGGGAAGACCGAATCCGATGACATGAACATTTTTTTAAAAAAGGTCTAATATATTTTTACTTTTATCATTTAAGATCATCGATATTTTTTAGATGCTTTTTGTTTCAGCTTCACAAAGTGAACTTACTCCGCGGATTCAGTAAGCTGTTACTATTAATAAATTCCCGCCACCGTATTTAGAACTACGCTTTCTGAAGTCGTCTGCACGTGACCTAGACAAAAGAGGGGGGGGGGAGATGATGCTGTGTTTGATTTCCACAAGTTGTGGCGCCATTAAACGGTGGGTATAATAGGGGTACCAGGGCGACGTGAAATAAAGGTCAGGTACATACTCGCATCTGTTGTATGTATCAATATTTATATTCATTTATATTTATATTAACATCACACACACACCGAGTCTAGATCTAAATCTAGACGCTTTTACTAGTATACGAATTTAACAACCTGAAAAAAAGAAGAGATCCCTTAGTAAGACAAAAATCAACATGGTAGCAAACTGCTATCATTTCCCATAAAAGATTTGAACTACAATGTAGATTTTAGCGGTAGAAAAGATATGAAGACGTCTGCCGTATTTTTGATCAACACGAAATTCATGTAAAAGTCCATAACTGTTGGCAATATGTATATTGTGTTGTATTAAGCTGTTGTTTTTTTTACAAAGCTCATATCAACTCACTCTGTCTTTCTGTCTGTCTGTCTGGTAAAAAGTTTGTACACGTTATTTCTCCCACACCCAATCTCGGGTAAAACTGAATTATTTTTTTTAGCTGACAAAACAAGAATCGATGAAAAAAACAATTAGTTAATTGGCAATTGTTAGTTAATTATATCCTTTGATATCTCGAACAATGGAAAGAAATTGTATTTGAATGATAAAATGGCATAAGTTGAATTAGTCCCCTTTATATTTTGTAGAGAGAAAAGTTTGAAACTTTCTATTTTAATAAGCGCTTCCCTAGTATATTTGTTAACACATAGATATTAGGAGACTGTGGAGGAATTAGTCCCAGAGTTTGAATTCAGGTCGTTCACGTTTTTTTTATCAAGCTTTTATCAAGCGATCACGAAGATACCCCCACCCCTTTCTTTATCCACTCCCCCCCCCCCATCCGTTCCAACTGGTCCAGACCAGCGACAAGATCATAGCGTATTGAGAAAGTTAAAAGCGTGAACTTGCACTAAACAAAAAACAATTGGTTAAAATATTTGTAATCGAACTGATTTATTCTTGTTAGCCTAGATCTAAAACAAATTTAATGACATGACTGATCCAAACTTATTGATATAACTACTTGATACTTGATTCTACTCAACTATGTCGACAGAACGGTAGAAATTTCCCTCTCAACTGTCGTACATCGTTTTGTTGATTTGTGTTAGCAAAAAAAAAAAAAAAAAAAGAACAACCATTGCAGGCCAGCATCTTACTTTTAACAAATATGATTTTATACGATCATGCGTTGTCTAGATTCAAGAAGACTAGTGTTGTCTAGATGCAAGAAGACTAGTGTTGTCTAGATGCAAAAAGACTAGTGTTGTCTAGATGCAAGAAGACTAGTGTTGTCTAGATGCAAAAAGACTAGTGTTGTCCAGATGCAAGAAGACTTTATTTCTGCAGCTCAGAATGCAAGAAAACGCTTGACGCTCTTGGGGGAGCTTACAGCTCGAACGTAAATTCTTTCACCTAGTAAGATCGAAGGGGGGAAAAAATCGGGTGTTCAACGTCCTTCACCTTTCATTTCATCACTTAACCTAATTAGAGCCCTCCATGGCCAGACTTTGTTCTGGCATTCAATGCAAACCATTAGGCAGTCACTTGCAGACGCAACCAATCAAATCAATATATTGTTTCTGATTCTCCAGCTCTGTGTACTAGCACTATGCTGGTCACTGATCGTAATTGTATTCAAGTAAATATTGATATTGACTTTACTGACCTATTGACTGATTTTTACATAGGCGGCGTTAAGGACCGGCGATCAGGCGCAACCACCCAAAAGCCCCACCCATAACGGCCAAGCACTAAATTACATAGATATGAATATTACATTATTTTTTTAAAGTTCCCCTTTCAGACCATGCGACCTATAGGTAAGATGATGTAATGACCACGTGTTTCGGTACCCCACTGTTAACGAGGGTGTCACGTGGCCAGCACAACGACCAACCACCTTCACTTTTCACCAACTAATATCAGATACCCATTAGAGCTGGGTGAATTCGGATGCCCCCCCCCCTTAAAGGTCTCGATATTTAAAATCCCAGTCTTCACCCCCGGTTCGGTAACCAAGGGTTTTACAATTCAGCCACCGCGCCTTCTAGATCTAAATATATTATTATAGCTGAGCCTCTATCAGAGGTCCCGCATTTTTGTTTCTTCGTCCAACTTTCCATAAATTTTATCGCCGGCTCCAAACTATTTCTGTTATTTCTGAAGAATGATGATCTCAGTAGGTTGGAAAGTAAAATAAAGAGGACACGGCTAGTAAAACCTTTACAAGCGTCTTTAAGATGGGTAGGAAGGGGGAAAAATAGAAAAATAAAAAGTGCGAAGATTGAAAGGAGAAAAGACAGGTATAGCTAAAATACATTTTAAAGTAACCGAACTATAGGTCTTCTCTCTGCAATGCTGCATTGACTTGCTGCCCCATCGAATAGTTCACTCGGTACCATTCAACTCTTTGCTCGCTGTTCAAGTTACAAATACAATAATAGCGCAAGAGTTTGTTAACCGGCGAGCTCCAATAAATGGCAAGATCAGATCGATGAGATCAATCAAGGCATTAAGAGTACATTCACCACTGACGTCATTTGCTAACTAGGAGTAGAGGACTGACACTCACCGAGCTGTCTAGTCCAAGGGTCAGCAGCATAAGAAAAAATATAATGGCCCAGAAGGTAGCACCTGGTAGCGTGGAGATGGCCTCTGGGTAGACGATGAACACAAGACCAGGACCTGGTGGTAATCAGAGAGAGTGTGATCAGTGCGAATGTCAGATGTAGTTTTACTTTAGATTCTCTTATTTATTTGGTGTCTTGTTTTATATTACATATTTATACTAGCCGAATATTAACCACGGCCTGCGGGCCTTAGTTTGTTTATTGCTTATCTAGTGGATTGGATTTAGATCTATGTCAAACTTAGCTAATGATCCTTTCAAGTTTTTCTCTTTCGCCACGAAAAGTAAAGTAGTTTTGCGAAAATGGGTTTACCCGTTACATTCATATCAAATATAAAACACTATCGATACGGGTTTATCCGATTTTTAAAAGGTTTCTTTGATAGAGATTAATGTATAATAATAAAATGAAAGAAGCGAGAGATGAATGGGATATAAAGTATGTCAGGATGTCTAAATATAAATTAAGCCACCGCGCCTTTTAGATCTAAATATAGTATTATAGCTGAGCCTCTATCAGAGGTCCCGCATTTTGTTAGTCCAACTTTCCATAAATGCGAAAGAGAAAAACTAAAATGTACGAAGTTATGTAACAATGCTTTTGAAACACAAATTTAACGATTAATTGTATCAAATAGTGAAATGAATAGACCATATTGTATATTTTAATGTGTCAAAGTAAAAAAAAATTATTTTTGCAAAGTGTAGTTCTTTAAATTAGATCTAGATCTAGATCCTTTCGATCTTGTCTCATGTAAAAATGGCTATATGACTTAGATTTATGAAATAGTAATACTTTCTCAAAGTTGGGCAACTTTTTTTTGAGGGCATTAAGCTTGTTTTAGAGCTACTTTACATTCTCTACTGTCCCAGTTAGTACCCAAGGAACATGTATGCCAAGTATTATCAAGATTGGTCAAACGGTTTTGATTTCTATGTCGGACATACAAACACATAACATACAACCATACGACTTACTTTCTACTTAATAGTATAAGATTATATATTTTATTGGGTCAATCCTTTTTTGTCTACTAAGTGTGTCTCTAGAGCCAGAATATCATGTGGAAGATTTCTTCATTGGCTTTGCCTCTCTTGTCCAAACGTGTCTAAGTTTTGAACGTGTGGACAATGGACTTACCTTCAGTGGCTACTTCATCTATTGGTTGACCAGTGTTGTGCGACATGTAGCCTAATATCATAAAAATGATGAACCCAGAGAAGAAACTGGTGGAACAGTTGATGATACTGGTCAGCAAGGCGTCTCTGTATGGACAATAAGACTGGTGGGTTTTCGTATATAGAAAGTTCGAGACAAATAAAAACATAATTTGATATTTCTACAATATGATAAACCGACATTAACTTATTCCATGTGAATGTTTAGGCCTTTTATAGAGAACGAAAGACGCCATAAAAACTATAAAAACAGAAATTAAATCATCATCATCATCAAACTCCATTTGAGGGCTTTAGAGGCTCAAATCCTCTCTTGCAAAAGCGTAGTGCATACATGTCACCAAACAGGTCGAGAATTTTTGGTTTCCCAGACCTGACGAGACAGAGATCAGCAAGTCTGGGGCAGTTAAAAAGAATATGAGACACAGTCTCCTCTTTTTCTCCTTAGCGGGGGAACCGTGAATCATAATTTAACCATAGCCGTGAGAAATATGAGCCAACAAGACAGTGGCCTGTCCTGCACTGTGCAGAATTTAAATGCAGTATGCTTAATTATACTGCCACTAAGCAGTTATCTAAAGATTAGAGTTGAAATCGAGCTCCAAAATTATCAATTTAACACACGTAACACCCTCAGACATAGACAGTACACAAAACACAAGAACCCAAACATGGGAAGAGAAATTTACAAGGAAAACATTAATGAGATCAGATTAGAAATTAAGGGAATCAGGAAATCAAGTGTGTTAGCGCTACTTTGAATTCCTGTACATTGCATTTTGCACTTGCACATACAGGACAGTTCCCTTACAAACTAGAAGGGTACAACTGTTTTGTTGGGGTTTTTTTTTTTTGTTATAATGATCACCTTTGTCATAACTATTACCCCAAAATGGATGTAAATATCACAAATGCACACATAAAATCTAGAAAAAAACAATTCTTTACAAAATGTGCTTTTCTAAAAAAAGTAGCTGTTGTTGAAACTCAAGAAATGTAATGGAAAATGCCCTACAAATTTGGTTTGATGGTTTGATAGGAAAAGATTGTACTCAGATTCTATAAAACAAATCCATTCCAGGCATTCATCAACAACTACGAAGTTCCTTATGATCCGCTGGCCAAACAAAATTTTGAATCAGGAACTGTGGCAAAGATCAAAGCAGCAGCCCACTGAAGTAGATATCCTTCAGAGACGCTGGGGATGGATAGGTCACAACCTTCGCAAGCCTGCATCCAACATAACAAGGCAAGCCTGCATCCAACATAACAAGGCAAGCCTGCATCCAACAAAACAAGGCAAGCCTGCATCCAACATAACAAGGCAAGCCTGCATCCAACATAACAAGGCAAGCCTGCATCCAACATAACAAGGCAAGCCTGCATTCAACCTAACAAGGCAAGCCTTAACCTGGAAACCCAAAGAAAAAAAAAAGAATATGGGAAGGCCCACTAATACATGGACCCGGATTTGTAAGCAGATACCAAGCAGATGTACAAGAAGTGGGGTCTCAGAACCAAGACGTCTGGAGGAAGCTGGTTGGTGGCTTATTCCCCAGACGGGACCACAGGCAGAGATGATGATCAGAAACTATCCGTTTGATTTAATACTTTTAAAAATATGAAGTTAAATTATGAACGAAACAACATTAAGACAATTCCCTCAGTAATTAATTGCTCACCTATAGACGTTGTTATGTATTGGATTATAACTTGCAAATGCCAACAAGACACCGAAGCCCGGACCCAGAGAGAAAAATACTTGGTTGGCAGCATCTACCCACACCTGGTAGAAAACAAAAAAATGGTCATATATACATTAGAAAATGTTAACATTTATGCCGCTTGATTTACAAAAATATTGTCTTCTATGCTAGTTAAGTTGGGCCTCATGTATAATCTAAGTGTATAAAAAGTTCTTAAATAAGTATCATAAATATTGAATCAAGAGGATTCTTGTAGAGAATCTCAGGACATTGCTCTGTATTACAGCTGTTTCTTTTCCCTAGATTTATCTGGATTGCGAACTCGTAGAATAGTGTTTCCCAAACTTTTGACCTATGCGTACCCCTTCTAGAATTTTCGTAACGCTGAGTACCCCTCGCCTCGCCTCCCCTCCCCCCCCCCCCCCCCCAAAAAAAAAAAAGAATTTATTTTAGTAAGAATCAAATTTTGTTTGTAGGCCTAGATACGCTAAATAATGACTACTCTATCAGAATGAAGAAATCAATGAGTGATTTTATTTGTCGCATGCTTCAAAGAAACATCAAATGCATTCTAAGAAATTGAAAACATAGTTTTCACAAAGAGAAAGTGGGCGTGTAAAAACTTAAAAGAAATAATAAAAAGGATTTTTTAAACTTATGATATTTTATACTCTTTTATAAACTAAATGGATATTTTAAAAAGAAGCAGCATAGTTAGCTAAGTGCAAGGCGTAACCCCTTCAAACTCTTCCCGTACGCGTACCCCACTTTGGGAAACACTGTCGTAGAAGAAGAACTATATTTGGCTCCATGGTGCCGTTTATGTGAATATTGTAGAATATTTTCTGAAATGTAACATCGTATCACGAACCAGCTTTGATATCTAAAAGCAAAGTACTGTTTTGATTCACTTCACCTAGTCCTTAGTCTGTTGAACTGTTGGGGCACCACACAAGATCTGTCAACCGTCTTTCTCCATTCCTCTCTGTTCTTTGCCTTGGTTAGAATTTCATTCAATGACAGGCCTGTTCATTCTCTGGTGTTATTTTCCCATCGCTTACTCTGTCTTCCTCCTCTTCTTCTACCTGGTACAGTCTCCTGAAGGAAGCCCCTGAGGGGCTTGTGATGTGGCCATAGTTTACGTGTTTCGACCGAGGTCATCGTGTATTAATTGTTGTATCAATCCTGTTTCTAATCTCTTCATTCGTGATGTGGTCTTTGTAAGTGATGCCTAGTATCTTTATGTAGCATCTTAGTTCCATTGCTGTGATCTAGGATCCTCTTCTCGAGATCTGCTGTCAGTGTCCAGGATTGGCATGCCATATAGGAATGTGGCCATGACCAGGGAGCGCAGCAGTCTGATTTTTATGTCGTGGGCTATGCCTTTGTCTGTCCATATTGTTTTGAGCTCTGCAAGTGGTGCCGTGGACTGTGCAATTCTGGCCAGTTAACTCTTTCTCTCCTAACCGACGATACAAACGTTGATTCCATCAGAATGTGCTAAATAATTACGGAGAGAAAGAGTTAATTCCCTTTTCAAAAATATATGTTCAAAACGTCCAAACTTACCTCTGACGTGGCCAACCTGGTAAAGTTGGGTGTCAAGTAATACTTCACCCCTTTTTCGGCACCCGGGAGCGTGGCGCCCCTGACCATGAGAATAAAGAGGACAACATATGGGAAGAGAGCGGTGAACCACACAACCTGTCGAGAGAATAATGAATCAGTTCTTTATCTATCTATCTATCTATCTATCTATCTATCTATCTATCTATCTATCTATCTATCTATCTATCTGTCTGTCTGTCTGTCTGTCTGTCTAGCTACCTACCTACCTACCTACCTACCTACCTACCTACCTACCTACCTGTCTGTCTGTCTGCCTGCCTGCCTGTCTATCTATCTATCTATCTATCTATCTATCTATCTATCTATCTGTCTGTCTGTCTGTCTATCTATCTATCTATCTATCTATCTATCTTTCTATCTATCTATCTGTCTGTCTGTCTGTCTGTCTGTCTACCTACCTGTCTGTCTACCTACCTACCTACCTACCTACCTACCTACCTATCTATCTATCTATCTATCTATCTATCTATCTATCTATCTATCTATCTATCTATCTGATTAACCTAGATACCCTGTCACATATCTTGTTTAACTGTATCACAGTAAGTGTCGCAATCATTTGGTTGAACTAGACTTAACGTTAGCACCCGGAACACGAGAACATGGTGGGACCTACCTTCCCAGAGACCAAAATGCCCTTCCACATGCTGAAGTAGCAAATGATGTAGACTCCAGCCAGGCACAGCACCAACTGCCACTGCAGCTGTCCAAGGTCAAGAAAACCTTTGCTGTTGTGTAATGCCAGCATGCCTCGCCTAAGAGACAGACACGGGAGACATGGGTTAGTGTCATGCATGTCACTGACATAATGGACTTACAAAATGTGGGCAGGACATCAGTGTTTGTGTGCGTTAATCACCTTCACCACATTCACCTAGTCTGTTGTACCGTTGGGGCACTTTACATGATCTGTCAACAGTCTACAATCTGTCTATCCATTCCTCTTTGTCTTTTGCCATGGATCGAATCTCTTTCAATGACAGGGCCTTCCACATTTTTATGATATCCTCCCATTGCTTTCTCTATCTGCCTCTTCTTTTTCATGGAACTGATCCCCAAACGAAGGTCTTTGTAGGGGACTGAAAACCTTGTGATATGGCTGTCACGAGTCGAGTCTGTGACCTATTTCGACCAGTTTCTAGAACCTCGAGGTCAACCAGTGCAGGTGTCCAGCGTAAACAAGTTAATTTTAGATGTCCAATCGAAGAAAGAGGTTAAGGGGAAAAAATAGCACACGTCAGCTTCTAGAAGGTCAAAGTTACTAAAATAATTATCGGAGAAGGTTCCAGGATTCTGGAATATACGATCAAAGAAAGTATAAATTAAGGGAAAGTGAGTCAGACGGGGTCCTCGCATAGTAGTAGTTCTTGTAGAGCGTTGGTCCTCTCTCAGTAATGAGTTATATGTTATTAGCGGATCCATTAAGTAAAGTTTTAGCAGTTGAAGTTGAAGTTATACTAAGAGAAGTTTTATGTAACATTTAAGTTTTATTTATGAAGTATCAAGTCAAGTTGTAATTGAATTAAGAAGTTAATTTTGATGTGAAAGTTTGAAGAAGTTATTAAAGAAGTTTTGAAGAAAATACAGAGAGATGTTTCTTTCTTCATTTCATTGAATTGTCAAGTATTGAGAATATAATCCCTGGCAAATGTGCTCGTCACAATGGCCATAAAGATTTTGTTCGCGTTGTTTGACAGTGGTTGTCAGGGTTGTTTGACAGTGGTTGTCAGGGTTGTTTCACAGTGGTTGTCAGGGTTGTTTGACAGTGGTCGTCAGGTCATCGTGGTGCCCAATCTCCGTTGTGTTCGTGTTCCTAATCTCTTTGTTTCTGATGTGGTCTTTGTAGGTGATATCTAGGATCTTTCTATTGCATCTCACGTGAAGGAACTAATTCTAGTGTAACGATTAGTAGGAGAAATGTTGTTTTTTTTTAATCGACAGGGCTTAGTGGTTTAGTTCCTACTGGACTGTACAGTAGTGACCGTTGACCAGTCGTACATTGTACATTTACTTACAGCGATGGAATACAAGTTTAAGAGAAAGAAAGTAAGACAAACAGCAGTGAATTCTCTGGGCGCAGTGTCTCTACAGACACAAGTTCAGAGGATCGACTTTGTCTGTGTAATCTATATCCAACCAGACATTCATATGATTCATTATATATCTAAAAAGTTGAACAAGTTCTATCAAGTTTTGTCCGGCTGTGAAAATACTTACTCAAAATATTCCTGAGCTGACGACCGTATCTGAACTTTTGTTTCATTCTGCTTCAGGACTTCCGGAATCATGTCCAGAAACGTGACGTTGAATGACGTCATGTTGCTTCTAGCGACGTACGGGAGTACGTTGTACGTCATGACTGAAGACGGAGGTAGCGGAGAGGTTGTAATGTTGGTTGATAAGGAGTCACTCCCCCTGTCTCTGTTAGAGCATAGGAGATCATTTATAAGCAGATATATGTATTGCTCCTGATGCAAACAAATATTCCTGTCATTTCATTTAAAAAGAAAAGTTCTGTATTCTATTTTTAAACACAGCAAGTTTTGAAAGCCTTTATCAAGTATTGTAGCATCGATGCAAATGTGTCCAATTATTAGAACGGTATCTGTGCAATCTAAAATGTTAAAAGCTCTTGAATTTTTTTTTTTAAAAGATGAATCAATGTTCCCCAAATTTCCCTATGGATTCTTCACTTCCGGTTGTGCTTCCATTTAGTTCTAGAACGAACTTTAAAGGTCCTTTCCTTACTCGGACCAAACGGTTGAAGCTGGGTCCGCATTGTTATCAGAGGGGTCTCACTAAGACTAGGACTTCTTTATTGATCCTACTAGCAGGGCCGGCCTTAGGCATAGGCAAACTGGGCAGCCGCTTAGTGCCTCCAATTGGTTGGAGCCTCGCATGGGACTCGAAGAAATTTCTTAGAGAAAAAATTAATTGCGAAACATAATTCAAATCTCAAACAAAGCAGATCTCTGTGGCTCTATGTCTACTAGCCTAGCTCTAAGTCTCTACTATAATTCAAGGTTTATTCACAAGTGTTTAGATCTACTTGTTAGACTACAGATGTTAGAAGACCAATGTCTCTTCGTTTTGGTGAAATGTCAAAACGTTATTTCTAGTCTGGTGATCATGACTCGTCCATGAAGCCCATTCGTGCTATCGGTGCTATATGAAATGAATTTATTTGTGGATTTACTTATAGATACAGGACTGCTTTGTTTTTTTTTAAATTTCATTTGGGGCCGCCCTATTCACTTCGACTAGGACCTCCCATTACCTAAGGCCGGCCCTGCTACTAGAAACTTGGTTATGATTGCATTACATGGACATAGATTCATTAGGTTACTACAACACCTACCTATATTGTTTAAGAG
Organism: Biomphalaria sudanica; assembly: GCA_036873155.1. Classification (NCBI taxonomy): domain Eukaryota; kingdom Metazoa; phylum Mollusca; class Gastropoda; family Planorbidae; genus Biomphalaria; species Biomphalaria sudanica. Next base: position 227,273 of record JAZGLO010003787.1, on the reverse strand, counting down.
CTATACATCAATTGTTTAAGAGCTATACATCAATAGTTTAAGAGCTAGATCTCAATATTATTTAGTTTATTTTTACTTTTTAGCTGTAATGCTTATGTTTGTGCTTGTTCCCACTGTTATATTAACTCACATGTTACTATTATTGTTACTTTATAACCTCATCAGTGTACCTTGCAGAGGTGTTCCACCGCTGTTTCCCATCAAAACATCCTCCTGTGTTCCAGTCATTGTTGCATGACATCCAGGGGAGGTCCGTGGTGAAAGAGGCGAAGAAGAAATGGAGGCACCAGGCGATGATGACATTATAGAAGAAATCAGTGTAGAAGGCGATGAGGACCACTGCCCAGCCAGTACCTGCAGATTTATAGGAGGTGAAGATACTCAATAAAAACCGGTTTGTTTTTTTACACTCTTGTTCTCGAAACCACTGGAAGCCATTGCTAGAGCTAAAAGTAGTTCACCAAATTCCAAAGGTACCAAAAAATATAGTTTTCAAGAGGTGCAGAATCTGGACAATTCTAAATCTATTATTGATTTATTTTTAGATCTTACATCCAAAAGTGTAAAAATAGGGGGAAAGATAATTTAAGAAATTGAAACCTATTCTTTCAATGGTCTATATTTTTGCTTGCTTCTCTTCTCTTCTCAAGTTTGAGTCCACAATTCGTTTTTCCTTGTATAGTCTCTGCATTTTCCAAATCTAGTATTCAATTGAAGACTCAAAATGACTTTGTAAATCTGAATGTAACTGACTGAGAAAAAGTATTGAGGAAAAGTTATCTTTAAAACTACAAAGAATTTAAACTAATACTGACCAATGTAGTAAACCCAGAAGACCTGAGAAGTGGAAACAAATTTATCTATCAAGATATGTGTATTTTTTTTTTGGCTCTGAACTTATTTTTGCTTATATATTCGATTTTACCGGGACATAGCTGCATAAATAAATGTAAGCTTATAAATATGTAAAAATGAACACTTTTAATATGTGTCCCCTGTCTATGAAAATTAACAGTTACAAAATCATATTTAAAATGAAACAATAATGAAATATCCATATTTATATGGTTCACACAGACTGAGTCAATCTGTTACTTTAAATAGTTGACACTTGAGTTTTAATTTTGTACTCTTGAAGAGTGTTATAGTACCTACTACCTAGACCTTTCATTTTTTTTTTGACTATTGTACCCTTGAAGAAGATATCTCTGGAGACAGTAGGGCGACAGTAGACACCCCTTCCTTATCAGGTATGATTTCGTGTACTGTAGTTGAAACTAAATACGATTTTTATTTTAGATTAAAAAAATATTCTTTTTCAATTATTCCTCTGCTTTTAAAATGTCAAATCGGTTCTAGTTTACACCAAATCACATATCACAGATTTAATTTAAAAAATGCTTTGTCTATCTTGATGTAGATCTACATCTAGATCTAGCCAAGTAGAGCTTAGATCTTATAGAGATATTTCTACTCTTCAATGAATACAAATTAAAAGAATGAAATATCTATGAAACCTATATGCAGTTCTAATTAAAACTAAAAAGTAGAAGTAGGCCTAATCGAAACAAAAAATAAAGCGAACATTTTGTCGTTGCGAAATCTTTTTTTTTTTTTTAATTCGCTCTTCAAACATGAAGTTTAAACTTGGGCTAATTTGAATTGCTTGTCTTGAAGTCAGTAACAACAGATTTGATTGGCCAATATTTCACCCACATCCTCCGACTCACTCCCCCCACCACTAACATTTCAACAAGGACATCCCTCCCCAGCTCCATCTCTCGTCCAGTTGAGGCCAGAGGGAGGGGAGGGGGTGGCTCCGCGGAAGCATCCGGCCCTATTGTGTTTCTATGTAGCAGGAAGGAGGCTCAAATTTGTAGTGAGGCGAATAGAGATGGGGGGGGGGAGAACAAATAGGAAGTCGCCGTAAGGATTGAATGGTCGGGTGGTAGAAGCGAAAAGACTGGTGTGTGCAGAGCAGAGTTTAATTGATAGAATTACGTTATGTAGAATATAAACTAAAGCGAAATCTATTATAGATTGTTTCAATATATACGAACAAGGCAGAGTTTTATATAGATACATTTGAGGGGGTAACACTCAAAAACCGAACTAACACATGCGCAAAGCCAATAGTCGACGCTGATAAACGATGTCGAACATACGTAATGAAGAAAACCGCCGAATGTCGTGTTATCAAAAATATCCACTTCCGAAACTCAAGCCGACCTAACTCTAGAGCTGCTACTATCGTTTTGTTTTAAAGCCTGTGGCTTGAATTCTCATGGGTGTACGTTTTGTTCCTGGGTTCCAGACAAACTAATTGAGAGTCACTGTTAGAATATCAAAATGAAACGAATGCGATGTATGAAGCTTCGGCTGTTGTGAAATGAGTTGGCTGTAAATGAGTTCTATTCGAGACGTAGTTTCTACTTAAGAGTGAATTCCATATATTCATCACAACTATATGGCGAATCAAACAGTACAAATATTCTCGCCTTATAGCACGCCCAGGGCGCTATGGTCCAATTTCATTTGTGGACCAGTTGTGGGAGGAAGTGTCTTGGATTTTTTCCGTGCTGCAGTTTTGCGCTCAGTAAAGACAACTCTGCTAGCGTCGAGAGTCGAACCTCGAGGTAGCCAGTCAAGCCCTTGCGTACTTAGCCTCTCGGCAACACACCTCACCGTTTTGTTGTTCCCGTTGAGAATCCATACATGTTAACTCTTCAGTAACAGAAACATTTTCATCAATGCCGCTTACAAATAATACCAATCGCGCAGCATCGTCCGTAGTACTGGAGCAGAAGAAATCTATAAGATTGTAATGTATATCTATTCATTCCATTCTAGATGTTACATTTTGTTTTAAGATAAGACTTTGACAAGTTTTAAGTCAGTTGACGGAGTCCTAAATCTATAATATGGAAGTCGAATTTCACAATATTATTTCCATTTTTTAAAACTCTGATTAAAACTTAAATTTTTACACTGCTTAAATGTTATTTTAAATTATTATTGTAGAATATATTACAGGGCGGATCGAAACTCTGTTACAGCTCAGGAATTAGTGCAATTCCAACGGTGCTTAGAACTTGTTAGTTTAGAATCTGTGTGTCAGAGTATAAATGTGTATTTGACTTAATGTCTTTTTATCTTTGTATTTATCTGTCTGTCCATGATGGGCATACGGTGGCTAGACCGCACTACAAACAGCGATGTTCTTGCAGACGTCGTTATGGTCAATATAGAGGGACTTATTATGGTTCGATAGTTACCCTGGGCAGCGCAAGTATCCCGTGAGGAGAATGAACTTATACCAAAGGCAATCCTTTTTGTTGAGCTGAAAAGTGGTCGGAGTAAGAGAGGCCCCCGGATACGCTTAATCGACCAACTGCAGGCAATGGTTATTCCTGCTCGGGATGTGGCAATATGTAGGTCACAGCTTGCCCAGGTATGCTATTCTGCCTCAACGTGGCACTCGGGTGGAAACGATTTACTTGAGGAAGTGATTAGGCGAAATGAATAGCAAAACAAAACTCCTGTGGGAGTGTCCAAGGGAATGCGAGAGCTTTCCCATTGCACGGTGCGGAGTTGAAAGAGAGCTTCCACGTCACTGTCGATAATCAATGCGCCGTTCTTCAAAGGACCGTTACACTAATGGCGAGTCCTGCATGGTTAGCTTGGTACAACATAGGAAAATGGCGGTGGTTCCCGGTGTGCTCGGCCTTCGGCCATGCATTCTAGTCCATGCGCCCGCAGTGCCGGATATATCGGAAATAGCAATGTCTTACATAGGCATTGACTTGGACCTCTTCTAGACAGCTTGGTTTGTTCAAGCAGGCTTACATGCCTAGAGATCGAGGAGCCCTTCGGCTCAACTCTTTTGACAATCCCACGGTCACAGCTTGTACAATACAGCACTCCTCATTAATCTTCGGACTGTTAGTAAATGTCTTTCATTTTATTTTAGGTTTTTACAATTCTTGCATTTGTGTCTATGCTTCTTGGTGTTTGTGTCTTGCATCTTAGTGTCTTGTATGTTAGTGTCTTCTATTGTAGTTTCTTGCCTCTTAGTGTCTTGTATGTTAGTGTCTTCTATTGTAGTGTCTTGCATGTTAGTGTCTTGCATGTTAGTGTCTTCTATTGTAGTGTCTTGCATCTTAGTGTCTTGCATGTTAGTGTCTTCTATTGTAGTGTCTTGAATATAAGTGTCTTGTATGTTAGTGTCTTCTATTGTAGTGTCTTGCCTCTTAGTGTCTTGTATGTTAGTGTCTTCTATTGTAGTGTCTTGCATGTTAGTGTCTTGCATGTTAGTGTCTTGCATGTTAGTGTCTTCTATTGTAGTGTCTTGCATCTTAGTGTCTTGCATGTTAGTGTCTTGCATGTTAGTGTCTTGCATGTTAGTGTCTTGCATGTTAGTTTCTTCTATTGTACTGTCTTGCATCTTAGTGTCTTGCATGTTAGTGTCTTCTATTGTAGTGTCTTGCCTCTTAGTGTCTTGTATGTTAGTGTCTTCAATTATAGTGTCTTGCATCTTAGTGTCTTGTATGTTAGTGTCTTCTATTGTAGTGTCTTGCATCTTAGTGTCTTGCATGTTAGTGTCTTCTATTGTAGTGTCTTGCATCTTAGTGTCTTGCATGTTAGTGTCTTCTATTGTAGTGTCTTGCATCTTAGTATTTAATACAGTTTTGTCAAGCGCTCGCTTTAAGTGTTTAAACTCTCTGTTTCCTTATCTCTGATAATCCGGCAGCAGATTTGATCGACAAAAATCAAATGGCGAAAGTGGGTAGAACTCATGGATAGGTGAGTTTTTTTTATTAAACCTACAAAAGAACTTAAAGGGCGCGGTTGTTGAGCGGTGAAGACTTCAGTTTACAACTTCTGGCTGTTTGGGGTGCACTTAAATCCATCCAACTCTAATGGATACCGGATATTAGTGGGGGAGATGTAAAGACTATTGGTTGTTGTGCAGGCCACATTACACCCTCGTGGGCTATGGAACAGATTGGCCATTATGTTCACTCGCAAGGTCTGACTTTAATTTGTATTTTGACAAACGGGTAACGAAACAGTGGTGGCCTACTTGCATGACAGATAATGTTTGTACACATTTTTATCTCTCTTTTGAATAGTAAATGGGAGAGAACTCATTCTTTCTTATCCTTTTCATTTGGGCTATTTATGTCTCTGTGTAATCTAAAATTAATGGGCGTGGCAGCTTGACCGAATCTCTGTGTCAACAAGGGAGCTAATTGAAAAGCTATTGTCTTAGACCTTAACCTAGCCTTAGGAGATTGTCTCCCATGGGATGGGACGGAGCAGGACTTGTTGACCTTGGCAACGATCAACTGAGAGTGTAGGGTATGTCTTGAAACCCACCAGCACGGACTCTTGTGTGCTATAGATGTAATTGATCTAGATGAGAGTAGTGTGGAAAATATCGTATTGTAACAGATCTATATCTTTGATTGTTATCAGTACCAGTATAGATAGGAGATTTATAACAGATCTAGATTTATTGTAGGATGGAAAATTGTTTTGTAGTGAAAAAAAGATTTTTTTTATTATAACAGATACAGATCTATGATAGTATAGAGTAGTGGTGGCCAAAATACGGCCCGAGAGCCAGATCCGTCCCCCAACATGATTTCATCCAGCCCGCGAAAGTCGTTACAAAGTGTAAAAAATCCCCCCCCCCTGAAAAAAAAGTATTAAAAAATAAATAAATTTCGTCACTTTTTAGCAGCCTCCGAAAGGGGAAAAGACACTATTACTTTTGTGTGGAATGTCTGTCCGTCTATCCATCCGTCCTGTTTAGATCTTGTAAACTAAAAAAAAATAGTGAAAATCCGATACCATAATATTTTAGACCATTCAAAGTTCTTATGCAACGGCTACTTTTTTCTTTTCTGAAAGCGAAAAATCTAATTTTTAAAATCACCTATGCAAGCAGTTTTTTTCATAAAAATACACCACTTTTACAACTATTCACTATTTGTAGTAACAAATACGGGAGCCTCCTTAGTAGGGACAACAATTCCATATCACATTTGTAGCAAATTTATGCAAACGGTTTTAGATTTATTGTCAAATAATTTTTTTGTTACATTTGTATTGCTAAGTTAAGTAATTTCTGTTACACTAACTAATACATTTACAAACAAAATCTGTACTTTTTTTAAAGAGAAAAAATCTATTTAGTATGCATATAAGTTGATCATAATTTAAAACAACAATTAATAAGTAGTTTTTCATATTATCGCGTAAAGTGCAGCGTTGCTCTATGATAATAGAACAAAGGAAATGTTTGTTTTTTCTTGATGAATAAGAAATTGTCCCTTTACAAAACAATTAGGGCAATTATATATTCGTTAAAAGACATTACTTAGGCCAGGTTCACATCTAACTTCACATTCACCTATCCTTTGGTCTGTGGACACAAGATCCGTCAACCTTCTTTCTCCATTCTTCTGTGTCATTTGTCTTTGATAGAATATCATTCTAATGTTCTTTCAGAAAATATTGAAACCTGCCTTTTTACCTGTTCGGTGGACCACTTCGGGGGCCGATTTTGAGTTTGTTTCTCCACACAAACTGTCTTTGTAACCTTGTTCTCTGATGGATTGGTACCATAATCTTTAACATTAGTCTGTTTATAAAATGGAACTCAGATTGTAGAATCTACCAAGAAAAGTGAACAGATCTTTTTCTTTTTTTGTGGAACATGATAATAAGCCAACATATTTGCTCTATAAAGAAAGTGAAGAAATTCAATGGCATTATAACATAGATATGGTGGCCTTCTTGGTTTAAGACATGAATTGTTAAACGACCGATAGAGACGGGGATTTATACAAAGAAATTTTCGTTTGATAAGGCTAGCTACAATGTATCTCACATTTGAACTAGAGAGATGAAGCCATTTTCCGACGAGTAAAAAAATATTAAATATCCCAGGAAATTAATGTAAGTACTAGATCCACGGGTTTCTAATAAAATAGTTTAAGGTTAATTTGTTTTTGGTTTTTGTACCTATTCGGTCAAGCGGCCCGCGGCACGAGTGTCGGAAATTAAAGTGACTCGCAGAAAAATTAGGTTGGGCATCACTGATGCAGAGATATGTCCCTTAGGCAAAACGTAACTTATTGGTAGACTTCCAGCCAAAGTCGCAATTTATTTCTTAAGATGGCAGCTAAGAAACATCCTAAACATACAGAAAGCTTGATAGTTTGGGTAATGAGAAAATGAAGTGATTAATTGTGAGCTTTTGTCTGCTTCTGTTTCCCAGATTTCAAAAATGTATTTTGCTCGCTTGCCTTCATCCCCATCAAGCTTTCGCTGGGAATGGTGACAACTTAAGAGCGAGATCGAGTCAGTGCAGGTCAGTGCCCGCATTTCTCTGTCATGAATATACAGTCAAAGCAACTTAGACCAACCTTAACTAACCTCATCTAATTGTAACTAACTTAACCAATTATAGCCGACCAAAAAAAAAACCAGAGCGTGTATAAGACTGCTTGTGTTAAGCGACTTTACATAATAGCAGAAAATATCAAAATGTATCTTTTGTAGTGTGCTTGCTGTGCAGATGAAAAAAAATCGTCATAGCTAGATTCAGGGCCAGATTCACGACAGTACAAGACGGTGCGATGAGTATTCCGCCGCAAACAGGGCCGCGGCCTGAAAGGCAGCTTGCCTATTTCAAACACATACAATTTTTAACAAAGTATGCAAATGAAATATAAGAAAATAGGTGAAAAAAATGTAATTTATAACAACTTCTTTATCACAAATATCACATGCTTATAGATTTATAAAAATTAGTGCTCCGACCCACGGCCTCCACTTATCGAAACCCGATGCTGACTCTGTTGTAGTGGTAATGATATTACAATACTTAAATACAAAACAGCAAAATATTTTTTAAAAATCCTTTTTTAAAAACCAAAGCTTACACAAGGGGATGAACTCCGCGCTTACAACTATATCACTCAAGAATGTAGAAGTTATTTCCCTTATTCGATATTAAACAAAATAATTAATTATCAATAGTTAATTGACTAATTTATTAAAGTTTTTATTGATTCATGTTTAGTTAGGGAAAATAAATAATAGTTTAAAGTTTCAACTTGATCCGGAAATGGGTGTGGGAGAAATAATGTGTACAATTATCTAAGGAGAGAAAACCCTACATATGTAGCCATATATGTGAATACTGAAGAATTACTTTTCCCTTGTTGGTATCATTCAAAATAATTTATTATTGTATACAGTTGACTAATTGGTTACTTTTTTTTTTATTGATTCGTATGTTTATGCCAATGAATTTTGTGCATAATTTCAACTTGATCTGAGAATGGGTGCCAACTTTTTTACCAGAGTGAGCTAATATAAGCTTTGTAATAACAATATGCCAGGCATACATTTTTTGACAATTCGATTTTTTGAAATAAATAATATTATCTAATTATTAATTATTATTACATTGACTTCAAGCTAAATGTTTAGAAGACTCGATTCCAACTTTTGTGTTCTGCACCTGACGTCTGGAGACAGGAACCACCACTCTCAGCAGAATCGATTATCACTCATCGTTCCCGCCTATCCCTTCACGAGCCACGGTTTCCGGTTTCTCAAAGTGCCTACAATCCACGGGGTGCACTGAGGCGGGAAGGCGACGGCGTAAAGCGTGAATAGATTTAATGAGGGGCCCCCTCCCTGGGTCCGAAAAAAAAAAAGCGCCGGTGACGGAGTCTGAAAGGTTGCGTCACCCCCACATCAGAAGCGAGTGTTTTATAATGTGTCAAGGCGTCATTAAAAGAGGCTCATCCTACTTAACGAGCTGAGGGGGGGGGGGGCTAGGAAGGGTCACACGTCCAAAAGGGAAGTAGCTCTGAATAGGACGATTTTGAAACCCTGCCTGAAGCACGAGTTGTCTGTAACTGACTTAAAGATGGAGGGGAGAGAAAGGAGAGCATAAAAAAAAATTAGGTTGGAGGGGGTTAATGTCATTCACTGGAAAAACTCGGCGACGAGCTCTTCTGGGAAAGAGACTAAAAAATGGCAACAAAAGCAGCCAATGAAAACTTGACAAATAAACAAAATGCCTAATCAAATGTTCGTTAATGCACCGGAACCAGTTACAATTACACAATTACACGTGGCTTCGACATTTCAATTCCAAGTGTCAACTTGTAAAAATATAATTGTATTTTATTAGGCTCTTCCTGGATGAGTAATAAAAAATATTTGTTTTCTGGGAAGAAACGAAAACGGAAACAATTTGCTGCTTAATATTCAACGTATATACACCTTTTGTATAACGTAATTTTATTGTTGAAAAGTAATTGTAAGTTAGCACGCAAAGGTGCGATATTCACAATAGGAAATGACAGAAACGATGAAAAAGTTTCACTTGTATTAGTTATTTGATATATTCTAGAAAGATTTGAAAGGTTTACGCTGGTGCTATATGGCTTGCACAACGATTAAATTTGTTGTTTTGTTTTGTTTTTGCTATGCTCTAAAGATGCGACTACAGCTAGATCCCGTGTTTTTTTTTTAGATTCGTGTCATGAATCTCAAATAGTGAACTGAAAATAACATTAGACGTCCGCCATCACTACCGGGAATTTACCAAAGTAGTTTTATTCATGTACAACATGTCCTCCATGCCAAGTGCAACATGTCCTCCATGCCAAGTGTAACATGTCCTCCATGCCAAGTGCAACATGTATTCCATGCCAAGTGTAACATGTGCTCCATGCCAAGTGTAACATGTCCTCCATGCCAAGTGTAACATGTCCTCCATGCCAAGTGCAACATGTCCTCCATACCAAGTGCAACATGTCCTCCATGCCAAGTGTAACATGTCCTCCATGCCAAGTGTAACATGTCCTCCATGCCAAGTGTAACATGTCCTCCATGCCAAGTGTAACATGTCCTCCATGCCAAGTGTAACTTGTTCAGTGCGCCCTGGTCTCATCTCTAAACACATGGAAGACGGGATGTAACTCTTTCAGAAGGTTTCCATGACAATGCAGTTCGTATGTAATTACTACATCAGGATTCGAACCTGAATCTATCAGTTAGGCACCAAGCGGTTTATGTCACTTACCTTTAAAGAGTGGACAGATAGCGGCCCAGCAAGTGATGGCCCCAGTCTTGTTAAACTGTCCTAGGGCCAACTCCATGTAAAATAAAGGAATCCCTCCCAACAGTAACATCAGAGTATAAGGAATAAGAAACGCCCCTGGAATAATGAAAACAACAACAACTTTATTTGCATCTTTCATTTAAATCAAAATATTTGGTGTGGTCGTTGGGCTGTCTTCATGGTCTCATTCGCAACGTCTTCATTTGACAAACATACAAACAATTCAGGTTTGTAAAAATCCTTCGCACATTACATCTCTGTCTCTCTTTTGATCTCTATCTTTTTCTTTCTTCCTTTCTCTCTTTTTCTCTCTCGCTTTCTCCAGTCTCTTTTTTTTCTCTTTCTCTTTCGTTAACTCTCTCACTCTCTTTTTAGCGCTTTTTTTCGTTCTTACTCTCTTTTTCTCTCCAGGCACAAATAAGGACATTCAGTCTAGCTTCATGTCAACAGCCTGAGCTCAAAATGTATCTATTACTATATGGATGAGGTGCATCATATTTAGACTTTAACCTCAGTATTTATTTCGTTATAAGTTTCAACATTTTTAGGTAAAAATTATTTGAATACAAATGTTTTTATTTTTATTTTTAAATGTACAATTATTTATACTTTTAAAAGGCATTTACTATATTAGAAATACACCCAATACAATCTGAGACACACACACATAAATGTAAATCCCTGACACACATATATAGAGTCTATGTGTAATCCCTGACACACACACACATGTGTAATTCCTGACATGTACAGATATAAGTGTAATCTCTGACACACACATATTCAGTCTATGTGTAATCCCAGACACACAGATATATAGAGTCTAAGTGTAATCCATGACACACACAAATATAGTCTATGTGTAATCCCTGACATGCCCAAAATAAGCGTGTACTGCTAAAAAAAAAAATAAGCTGACTATTTTTTTCCCGGTAAGGCATTGCAATAGCTTAATACCAGGGAATTAATTTGTATTTTTTTTCCCGAAAAAAAATCTAAATTTTTTAAATCTTTTTACGTCTGTATAAAAATGTTCAGTTTTTTTACATGTTCAATTAGAAATTTGATGAGCTGATTAATTATTTTCTATCGTTCGATAACTTTGTTTAGAGCAGCATTATATCCATACACAAATTACCTCCGCCATTTTTATAGCACAAGTATGGGAATCTCCAGACGTTGGCCAGGTCCACAGAAAAACCGACAACCGAAAGTAGGAAGTCGATTTTCTTGGCCCATGTGTCTCTTTCCTCTCCGTAGGCATTGTCGTCTGCTGGGGCCTTCTTGGGCACGACATCTTTAAGAATGTAGGTGTTCTCTTCTGGAATATCACTGGCTGGCTTCTCTAATCAACAAAAATACACACACACATATATTAGTGTAACTCCTGGACTTGAAATTTGCGGAGACTATAACATCACAAATGAACACAGTAACAATGATTAGATAACACAGTAACAATGATTAGATAACACAGTAACAATGATTAGACAACTCAGTAACAATGATTAGATATCACAGTAACAATGATTAGATAACACAGTAACAATGATTAGACAACTCAGTAACAATGATTAGATAACACAGTAATAATGATTAGACAAGCAGTAACAATGATTAGACAACACAGTAACAATGATTAGACAACACAGTAACAATGATTAGACAACCCAGTACCAATGATTAGACAACACAGTAACAATGATTAGACAACACAGTACCAATGATTAGACAACACAGTAACAATGATTAGACAACACAGTAACAATGATTAGACAACACAGTAACAATGATTAGACAACACAGTACCAATGATTAGACAACACAGTACCAATGATTAGACAACACAGTAACAATGATTAGACAAGCAGTAACAATGATTAGACAACTCAGTAACAATGATTAGACAAGCAGTAACAAAGATTAGACAAGACTAAGACTATAACTAAGACTGCTTTATTGATCCTTACGGAAATTTGTTGTGATTACAATAACTCTTTTCTCGTATAAAGACAACACAACAGAAAAATACACACAAATACAACAGACAACATAAAGAGTTCATTCAGCGACTACACACAGGTATCTTGGTGCATTTCATGTTCCTTGACCAATGAGTGGCGGTGATAGAGTCTGACCGAGTGAGGTACGAACGAGTTTTTGTACCGCTCCGTTCTTGTTTTGATTGACAGCAGTCGCCCACTTCGCGACGACCTGGCGTAGTTCTGATGGAGCGGGTGGCCGTTGTTACAAGCAGTAACAATGATTAGACAAGCAGCAACAATGATTAGACAACACAGTACCAATGATTAGACAAGCAGTAACAATGATTAGACAAGCAGTAACAATGATTAGACAACACAGTACCAATGATTAGACAACACAGTACCAATGATTAGACAACACAGTAACAATGATTAGACAACACAGTAACAATGATTAGACAACACAGTAACAATGATTAGACAACACAGTAACAATGATTAGACAACACAGTAACAATGATTAGACAACACAGTAACAATGATTAGACAACACAAGTAACAATGATTAGACAAGCAGTAACAATGATAGGACAACACAGTAACAATGATAGGACAACACAGTAACAATGAGCTTGTCCGATCCACATATTGTCAACGCACTTGGTTTGTTTGTTTTACATGTTTTACATGTTTCCCGCATGATTTTTATGGTTATTATTCAAAGGTTTTGATGGAAGAGGGAAAAGCGGTAGGTCTGGAAATTGAAGTCTGTAGCATATGTTTGCAATTATTCTTTTACGCATTTATATCTTTAAAACAAATAAAATACAGAAAAATCCTTTAAAAATAAAAAACCATCTAAAGGAGAAGAGGTCCGCCTTTAAAACTATATGTATCAATAATGCACAAGATATTACCATTATACGATATAACGCAAAATAATTAATTACCAGGTTATTTTTTTTAAATTGATTCACGTCTTGTCTAATATAATTAATATAATCTAGTATAATTTTGCGAAGTTTCAACTTGACCCGAGAATGGGTGTGGGAGGAAAAATGTGTACACACCTTTTACCTGATAGACAGAGTTAATATAAGCTTTGTAAAAAATCTGGCCAGTTTATTTCGACATTGTGTGTAAAAGCAAAGTTGTAAAAGTGGAATGAGATATAGGTCAGTGTGTCAATAAAGAAACTGTAAAGGACCTACGCTAGAAGTGTTCTCAAAATTGATAAAAATTGATTCTAGATCTATCTATCGGCGATTTCGAAACCCTTAGTTGTATTTACATCTTGAATATTCAATAAAATGTTTCTCTCACCCTTGAAAGGCTGTAAAAGGTATCGAATATTTTGTCATGACGTTGAGATTTCGATTATTTTTGTACATAATTTCTATAGAATTAAACGTGATCTAAAAATAGATATTTGTTAGTACTTAGATCTTTTAAGAGGAATGGAGTAAATTTAGTCTAAAGATACCTATGGTCATTAGGATGTATTTTAAAATCTTATTTAATACAATTAATCTATTGATTATATTAACTTAATCAATTATCAGTTAAAAGTTTTTTTTTCTTGTTTTAATAATAGATATCCAGACTAAAGCATCTTTTTTACAAGGCTTACATCAACTTACTCTGTCTGTCTGTCTGTCTGTCAGGTAAAAAGTTTGTACACGTTATTTCTCCCACAACCATTCTCGTATCAAGTTGACACTTTGGCATAGACAAGACAAATCAATTTTTAAAAGTAATCAATTATTTTTTTAATTACTGGTAATTAATTAGTTTGTTTCATACCAAAAAAAAAAATCCTTCAGTATTCACAGATACCGCTTAATATGTAGGATTTCGTCCCTTTAGATGATTGTACACGCTATTTTCCCCACACCCATTCTCGGATGAAGTTAAAATCTTAAACAAGTATCCATTGTTCCTAACAAAATCAAGTCAAAACTCAAAAGTATAACTTATTTTTTTTTTGCATAAGCTAGTTTGGCTAGTTAACTTAATGTCGTGAGATGGGTGGAGGGAGGACTTGTCAGGGGCCCAACACTAGGGCGCCCTTTAACGCTTTTTTGTTTGTTTGTTTGTTTTACATCTAGCATAAGTGTTTGAATTTTTTTTTTATTTTGGCGGAAGGCAGACGAGCACACATGTACCCTATTGTATAAAGTAAAGTTCCCCTTCAGACCTTGTGGTCTACAGGGCAGATGATGTCAAGGTCATCTGTTTCTGTAGCCTACGGTTAACGAGGGTGTCATGTGGTCAGCACAACGACCAACCACCTTTACTTTCCACAACTAATGTCAGGTACCCATTAGAGATGGATGGACTCAGAGGCGTCCAAAGATCCCAAAATTCAGAATCCCAGTCTTCACCAGGATTCGAACCTGGGTCCTCCGGTTTAGAAGCCAAGCGCTTTACCGTTCAGCCACCGCGCCTCCAGGCGGCAGGTTTGATCTGCCCGAAAAGGATGGCTGCCTGGTAGTGTGGTATGAGCACTGGACTATCGTTCGGATGTTTCCTGGTTCATACCCAGCCCGCCGCCATCCTCCGCCATTGAATTATGTAAGACAAAACAAGGAAGCAATGAGAGACTCACATATTTTATTCAAATTTCTGAAAGCTTCATTAAGAAAAAAAATTTTTTTACAAATATTTTTTTAATCATTTCTATAGAAGCACCATGTATATCATATTGCAAATATCTCCTACTTTTGCTGCCTAGACGATTAAAAGGAAGTGTGAGGAAACTAAAATGAGAAAAGCGGTTAAGGGTAAGTATCCTTAAGTGTTAAAGTTAAACAGAAAACCGAACTGTAAAATCTGACTCTGACAGACAATGGCTTTGTCTGTCTTGATAATGGCAAAATATATAGGTCACGACTATGTCTGCGTAGCCACGTGAAAACAAAAATTTGCATTCGTTCTTAATTTCAGGACTCCAAGACACCTTAAATTCTCCACTTTTAGACAATATTCCTTTTGTTTAATATTACTAGAAATTAAATATTTTTTGTTATTTTATATATATTTATTATTTTTAGATCTTCACTAGCCTATACATTTAACTAGGACATTTAAAAGAAGAAGAAAAAAAAAGATGAGATACAAAATCTACAGGCCCTGTCTGTGTTTGTCTGGAACCAACAAGCCCCGAAAGTAGCCGAGGACTAGTCGAGGTGTGCCGCTCTGCTTAGTGCAGTTCCCCGTGTGACTTCCGTCGTCCGGTGGAGCCAAAGCCCTAATTGTCAAAGAAGGTTGCCGGCTTTTTGAATGGCCTGACACGCTTTGTCGATCTGTGGCTTGGCTAATCAATTGGGGGCTAATGAAGGGCCCAAGATGGGGAAAGGGAGGAGGAGGGGGGCGAACGACCTGTTGGAGATGAATGATGGGAACGAAGTGGAGAGCAGACGAGTCTAGCCATAGTAAACTGGCTTCGTGGGGGACCTTTCATTGGAAGGAAGGTCATAGAAGAAATTCATTATTTTTACCCTTTCAGAACAAAATGGGGGCAGGTGAATACATTGAATGCCTACGTTCTTAATTATCAAATTAAACTCTTAGAACTAAAACTTGAGAATTTAAATTATCAAATCTTAGAAATAGAACTTTAGAATTTTAAATATTAAAAAAAATAGTTTTAAAATACAGTATTTAAATATGTAATTGGGAGTTTCCCAGTATAACTTACCTTAAGCTCTACAATTAGCGATTTGTTTATTTATTTGTTTATTTTAAATTTAGGCGTGGTGACCGAGGGTCAAAGCTCTTGGCTTCACGACCGGAGAGTCCCGAATTCCAATTGAAGACTGGGATATGAAACTTTCGTAATCCTTATTTGTACCTGTCTTTAGTTGGGGAAAGTAAAGGTGGTTAGTCATTGTGCTGCCCACGAGACACCCTTGTAAAAACGGACGAGCATTAGATCATTTGCCCCATAGAATCTATATTGCAAGGTCTGAAAGGGGAACTATTCACAAGAGTGAGGTTTCGCGTTTATTGCCCTTTCTTTATTCCAAAAAAAAAAAAAAAAAACATTAGCTATCTAATTGTATATAGATAGTAGTGTATAAGATATGACAATTTAATGAAAAATATACTGACATAAGTTAGCTTACTAAAAACTCCAAATTTTGTGTGGGTTGTTTATCAACTATTAGGACTAATCTCACAATTTCATTGTATAGACTTAAGTCACATAGTCCAGATTCGGACTGGTTAGATGTTGACTTGCATCAGACCAGAAACGTAAATACATATGAAATGAGTTACAGTCTTCTTTAGTGTACATAGTAGTGAGTTTCAATCATTCTCGTTATAAAAGATATAGATTTTTATTAAATCTTGTTTTAAGTAATCTTTTATTGCATATGAATATCTCATGGACTATATTGGTCAAATAAAGACAAATATTTGTAAAAGTCTAAATTGTTTGAATTGTCCCTTTTTTTTTGTTAAACAAATCATTGATTTCATCAGGTAGTCACAATAAAAAAAAGGTTATTCCCCAAACTCTTCATGCGTGTCACATCTCGTTTTAATAGTTACCATTACCGAAATCCCGCACAGTTACACTATAGACGCGGAATAAAATGTTATGTTGTCAGGTAAATCCATTTTATTTAGTCAATATTATTTGAAAAAAAAACAACTCTTCTTTTTGTTATCAAAGTAAATTAAATATTTTAATACATCTACATTTCTAGGCAAATGGTCAAAGTTGTGTCGTCACAGAAGAACGTCAGAAATATTAATAGCTGACACTTCCTGGAACAAATCTTCGTCCTTGACACCTACTTGGTGGGCCTGGGGTTCATGGGAAGACAACTTTAAAACTGAAACCAACTTACCGTGAAGCTGTATTTCATTCAGAGATGTGGAGTTGCTGACATTATTGCTAACATGGCCGTCCATTTCTTCACCTGTAGGACAGAAGTGTGAGTGTACACTTTGAACATAACATAATACATAATGATAATAAAACTAAAGCAAACATCCTAAACAAATACTTTGCATCAGCATTCTCAGCCCCAGGAGACAAAGACATAATTCTTAATTTGAACCAAGTAGACAACATATAAGATATAGTAGTACAAGAAAATGGAATTCAAAAACTATTAGCCAACACCAAACCAAATAAAGCGTCTGGACCTGATGGTATTCCAGCTAGATTACTCAAAGAACTAAGCAATGAGCTAGCCCCAGTGTTCAAAATACTATTTCAGGCATCGCTTAACCAGGGCAGAGTACCAAAGGACTGGAAAGAAGCTAATGTCACCCCCCTATTTAAAAAAGGAGAAAAATCTGATCCAGGAAACTACAGACCAGTATCACTTACCAGCATCACATGTAAAATCCTAGAACACATAATATGTAGCAACATCATAAACCACTTAGACAAACATAATGTCCTCACCCCATACCAACATGGCTTTAGGAAATATAGATCATGTGAAACACAACTAATAGGACTAATTGATGATTTTTCAAAAGGTTTAGATAATAGTGAACAAATAGATGCTATTTTACTAGATTTTTCCAAGGCTTTTGACAAAGTTCACCACCATAGTTTGCTTAAAAAATTAAAATATTTCGGCATTAATGGTTCACTGCATCAGTGGATTAAAGATTTTCTGATAGGGAGAGAACAAACTGTAATAATAAATGGCTCTAAATCAACACCAATAACAGTAAACTCAGGTGTACCTCAAGGAACAGTCTTGGGTCCACTACTATTTTTAATTTACATAAATGATTTACCAAATTGCATTACTTCAGGAACAAAAGTCAGATTATTTGCAGACGATTGCATAATATATAGAACAATAAAAACAATACACGACACAGATATTTTACAAAGAGAATTAGATGAATTACAGAAATGGGAATCAAATTGGAGCATGTCTTTCCACCCAGAAAAATGTCAGTTGTTAAGAGTAACAAAAAAACTAAAACAAATTAATTCCACTTATCTTATTCATGGCAAACCAGTAACACAGACTAAAAACGCAAAATACCTAGGTGTTATAATAAATGAAAAACTGTCATGGAATCCACATATTGATGAAACTATAAAAAAAAATCAAACAAAGCATTAGGGTTTATTAAAAGAAATTTCTATAAATCAAATGAGAACATAAAACTAAAATGTTATTTAACCTTGGTTAGGCCAATAATAGAATATGCATCCTCTGTTTGGGACCCCTTAACTCAAGAAAACATTAAGAAACAGGAACAGACACAAAATAGAGCAGTGAGATTCATAACAAACGAATATTCACATTTGACTAGAGTAGCACCTTTAGTAAAATCACTAAATTTACAAAGCCTTCAGGACAGAAGACTTAAAAGTAAAGTAGCAATTATACATAAAACACTGAACCATAATCTTCAAATACAAACGCAAAATTTAATAAAATACTCAGAAAGACACAAAGATAAAAGGCACATTCCTCGTACCATATGCTAGGACAAATTTGTACAAATGCTCTTTCTTCCCTAGTGCTATTAGAGCATGAAATGGGTTGCCTGAGCTAGCCAGAAAAACCAGTGACTTGGCAGAATTTAAGTCATTGGTTAATATGCATGACTAAATGCATGACGCGTAGGACGTAATCATCTTCTTTTTTGAAGTAACGTCTGTATTATATAAGATAAGAACGCCAAGGGAGTGGATACATAAAGCATTGCTCTAGTTTTGAGGCCAAGGAAGCGTCATTGTTTTAGTTAAGTTTTGAAAACCAGATGTTGACGGCATTCCCCGGCAAACTGAATAATTTTGGCTTGTTCTTAAAAGTATGCAGTTCGTTGTGCTAATTAGGAATGTATACGTGTGTTTGCTGTGTCACCATGGGCGGACTGGCTATATGGGCATTTAAGCAAATGCCCGGTGGGCTGGTACCCAAATGGGCCGGTAGGGCCACTATGCCACTATGGCACACATCAAATTGTTTACGGTTTTATACTATTCTCTTATAAAAAGGCCAACGGAGCGTCGTGTTTAAATTATATCATTCACAGACTCTACAGTGTAACACTATTTTAAGTTCACATTTTCTGAAATAATGTAATAGCCTTCATCGGTTGACAGTGCCACTAGTAGGCTTCACCCTTTTAGGGCCTACATACTTAGCGATTAAAAAGCAACATAAGGCCTATATTTCATATAAATATATAGAGTTCACTGTAAGCATTCATATCAATACAACATCAAACGTAACATAATGATTTTGAGGACAGGTAGACCTAGAAATGGATGTCCATCATATGACATAGAATTTGTGGGCCGCATTTTTTAGAAAAGCCCGGGCCGATTTTGACATTCAGTCCGCCCCTGTATGTCACAACTTTATTATGCTTGATAAATGATTGTTATGTGGAGAACGGCTATAGGACTACAAAGAAGGAGCCACTTGACTAGATCCTGATCTATAAACTGCTAAATACATCTTGTTGTGATGATCGTGAAAACACAATTTATTTTATGTATTCATTTATTATGGTAAAAAGTGCCATCCGATTTTAGTAGCTGAAATATTTGAGACATGTGGAGAAAACAGAATGTCGAAAGAGCTTGTATCCATTTAGGCCTACAAAACTTTACTCAGTTGGAAATTGAACGTTATTAGTAACTCTGAGAGCTATGCTAGAAAAAAAAAACTTTTTAAAATAACAAAGTGTATTTTAAGCATAGTTGTATCAATTAGTTTGGATCAGTCATGTAATTAAATTTGTAATAGATCTAGACTAACAATAAAAAAAAAACATTTATTAAATAAAAAAGGGGGGGGGGTCGACTTGAATTCGAACTCATGGCTCAAGCCTTCTCAAGCTTCTCAAGGAGAGCCTACAAACATGGAAGATTGAAGAGTTATCTATTGTTTCTATAGTCTCGTCCTATGTTTCATGTTGTGTTCACTAAGACTCAGACAAACGATTTATAAAGGGGACTAATTCAGCATATACCACCACTTCAGTCAATTACAATATCTTTCCCTTGTTCGAGATAATAGTTAATTAACTAATTGTTGTTTTTTTTTATTGATTCTAGTGTTGTCAGGTAAAAGAAATAATTTTTCCAAATTTCACCTTGATTCGAGATTGGGTGTCGGAGAAATAACGTGTACAAACTTTTGGCCAGACAGACAGAGTGCGTTAATATAAGCTTTGTAAAGAGGAACGAAAGGTTTCAGGACAGAAGAGACACACTATAGCGGCACTCAGCACTTTGATAAGACTTCCGCCATTGACCTAACAGTTATGAAAACTATGAAAAAATCCTCGACTAATCCTTAGCTTTTTTTCCCCAGAACGTTTCAAAAGATGATACCGTTTCGTTTAAAAACAAAAACAGCTCTGAAAATTAAGCTTTAACATACAAATCTAAGTTGATAGTTTATATGTCCGCCATGACATTATCATTTGCTTGTTGTCTATTTCAAGTGTTTAAGCACCACTGAATGTAGGTCATAATTGGGTCTGCATAGTCTGACGTGAAATTCTGGATTTTCCCTTAATCTTAGTCTTAAGACTAGAACTCATTACCAGTGTCTTATTATTTTACTATTCTGTCATACATTACAAAAAAACAACAACAACAAAAAAACTATTATTTTTTTTTACTTTTAAACGCTTGGAAAGTGTCGCCTTTAACTCTTTCTCTCCGTTATTATGTAATACGTTCTGATGGAATCAACGTTGGTATCGTCAGTTAGGAAAGAAAGAGTTAAAGAAAACTTTTTTTTTTTTAATTACATGTGACCTTAGTGAAACATGTAGATCACTTGTTTTTTTGTTTTTTTTTATTTAAGTAAAAAGATTAAAATCTTACTTCCGCTAAACAAAATTATTGTTGGCGAAAAAAGCGTAAGTTAACTCCCCTTTATCTATGTTGCTGGTCTCCCTTAGATTGATCAATTTGTCAATAAGCTGTCAAAGTGCATTATTAAATATTTTATTGACTTTCTATCAAGCGAATAAAGAAACGCTGCTTCGGGCCCCCATAAGATACAAACGCCCTTCAAAGCAATTTGCTAACACTAGAGAGGCTCGTTTGCCACTATTTAGGATTGGATCATTCAAAGATTGTTATTTAATTGTAATCAGTCGATGGTTGTACGCGCTCAGTTTGATCATTGGTAAAACTATTGATACTAAGGAGTAGACTTCTTTCTAAAATTGTGTATGCCAGTTGTTCGTGACAAAACTGATTAGAATGTCCAATGTAAATCAGTATTATGAATTTGATTAATACGATGCTTACACTTTTACTCAGAGACGGCCTTAGCAGAGTGATGTGCCCTGCGCGAGTGTCATATGTGGGGCCCTGAGCGTATATATACCGTACCACATCACGCTAACTGGTTAGTCCGCCTTATTTTTTGCTACTAAACATGTAGGTGCTGTACTATTGGCCTTTTAACTGTATTGTAATTGCAATTGTTCTGCACGAAAGATTTCGTGTTTTAAGGTTAACAAACATAACTAATGATTTAGAAACATTTTGCATGAGAAATTAACAAACCAGATAATAAAAATAAAGTACGCTGGAGTCAGAACGTAACTAATACGA
Organism: Biomphalaria sudanica; assembly: GCA_036873155.1. Classification (NCBI taxonomy): domain Eukaryota; kingdom Metazoa; phylum Mollusca; class Gastropoda; family Planorbidae; genus Biomphalaria; species Biomphalaria sudanica. The sequence goes on along the minus strand of JAZGLO010003787.1, from coordinate 205,552 downwards.
AGGAGAACCAGAACACTTGCAAGAACCAAATAGTTGCTTAGACGGTCACAGATGGAGTCAGTGAAGGAACTTTCTTGGCTTAGCGCATGGCAAATAATAATATTATGAATCTTCTCATCCGATGCGCGGTCCGAATGCCAAAGCCAAATTGATGTTCTATAAGAACAAGGTGTGTGATAGGAGCTAGAGTTGTCCCTTGACGTTCGCAGATCCGACTTCGTGGAAGGGCTATACCACGGGCTTTCAACAAAATAATAATATATTCCCGCATTTTTTCTTTTTTTTTAACACGGGTTTTCCACGGCCACCCGATGTCGAAGCACATTAGCCTGTTGGAAAAAAAATGAATACGTCATCGCCAAACTTTCTGGATGCTGATTTGCCGAAATATCCGTACAGCACATTGCCTGGTTCAACCGAGACCAATCGTTTGGCCTCAACTCTGACCTGCGACGTCGCAACCTTTGTAGACTAATAGCTACACAGGTCGTGAAGTCAGAAACAGTTGGCATGTAAAGGTTTTATTAAGTGAATGAGAAACTGTTATTTAGAAGTTGAAAGTGTTAGGGAATGTCTTGTGATAGCCTACTGTTCCTACCCACAAATAATATACGTATATGAAATTAAATACCGCGGAAATTTTAATTTCTCGGAACATATCCCCCTCGAAGACCAAGAAAACACTTTATTTCTTTATTAATTTTCATTTTTAAAAAATCAATTTTAAAAGTTGCAATTATTTATAAATAACAATATGAATTATTATGAATGACCTATAACTCTTTCATGTAGAAATAACTATAGCTTTGCAACTTATTCAAACTTCATCACTACGCGTTTTCCTATTCAAATCCGGGATGATCAGGCGATCAACAACAACTAAAATCAACAACAGTCATCATGAAATTGCTCTGGCTATTTATCATAATAATTACTAAATACACACTAGCTGAACATAGAACTAGATCTACCTTAGTCAACACTAAACTTATAAAGGAAACAACAGTCATAATCAATCATCACACTCTAGATCAATGCAACTTCAAAAATAACCTAACATACACATCCATAACATTAAAGAAGATCACCCATCACAAATGGAAGTTCTCAATCAGACACAGCAGAAATAAATACCTATCACTGTTAATATTAATAGCAGGAGATGTAGAGTCAAATCCAGGGCCTAGATCTAAAGATAGATGCAACATCTGCAAAAAAGTATGCACCATGAAACAGAAAGCCATTCAATGTGACACCTGCGATGAATGGTACCATGCATCATGTCTCCATATGAATACACCTGTGTATTATGCCTTAGGCAACAAAGACGCATCATGGCACTGTGTACCGTGTGGGTTACCCCAGTTTACATCAGGACTGTTTGATTCCTTTGATGCAGACACTTCTAACCCATACAATATCCTAAACACCATCCCAAACCAAACTCACCAACCACTAGCCAGATCCACTCCTGTTAAACCTAAATCTACTAAAATAAATACAACAGCCACACTAAACAAACCTACTAAAGAAGTAATACCAAAATACCTTAAAACCTTAGTAATAAATTTTCAAAGCATTAGGAACAAAACAGGAACATAATTACAGGAACAGAAACTTGGCTACATCCTGAAATTTATAATGCAGAAATTTTCAATAGTAATTATGAAATTTTTAGAAAAGATAGGGCTGATAATCATGGAGGAGTTCTTCTAGCAATAAAAAAACACTCTTATAGCTGAAGAAATTACCTTACCTAACTCAAAAAATAATTAAAATTGAAAAGCCAACTATATTAAACAACACATTAGATCTCTTCTTAACCAACAGACCTGGATTAGTAGTTGATTATGATATTATCCCTGGTCTATCAGACCATGAGATCATAAAAATGCACAGTCAGATAAAAGCAGTAGCCAATTCAAAACTCAAAAGATACATCCTACTCCGGAATAAATGTAACCTAACACAACTACACCAAGCTGCATTAAACTTTCAACAAACATTCTTATTAGAAAAAGACATTAACCAACCAGTCGACGACCTCTGGAAGTTCATTAAAAACCATCTTAAAAGCATTATAGAAAATCATATACCAACTAAATACACATCAAACAAAATAAATAAATGCTGGTTTAATAATAGACTAAAGAAGCTTTGTAAACAGAAGGAAAACCTATATAGAAAATTTAAAGAAACTAAGGCAGAAAGAGTTTACAAAAAGTATATAAAAATTAAACACTTAACCCAAAAAGTAAGCAGACAGCTGCAGAGTGAATACATAAACAATGTAATATCTAAAGATAACAACAAAAACCTATGGTCATACATTAAGTCTAAGAAAATGGAAACAACAGGCATAGCGCCATTAAAAGATGAACATAACATAATACTTAATGATAATGAAACTAAAGCAAACATCCTAAACAAATACTTTGCATAAGCATTCTCAGCCCCAGGAGACAAAGACATATTACTGAATTTGAACCAAGTAGACAACATAGAAGATATAGTAGTACAAGAAAATGGAATTCAAAAACTATTAGCCAACACCAAACCAAATAAAGCGTCTGGACCTGATGGTATTCCAGCTAGATTACTCAAAGAACTAAGCAATGAGCTAGCCCCAGTGTTCAAAATACTATTTCAGGCATCGCTTAACCAGGGCAGAGTACCAAAGGACTGGAAAGAAGCTAATGTCACCCCCCTATTTAAAAAAGGAGAAAAATCTGATCCAGGAAACTACAGACCAGTATCACTTACCAGCATCACATGTAAAATCCTAGAACACATAATAAGTTTGTAAATATTTTGTTTTACATATTTCGGATGATCCTTCAGAGTTGAAGATAGTTTACTTCCTAGTCCAAACCTCCCGCAGGACGACGGGGGATGGGAGTGGGCAGGGTTTGAACCCTCGACCGTCGATAAATCCGAACGACAGTCCAGCGCGCAAACCGCACGACCAGGCAGCAACATGTAGCAACATCATAAACCACTTAGACAAACAAAATGTCCTCACACCATACCAACATGGCTTTAGGAAATATAGATCATGTGAAACACAACTAATAGGACTAATTGATGATTTTTCTAAAGGTTTAGATAATAGTGAACAAATAGATGCTATCTTACTAGATTTTTCTAAGGCTTTTGACAAAGTTCACCACCATAGTTTGCTTAAAAAATTAAAATATTTCGGCATTAATGGTCCACTGCATCAGTGGATTAAAGATTTTCTGATAGGGAGAGAATAAACTGTAATAATAAATGGCTCTAAATCAACACCGATAACAGTAAACCCAGGTGTACCTCAAGGAACAGTCTTGGGTCCACTACTATTTTTAATTTACATAAATGATTTACCAAATTGCATTACTTCAGGAACAAAAGTCGGATAATTTGCATACGATTGCATAATATATAGAACAATAAAAACAACACAAGACACAGATATTTTACAAAGAGAATTAGATGAATTACAGAAATGGGAATCAAATTGGAGCATGTCTTTCCACCCAGAAAAATGTCAGTTGTTAAGAGTAACAAAAAAACTAAAACAAATTAATTCCACTTATCTTATTCATAGCAAACCAGTAACACAGACTAAAAACGCAAAATACCTAGGTGTTATAATAAATGAAAAACTGTCATGGAATCCACATATTGATGAAACTATTAAAAAATCAAACAAAGCATTAGGATTTATTATAAGAAATTTCTATAAATCAAATAAGAACATAAAACTAAATTTTTTTTTAACCTTGGTTAGGCCAATAATAGAATATGCATCCTCCATTTGGGACCCCTCAACTCAAGAAAACATTAAGAAACTGGAACAGACACAAAATAGAGCAGTGAGATTCATAACAAACGAATATTCACATTTGACTAGAGTAACACCTATAGTAAAATCACTATATTTAGAAAGCCTTCAGGACAGAAGACTCAAAAGTAAAGTAGCAATTATACATAAAACACTGAACCATAATCTTCAAATACAAAAACAAAATTTAATAAAATACTCTGAAAGACACAAAAATAAAGGACAAATTTGTACAATACTCCTTTTTCCCTAGTGCTATTAGAGCATGGAATTGGTTGCCTGAGCTAGCCAGGAAAACCAGTGACTTGGCAGAATTTAAGTCATTGGTTAATATGCATGACTAAATGCATGACGCGTAGGACGTAATCATCTTCTTTTTTGAAGTAACGTCTGTATTATATAAGATAAGATAAGATTTTATTTACGAGAATGTTGTTATTATGTGTTATTGGGGCAATGGTGCCACCGGTGGTTTCAACGTGCTAGAACGGTCCAACAGACTAAGGGATATGTGAACGGGAAGTAAGGCACCTCAAAACGTGCACCACGTGACTATTACATATTCCTTTCCTCTAGGAGAGTCTATGAAATATAACTTATATAGGTCAGTACATTAAAGGTGTCTCTGTCATTTTACGTCTCCATAGACCAGGGGTGGGCAAAAAAATTACGAATCGCGGACCACATGCGGCCAGCCGGAGTATTTTATGCGGCCCGTGAACACCTACAGAAATCAGGCATGCCCACAGTATATACATATAAAAATGCAAATATATTTTTTTAAATAATTATAAATATCTATATAAATTATTGAAAAATGATTTCTAAATGCATTATAAAAGTTTAAAGTATTTCGAAACATTCAGTCAAAGACACAAACTCAGACCAGTATTTATTTAATGTTTTAAAGAACTCGGTTGAAAGTCAACTTGAAAGTGTTGGGTTGGCTTGGAACAAGATGGCGAGTTTAACAACTGATGGAACCCGTGCTTCGACTGAGAAAAACGGTTGCTTTTTTTTTTTTAATAAAGAACAATATCCCAACCATAAACATTAAACTGAAAAGTTTGCATAAAGCTCAATAAAACATCTAACTTATTTTTAGAATAGATATCTCTGTAATCAAAATTATCATAGATAGGGGTCTTAACAACTGGCAGTTCCCATAAGTACTTGAATATTGGCAACAAAACACTCCGATGTTCAGTTCCACAGTAGTATCCGATGGCATAGCATGGGCAAGGTATTGAGAAGAATATTGAATCTTAAATAACAAATTGTTTGTTGTACCTAATAGGACATTGACTGTGACTTTTTTGCTTATATTTTATGAGTGAAAAACAGACTTCATGTTTTTCATCAGAAGTATTACAATAGATTACAATGGATTGTTTGCATATCAAATGTATGTGCATGTTAAATCTTTTCAAAAAACGTTTTATGGGTTCCAGAAGCTGTATTTGCGTGGTCAAGAGGATTAGTACGCTTAAACTTGGCTTGGCTAGGCTATCTATGAAGGAGGCTCGAGGTTCGACACCCGACTCGAGCAGAGTTGTGTTAACAGAGCGCTTAACCTTTTCCCAGATACCGCCTCCCCCACCGGTCCACAAATGAGATTGGACCAAAGCGCTCGGAGTATTCTATAAGCATGAAAGAATCGCTATATAAAAGCTACCATTTTATAATTTATTTCCACACTTAAAAAAGACTTTGCTGCTAAGTTTTGGGTACACATACATCTATATATTACAAACATTTATTTTGTGTGTGAAAATAAACAAATGTAAGAACAGGTCTATGGTGACTGATTGTAATTTGACAGCAGTCACAATGATAACATCTTGAAATCTAGTTCCACAGTTCCGGAACATTCGTACGAGTTTAATACTTCACATTAGGTACAGCTGTTCCTTTGTGGTGAAATGTTGGGATGTAAAAAGACAATAGCAAAAAAAACTAGTAAAATTGGTTTCAGATTTTGCAAACTCTTGTTGTAATTCCTCCATTGGGAGAGTGTAAAAAATAAAGTTAATGTAAAATACAGTATAAATATGAATTAAAAGACATTATATGCGGAGCATGCATTATAAGGAGCAATTTATTCTACAGGTTCTGACTACACCATATGTCTTAAGAACCTAACCGTACATAACCACTTTTGGGCCTAACCGTACAAACCACCTAGGGCCTAACCGCATCTAGCAACTTCAGACTCATAAACCCTTCGTGCGTCAGGGCCTAACAACAGTTTTACCTCCTGGACGCATTAAGAAATCACTTCTGCTCCAGGATATCCCCTTCCATTTTCTCGCGGCCTCAAACGATATTTCAACTTGTATTTTATTGACCAATCAACGCGAAACACGGATCGCTAATTTCAAGAGAGCCGAAGCAGTTACCGTTCTTGATTTAGGAAGATAGACTCGGCTCGAGCTGGCCAGGTTCTTTTCGAAACTGGAACGTAAAACATTTTCATAAATCAACTTGATGCCGTGCCTGCTTTTTGTTCAGACAAAAGAAAAAAAAAGGGGCACTGTATATTTAAAATACGAAATGTCAAGTTTTTTGTTTGTTTGTTTTGTTTTGGATGTTCCCTCAGAGTAGTAGATTATTCTATCCTAGCCCAATGCTCTCTCAGTAAAACGGGGGATGGCAGCGAGCAAAGTTCGAACCCGGGACCAACGCTACGACAGCATGTAGATTCTAGATTTGTTTACCAATACGAAATCTGTTTCTCAAGACACTGATGCCAAAGAGTACAAGTTAATGATGTTAGATTTCTGTTCGCCTATGGAACAACATTACTGTATGTACGTCTAATGCAATAGAGAGCTGGCATCCTAAAAGGATTTAGTTTTTTTGTGGCTGGTTCATTGACACTTAATTGTTAGTTTCTTTTATTCATTACTATTATCAATTCAAATTATGTCATCTAAAGACGATTCAAGGAATGTAAAAGTATATACGTAAGGAGATAAAATGTCGGGGGGTGGTACACCCACGCCTCCATATTAAACAAGTATTTTGTTCAAATAAAAAAGACGTCTATAAGGATTCAGATCACATTTGGAAAACGATTACCTACAGGGATCTTATAATAGGCTATACCAATATTGATGTTAAGTTTAGTGCTACTTGTAGAAATGATTTGCATTTCCTTAAGATAAGACTAGGTAAGTGGGTTATGGCTATGCTAAGGTGGTTGTGTCTATGCTAATTTGGGGCTTACCTATGCAAAGGAAGATTGTCATGTTAAGTTTGGCTAGTGTCTATGTTAAGTTGGTTTCGTCTATGTTAATTGTGGTTCTGCTTGTGTCTATGTTACGTTATGTTTGAGTCTACGTTACGTTATAATTGCATATGTGTTACATTACGTTTCTGTCCATGCTACGTCTGTTTGGTTCTGCTTGCGTCTAGCTTACGTCATGTCTGTGTCTACGTTACGTTAGGCTTGTGTCTATGTCACTTTAGGGTTGAGTCTACGTTACGTTTGCTTTGTGTCTATGTTACGTTCGTTAACTTTGTGTAAATGTTACGTTTGGTTTGTGTCTATGTTTCGTTCCTTATGTTTATGTCTGTGTCCCGTTAATTTTTCTGTCCATGTTCCGTTTGTGTCTATGTTCCGTTTGTGTCTATGTTACGTTAGGTTTATGTCAATGTTACGTACGTTATATTTGTGTCTATGTCACGTTAGGTTAGTGTCTTCTTACTTTAGATGTGTGTCTACTTTACGTTAGGTTTGTGCCTATGTTACGTTAGGTTTGTGCCTATGCTACGTCTGTGTTGTGTGGTTATGTTTAGCTAAGTAGGGTTGTGATGAAGGTTTCTGGACAGTCAATACGGCAGTCACAGTGCACGACCATCCATATCGCCCCACAGGAAGCTCGGGTCAATACACTCCAAGTGCTGATCGTAGCTAGGGCACGATGGAAAGGACTAGTGCGTAGGCACACTGACCCATATAGACACTGGCAGAAATTCCGACAACCGTATTATTTTCTATTCACACCACACCTGTTACGGAAGCAATACTGATACATATTACCAATATGGCTTGCTGGTGGTATGGTATGCTCTCTGAACTGTTGTCTCAACGGTAGCGGGTTCGACCCTGTCCCCCACCGTCCGTTGGGAGCTTTGGACAAGGATGTAATAATCTTCAATTATGAAGGAACATTATGTAAAAGAAACAATAAATAGTTGCACTGGACAGAAGTTAAACCAAGCAGAACAGAGTGCAGATAAGTCGGGTATCATATAACTATTGGTGATTTTGACGATAAACTAAACAATGTTAAGGTCGTTGAATTAAACTTATGTTGCCAACTAAAATTTAAAATAAAAAATGAGCTACACACACGGGATAGCTTAGAAAATGTGTTTCTGTTGTGTTAAAGAGTGCACACAAATTTAATTATCGTAGATCTTTTAACAAACATATTTCATCGGTACTTCCTTTATTCAGTACACCGGATACACCAACAAGCTAGATATGCAATAGTAAGTAAACTCCTATAACTGAAGAGCGGAAGTGGCGAAAACACAGTGACTTTTTAAGAGAAATGATTCAATGAAAGGCTCTTTATAGTTAAGTCTTAAAAGATAACACAAATTTTACTGATGTAGCGAGTAGATTAGAATGAAAGAGACATAACTGTTTTATCTTGTTGGTTGTAACGTCTGCAAAACTAGGATGAGACTCACTAGTAAAATCCAGCCAAAGAACGTATTATTTTAAACCCAGATCTGATCACTTTCAAACTAAATGGAAAAAAATGGAGACTTTCTTTTCTTGGTGTCAAGAATATGGCCACCGGTTTCTGGAAATTTAGGGGGTGGGAGATGTTTTGGTAACATTTACCGCCCTCAAACTGGACTATACATTTACTAAGGATTTATAAGATGCTAAATTTCACAGTAGACTGAGTAGAGAGGGGTAGCGACATAATTAATAATAAATATTTTTTAAAAAATATTAACAATTAATCAAAAGTATTTAGATTACAAACTAAATATTTACACACATTGCGTAATTATCAATACCGAAAATCCCCCGTCAACCTTAGGGGTTGGTGGTGGAGGTGAAGCAATGAGCGGGAGAATCATTTCTACCACCTGTCCCCTGAATTTTGTGAAGTCTATATTATTTAAGGACTCTTAATCTGGAGCCATTCTTTCGCCTTCTCATGATTGTCTTTTTTTTTTTTCGTTTTGTCAGATTTTCGTTTGTATCGTTAAAATGTAGTTAAAATAGTTTTAGTTTGTATTTTTGATAATATTACTAATAGCTCATAGCCAAAGAATAAAATATGCGTTAAAAAAATTAAATTATTTTCAAAACTTAGGTCGCTATTAAAGAGTGGCTAATTTTCCGGTGCCTAATTTTCCGCCTTGTCAAAAAGTGCTCAATTTATCGGTGCCTAAATTTCCGGTGCCTAAATTTCCGGTGCCTAAATTTCCAGTGCCTAAATTTCCTAGAGTCATCTAGCTTTATGGTAGATCTGCCCTCTGTGTAAATCTTACATCTCAGTGTGTTTAGCTTCACGACGGGCAGCGATGACATTCAAAATGATTAGGAACTATGGCTGTGAGTGATTTAAAACTATGATTTAAAACTATGACATGCTTGTCAAGAGTCATATCTTGCTGATGTTTCAGATGTTCCTTCACAAACTCAAGACTTATCATGACAACTGTCCGAGACGCGCAGCACACGTCCATACGGGGCCTGTCCTAACAGTTGCGGGGCCCTATGCAAAACTGATTGCGCGTTGCCTAGTCTGTGTGGGAATAAGTGAAAATTAAGAATTTGTATTAGAAATTAAATTAGACTCTGAATTGTATTTATTCTTTACTAAGTACAAAATTACGATCAAATCAACTTTACTTAACGAACCTTGCAACCTATGACATATTTATAAGCCAGTGACTATAAAAGTAAATAAAGTATTCCAACTTCCGATTAAGGTGAAAATTCACCAGATTATTACATTTTATTACATGAAAGCTGACAATGCCTTTTTTTTCTTTTATCGCGCGTATGATTGGCGTTTTCTGCAATGAATGACACCCAAAAAATGACAATTTCGACTGTTTTTCAGGAGATTTTAATAAATTCATAGACTTCAAGGAATTTTTCGTATATATTTTGCAATTTAATAATTACACATAGAAATAGTGCGGGGCCTATGAAAGCGCGGGGCCCACTGCGACCGCATAGGTTGCAGTGGCCTAAGACCGGCGTCCAGACATCAGCTAAGCTAGAGTTTAAAGAAAGGCAATCTTTACGCAGCGTTGATTAAACCAAGGCAGAATACCCCGCTTCTAAGATCTAATATTTGTAGCGTTGTTTTTTTTTTTTAACCGTTATGCTTTGTCTACGTTCTTCTAACAAATAGATCAAACCACTCTGTAACACTTCTTTGATAATAACACTGCTTTTATATGCCTACGCTATTAGCGTAATCATTTGTAATGAGCGCTTTAATGCTAAACATGATTACTGTTACAAAATAATAGTAACAGAGAAACCGATATTCTCAATTGAAGTCAATAAAGATGGAGACTATTCTAGAAAGTGAAACAAAGTTACGGACAGTGTGAACTTTTGAACTGAACAAACATTGGGAGGGGGTGGGTTGAGTGGACAAAATGTTTATTGAACAAAATGTTTATTGAACATTTTTTAACAACCACTTCAACTGGCAGGCTTCTTTTCTTAAGATCAATATCTGAGTTCATCAAATACACTCAGTGACAAGAAGACCTAGGGGAAACAATTACACTTCACGTATTTCTGAACTACTATCTATATATATTGATGCATTCATGAAAATAAATAGAAAATAAAGGAAACAGTCTATTGCTTGTGCAATATTAAGAGGAAACAAGAAAAACATTGTATCATTTAGTTTGGATCAGTCATGTAGTTAGATTTGTAATAGATCTAAACAAACAACAATAAGATCTGTGCGATTAAAAATATTTTTACTGATTGTCTTTGTTTAGGGCTGTTTCATGCATTTAGCTTTCTCACTACGCTATGGTCATATCACCTTTTCACTACGCTATGATCATATTGCTTTCTCACTACGCTAGGATCCTATCACTTTCTCACTACGCTATGATCCTATCACTTTTTCACTGCGCTACGATCCTATCACTTGTCTCACTACGCTACGATCCTATCACTTTCTCACTACGCTATGATCCTATCACTTTCTCACTACGCTACAATCCTATCACTTTCTCACTACGCTATGATCCTATCACTTTCTCACTACGCTACGATCCTATTACTTTCTCACTACGCTATGATCCTATCACTTTCTCACTACGCTATGATCCTATCACTTTCTCACTACGCTATGATCCTATCACTTTCTCACTACGCTATGATCCTATCACTTTCTCACTACGCTACAATCCTATTACTTTCTCACTACGCTATGATCCTATCACTTTCTCACTACACTATGATCCTATCACTTTCTCACTACGCTATGATCGTATTGCTTTCTCACTACGCTATGATCCTATTGCTTGTCTAGACCAGTTGGGAAAAATGGGTTGGGGAGGGGGGAGAAAGAAAGGAATATCTGGGTGAAACAATCTAAATTTGAACTCATGGCTCAAGCCTCCTAAAGTCGACATACTAACCACTCTGCTAATGCTTATGAAAAACGAAGATTGTATAGTTATCTATTGTTTGTTTCAAACTTACTAACCTATAAAGGGGACCAATTCAGCTTATATCACCACTTCAGTCAAGTACAATCTCTTTCCCTTGTTCGAGATACCAACATAATAATTAACTACCAATAGTTAATTATCTAATGTTTTTTTTTAAATTCATTCTTGTGTTGTCATGTAAAGAAATAATTCTGCAAAATTTCAGCTTGATCCGAGATTGGGTGTCGGAGAAATAACATGTACAAACTTTTTACAAGACAGACAAAGTTGATATAAGCTTTGTAAAACCAAAAGTGAAAATGTAATATATATGCATACAACCTGAGAGCTGTTTGCCTTTTAAAAGAAATTATTAAAATGACTACTCGATAAAAAAAAAGGATATTAATCTAGATTTGCCTGGTCTTTGGTATGCGCTCCAGACTGTCGTCACGATGGACTTAGTTCGAACCCCATCGGTTTCCATCCCCATGCGGTTTTATCATTTCTGAAGGATTATCCGAAACGTGTAAAGCCCAATAAAAAAAATAAATGATTTGAAAACATAATGGCGGCTATGATCCAGTAACTTTGTTACTTCTTTCATTCATTCATTTTAACAAAACCCTTTCTACAATTGTACTGGCTTTTTTTTTCTTTTTTTTAATCCATAATCTATATCAAAGGATCATCTGACCTTTGACCCTAGTCTGATCCAATTGAACGTTCCACAACATGGGTCCCAAGATCATGGGTTAAGTTTAAACTAATGTCTTTTTTACGCATGCGCGAATTAACGAGAAAAGCATTCGAACGAGATGTTGCAGAAAGCAGAAAGCCCATGACATCTTTTCAATATCTTTTTTCCTTTTTCTGCGCAACTAGAAGTGAGAATTTTAAAAAATCTAGATCTATACATATCTAGGCTTGGAGTTTGTTTGTGAAATCAAGGCTACTATGCATATTAGTAAAGTACAGTAAAGTTCTTTAGACCGTGTGATCTATAGGGCAGATGATGTTATGGTCATCTGTTTCTTTGGCTAACGGTTAACGAGCAGGTGTCATGTGGCCAGTACAAGGACCAACAGCCTTTACTAAGGGTCGCCCTAAAATCCAGAAATTCAAAATGCCAGTCAACTGAGATTCGAACCCAGGACATCTGGCTCTGAAGCCAAGCGCTTAACCACTCAGCCACCGCACCATCACTCCTTATATTACATTTTTTAAAAATGGTCTAGGAAGTGTTTTGTTAGGCGGTGAGAGATTAAAGTGCCTATGATAAGAAGAATTTTGTTTTAAATTCTAAAGCTAACTCAAGCAAAACGAATAAATAGATATATCAAAGTTCCAAGATGAATAAGATTACAAGCAGGAATGAAAGATCGACTTGGTCTGAGGATGAAATAACATTGCTCAATAGACCAACCCAATCAAAGCAGCAAAAGACAAACATATTTCATGTTTAATATAAACAGGGAAAGTTGCAGCACATAGAGACTAGACTAGACCTGAAAGACAAACATAATTCATGTTTAATATAAACAGGGAAAGTTGCAGCACTTAGAGACTAGACTAGACCTGAAAGACAAACATATTTCATGTTTAATATAAACAGGGAAAGTTGCAGCACTTAGAGACTAGACTAGACCTGAAAGACAAACATATTTCATGTTTAATATAAACAGGGAAAGTTGCAGCACTTAGAGACTAGACTAGACCTGAAAGACAAACATATTTCATGTTTAATATAAACAGGGAAAGTTGCAGCACTTAGAGACTAGACTAGACCTGAAAGACAAACATATTTCATGTTTAATATAAACAGGGAAAGTTGCAGCACTTAGAGACTAGACTAGACCTGAAAGACAAACATATTTCATGTTTAATATAAACAGGGAAAGTTGCAGCACTTAGAGACTAGACTAGACCTGAAAGACAAACATAATTCATATTTAATATAAACAGGGAAAAATGCAGCACTTAGAGACTAGACTAGACCTGAAAGACAAACATATTTCATGTTTAATATAAACAGGGAAAGTTGCAGCACTTAGAGACTAGACTAGACCTGAAAGACAAACATAATTCATATTTAATATAAACAGGGAAAAATGCAGCACTTAGAGACTAGACTAGACCTGAAAGACAAACATATTTCATGTTTAATATAAACAGGGAAAGTTGCAGCACTTAGAGACTAGACTAGACCTGAAAGACAAACAAAAAATGGACACCTACCTCCCCCTATCCTTTTTTACAAATCCTCCTTTTAGCTTGCAAACACTTCTTGGGTTCAGGAATTAAAAAATTAGAAACTGACTTTCAAACTGAGTTGACGGGTATGCACACGGCACTAATGATTTTGTCAGAAAGTTGACAGTCTATGTTTATCTTTGGGTAAAATGAAATACTTAATTGGCCACATAGTACATTTTTGTTTAGACCTTTTATAATTTTTCAAGAGATAATGTTTGTTTTTAATGATAATTTGGTTTTCTTCTTTTGATTCTGTTCAGCGGGTATTCCCGCACTTGACTTGTGTCTCTTTGTAATTAGTAAAGAGTTGAAGAGATAAATCTGATATGAATATGAAAAAATAGAATATGCATCCTCTGTTTGGGACCCCTCAACTCAAGAAAACATTAAGAAACAGGAACAGACACAAAATAGAGCAGTGAGATTCATAAGAAACGAATATTCACATTTGACTAGAGTAGCACCTTTAGTAAAATCACTAAATTTACAAAGCCTTCAGGACAGAAGACTTAAAAGTAAAGTAGCAATTATACATAAAACACTGAACCATAATCTTCAAATACAAACGCAAAATTTAATAAAATACTCAGAAAGACACAAAGATAAAAGGCACATTCCTCGTACCATATGCTAGGACAAATGTGTACAAATGCTCTTTCTTCCCTAGTGCTCTTAGAGCATGAAATGGGTTGCCTGAGCTAGCCAGGAAAAGCAGTGACTTGGCAGAATTTAAGTCATTGGTTAATATGCATGACTGAATGCATGACGCGTAGGACGTAATCATCTTCTTTTTTGAAGTAACGTCTGTATTATATAAGATAAGAAATAAATAGACATTTTCATCCAAATTGCCCAGTTCCTTTTGGATCTTTTCGTTATCTATGTATAAAGAGAAGAAGACTTTTGATGTTTGATGCGATGTAAGATGCTAGAATGGTGCTAAGTTGTAAAACGTTCTGGTGCCGAAAAGAAGGTCTGGTGTTCAAAACCCTGTGAGAAGACTGAAACTATCGATTTGTTTTAGAAATTCCGAGAGTTCCAACCCCTCCCTACCACTATCAATTCTAATAGACACAACTTTAGATCGTCTTAGATATTGTAAATGGAAAATCATTATCAGTCATAAACAAGTTTGAAAGCATTTTTACAGCACTAAAGGGTAACCGGGGTAAGTTATCTTTTCGCCTTTAGATCTTGAGAAACACTACCTTGAAATTTGACCATATGATTCCTAGCGTCAATAGGGAATCAAACACTAGACCCTCAGTGCGACAGTCAAGCGATTAGTCCACTCAAGTAGGCCTACACATCCAGTAGTTAAAACAATTTATGACGAATCACATGCATAGAAATAGTATTCAATCAGAAGAAAAGTTACCGTGCAGTGTGTATGTAAAACAAAATATGTTCATATATTTGTTCTTCTCCCAATTTGTCTGGGATTTCCCAGACTGACTGAAGTAGCCTATAAACTTTCTAGCTTTTAAACTAGAGATAAATTTTACTCACCTTTTGGATCAAAAACTTGAGATATATAACACAACGATTCGTTTGAAATGATCAGTCATGGTGTTTGAACTATCTTACAGCCACAAGCTCATTCTCGGGCAAGCTTCTATGAAGTCAAACTTGACCAACTGAAAGCAATAGTCACATTGGTTCTACGCGTTCAACGAAATACTAAATCTTCATGAATGTCCTGTAGTACTCTGTAAAATGTGGACAGTGAAGGAACCGATAAAGTTGTTTTCTTAAGGTTAAGGATCAAAATAACACGAAACTTGATAAACTCCTGGGCAAAGGATATAAACATATTATTTAAGACGCTTATAAATTGTTAAGTATGATACTGTAAAGACAGTCATCATTCTAACACAACAGTAAAAAAATAAATTTTGTTTAGTTCTGCTTCTTTTTTTTTAATGTGTTGTATTTTGAATTTGTGTTCATTTGTTTAATTTCAAATAGGTTTAGTACATTTCAAAACTTAATAATGATTAATTAATTGGTTATTTAATTTTACTTATTTATTTTTAAAGCTAGCAATGCGAAAATGTTTTGTTAAAATAAGTTGCTTATCTTGAGCTAATAATTAGTACATATTTTAGCATCTATAAAATATTAATTTTTTTTTAATTGACCTATTTTAGCGTTCCTACAACTTCTACAACTCCTGTGGACACTTGTACGATTCAAATGTAACAAAAAAAAGTCCAAAAACACAATTTCACTCACAAATTTTTTTGTACTAGTTTTTACAATTTCTTATTCCGCAGAACGTTGAAAAATTTGGCTGAATTCAATTTTTTTTTGGTGATTCAGGGGGGGGGGGGGGGGGTCGAACCCCAGCGCGCGCGTGTTTGCGAAAACAAAATTAGCACTGCCATCTGGCGGCCGATTGAGTTGTTGGCCTGACGGGGGCACTAGGTGAGTGATCCTAGATGCGCAGGTCACTAGGTGGCGCTGAAGTGAGAGGGACAACTCCGTGCATATCGATGCACGCTTAAGAAACGGGTTCGGCAGACGACACCTGCGGCGTCCTTATCAACGACGTGATCATACATCCAATAAAAAAAATATATATATTCAAAAGTTTGTAAAAGTATAAAATAAAAATTGTCAACAAATGATTTATTTCTATAATCTGTAAGCCTCAATTCTGAATTTAAAAGAACAAGAAAAATATCAACTTTTCCTTATCTAAATAAAACAAAACTTAATTTTGACTAATTGATTAACTAATGTTTTAATAGTTTGATTTATCCACATGTTGTCAACGACTATGCATAAGAGTTGCCAACTTTCCACTTGTTCCGAGAATGAAAAGTGGGACAAGACAACATGTGTAAAAGAATCTACCCAGAAGACGGACGGAGGGAGTAACGGACCGCGGGCCGTAGTTTGTGCATCAAATCAAATCGTCCAGCCCTACGTACCTCTGAGACTTCATTATGCTTAGTGATCGGAAGTTTCCATGTGCCGGATAGTACCGAGCCATGGGTCGGTTATGGACCACGGGCTGTTGTTGTGCATCACTGCCCTAGCGGTGCATAGGAGAAAGTCCCAAGACACATCCAAGATGGAACCTTTAAATATGTATTGTAATGGCGCGTAGTTGTGTACATGTGGCATGTACCGCTTGGCACCTAACAAGGGGGCTCTAGTTCGAATCCCGACTCGAGCCGAGTTGTGTTCGCTGAACGCTTAAAGCAGCTCAGAATCCTTCTCCCAGACTTCCACTCACCCCTTTTTCCCCCATCCCACCCAGGGCCGGATTTAAGTATGCGGAGGCCCGGGGCAGGATTTTTTTTTCTTAAACTTTAATAAAAATCCACTTATGAATGAAAACTCTTACATCTACAAACATGCTTGTGGAGGCCCCTACATTTTGTTTTTGTAAGGATACTAAAGATCTACTTATGTATGAAGATGCTTATATCTACAAACATGCTTGTGGAGGCCCCTACATTTTGTTTTTGTAAGGATACTAAAGATCTACTTATGTATGAAGATGCTTATATCTACAAACATGCTATATTTAGAAGAAAGAAATAGAGTTCTTGTACGTTTAATCGCAGTTTCATTTTTTAAAAATATTTAATATGCATATTTTACTTTTAAAAAGTTTACATTTTTTAGTTTGTGGAGAGTAAGGCCTTTAGTAGTCGCAATGTCGTAAATCTGAAGCTGTATTTACTTATTCCGAGCATGCTACAAGCGTACACTTCTTAATCACGAAATTTTTGCATAAAGCTGTAAAAATACACACACACACAAAAGTTTTAAAAAGCAGCACTTTATAGTTTCTGACCTACTTGAAATTTGGATACATCTTTATCCATTTTTTTAGTCTTAATTATAATAATTATAGCTTTTATATAGCGCTACTTTCATGCTTATAGCATTCTCAGATCGCTATGGTTCAATCTCATTTGCGGACCAGTGGGGGGGAGGGGGTATCTGGGAGAAGGTTTTCCGTGCTGCCTTTAGGCGCTCAGTCGAACCTCGAGCCCCCTTCATAGGTAGCCAAGTCAAGTTCGAGCGTAGTTAACCTCTTGACCACGCTGTAACACGCCTGCCTTCCCTTAAAATCCGGCCCTGATCTCACCACAAAAGGTATTGGATCATACAAATCGCACTGAATGTGTTATATCATGAACCAGATGAACGGTGTGGTATACAAGAGTAATTTTTTTAAAAATGATGTTGAACATTTTTAGATAGAAAAATAATTTAGATCGAATTTCCAATCAAGATTTAACTCGATACGTGTTAAACTCAATGCGTTACTTTAAAGCGCTTGTATTTTAACTCGATATTTGTTGTTTTAAACTGTTCACCATTAGTAAGCCTATTTGCACTAAGGCTCCGTGCTGAGCTTAATCGCTTATAGCAAGGTCCAGATATCTGGCAGTGTTCTGTGGGGTTTGTCTGTCTGCGTACAGGGCAAGATCCCGCATGAACCAGTTCTATCCTTTACTAGTCGTCTCCTTGAATGTGCTTCTGAGCACCTTGCAGTCGTTTAGAATGTGGTCGACTGTCTCGTCTTCTACGTGACAGTGTCGACATCTTGGATCGTGGTTCTCTCGGGTCCTAGCGAAGTAGGCTCCAATCGGACAGTGTCGACATCTTGGCTCGTGGTTCTCTCGGGTCCTAGCGAAGTAGGCTCCAATCGGACAGTGTCGACATCTTGGCTCGTGGTTCTCTCAGGTCCTAGCGAAGTAGGCTCCAATCGGACAGTGTACCGCGCGAAAACGATACTGTTCACCTAAAGGGTCATTCAGAGGCGTAGTAGGGGGCAAGGAGTCACGATGAGCCGGGCGCCACCCTTATGGGGGCTCCACACAAAGCCTATATTTCTATGTGATGTTCATGGAAAATGGAGTGGGGGGATGCGCCAATAAAGTACCTTGCCCCGTTCGCAGGATTTGCTCACTACGCCTCTGGTGTGATGGGAAAACTTTTATATTACTTTTTTATACACACACATACACATCTATAAAGAGCTCACTGAGTAGGCCTATGCTATAGTTGGCATAGAAGTAGTGCAATAGGTCTTCTGCACTAGCGGATTTAAAACTTTGGAGTGGGGGGGGGCGATTTTTTTCCAAAGCCTAACCCTAACGCCCAGTAAACCCTAACCCTATGCATAAACGTGCGTACAGCACATATATGAGACATAATATATAAATGGGTTCACATATCAATACGTAGCTTATATTATATAGATATTCTACTAATTTTGATCACAAACTATGATTTCTCCATAAAAATAGGACCACCACCCCCACTCAGAGGGCTATAGTGGGGAGGGCAGTACGTGCAATCGCCCCCCCCTTACCCCAAAGTGTTTAGGTGGGAAGGGCAGTAGAGGTATTCGCCCCCTTCCCCAATCGGCCAACAGGGTAACAAAATATAAAGATCGGTTAAAATATCAATAACAAGTTTTAATCATATATATATATCATATATATACATATATATAATTGATTCTGTTAGCAAGCTGTGATTTCAACAAATAAATTGGACCCCCCCCCCCCCCTGCGAAAGTTTATGGATTGATGCCATCACCCGGTCCAGACCCCACCAAATCGGCTAACATACTAAGGGGGGGGGGTGCGAAATAATCTAAAAATAGGTTGAAATATAAATAATTAGTATATATTATTAGCATAAGTAATAAATTTGTATACAAATTGTGTGAATTCTATACTAAAATTCGTCCGCCACCCCCCTAGGGGAGGGGGTCGGCCGAGTGGGGGGTGGGCGATCGCCTGGATCCGCCAATGATCTACTGGGGTTGTTGTTTTTTCAAGTCTCGGCACTAACAGTTACACATCTGATCTTATGATCAGATTGCTTTTTATGATTTTCGACATAATTACACAAGCACAGATCAATACATTATCGCGGCCTGTCTTGGTGAAACTAACCACAAAAAGGTAGTCGTTGTGCAAGTCATATAGATCTAGCAGTCTCGTAGACCGTTGAAGAAAGAAACCCTTGAACTCAATATGTTTAAGTTGTACAGCATGGAGATGCAATGTAACAAAAAACAAATTTAGCCAAGCGCCTAATAAGTAGGCTAGATCTAGCTAGATCCAATAGATTCTGAGTAGATAAAGCTTCTCTAATGTCTAGAGCAGTCTATAGTCTAAATTCCAGAATTATCATCATTAGACGTTATTCGTTAATCTTGACTCTAAAACCAGATATATAGGCCTATAGGCTATATTTCAACATCAATATCTAAAATCTAATCTAGACAGAGATCTAGATTATAGAAATAGGCATAGAATAATAATGCAGGCCTATTGGACGTCGATCTAGAAAGAATTTGGATTGAGTCTTTTTAGGCCTAGATCTTACTCAAATCTAAGCTTTTTAAAAAAAACAAACTAGATCTAGATAAGATTCCTTATTCTACTCTAGTCAACTTAGACGAGATTCGAGTCTAGATTTATAGTTTAGAATACTAATAGATCTAATGAGTAGCCTACGCTAATACTAATAATAGCATACTCTAAATCTATTCTTCTCAGTAATAGGCCTAAGCAACACTAGACTAGATCTAGATTAGATCTAGTCAATCTAGATTAGAATAGACTTCAATAGAAATCATAAATCTTATCTGATGTGATATGGCATCATATGGACACGGGAAGCCAATCTAAACGACCAAGACGCTAACAAGAAAGTGGATTTAGGCTTTCCATATTTTCTAACTAGTCAATACCGTTACGGCAATACATGCAGACCTTTTAGATCCCCTCTCCCCAAAATGTCCCCCTCACCTTCAGTGAAGAACAACCAAGTTCAAAACCAAACGATCGTTGCTGAAACATTCTTTCATCTTTTTGAAGCCCTCACTACTGAACAGTTGCCATTCTGAAATGCACCGAAGTTGGACACAAAGGCAAAGAGAGTCAAATTGCGCACCAGCTTTGCAATAACACTTTTGAAATAGAAATTCATTACAACGCTTTTATATAGGACGAAACTGAACTATAAGGACAGTATTGCAATTTTTGTTTTATTAGAGATGATCTACATTTTTGTTTGTTTTTATCTTTTCTGCTCTTTTTTTTCTTTCTTATCTTTGGCTTTAGAGATCTCTTAAACTATCAACCGGTTTCGCATGAGATTTCGTACACAGGTACCTCTTCGTGCCTTTACCTCTTAGGCTTTTAGGTTCTTGCTAAGACACACACACGGTAATCACAAAAACCCAAAAGCTTACTTCAAACCTTTGAATTATTTTCGGTATTATCATGATAAGAAGGGTATTACAAACAAGGGGGTTGCAGGCTAAAGAGGGAGTGAGAAGAAGACTATATGGGCGAGCATTACAATGCCCAGGGTAAAACAAAAATGGGGTGGGGGGGGGGGGTCCAGAAAGAGGGGGGGGGGACAGAGGAAGAGATAGGGAGAGAAAAATAAAGAGAGAAAAAGCGTACTAATCCTCTATAAGTTATAAGTCAAATTGGGAGAGCATTACGATGCAATATAAAGCCTGGGAGCAAATCAACGGACGTAGCCGATGTGCAATGCTAGTTCTAGTTTATGTGTGTTTGTGTATGTGTGTGTGTGTGAGAGAGAGAGAGAGAGAAAAGGGGGGGGGGGCAAATGGGAGAATTCCCTTTTGTTTGTATGTGTCTATATCAGCCTTTTACAAAGGTCACCATTGTTTGTATGCGTTTATATCAGTCTGTAAAAGCGTTCACTTTTGTTTGTCTGTGTTTATAACACCGCTTGTGTTTACTTAATAAATGGAGTTCCTAATATGTCTTCCATCTTAAACACTACTTTGTTATTTGTGTAACAAGAATATTCTACAAGCTTTTACAAAGCTGAATATTGTTTGTATGAGTTTATATCAGCCTGTTAGAGAGCTCACTATTGTTTGTATGTGTTTATATCAATCTGTTACAAAGCTCACTATTGTTTGTATGTGTTGATCTGCACTTAGCGCACAACATAAATGACGATAGCGTAGGTTGAACTGAAGGGAAGTGTAACGCCCCTTCGCATCACCACCTTAACCACTTCTCCTTCGCCTATTCATGTGAAATCAAAGATGGCCAGCCCTTAACCATAGAGTTCAATATACCCCCCCCCCTTTTTTTTCCCTGCTCTCCCTGACATATTATTGATGGTGATTTAATTGATTACGGATGCAGATATTTAAAAGAAAGGATAGCGGAGGACAAAAAAGGAGAAAGGGGGGGGGGGCAAATAAACGCATATCGATGAGTGCCAATGAACCTCGTTGTGGCGTTATCGAAAGTTTTCGATAGATTGAGCCAAAGGTGTACTAGATAACGTTTAGTCACTTTCTTTCTATTTTGTTTTTAAATCATGAATCTCATTCGTATTGAAGGATGGCTACCTAGTCGTGTGGTATGCGCTCCGAACTGTTGTTATTATGGTTCCAGTTTAGTTTCGAATCCTGCCAGCTTCAATATGAGGCATTTCCGGAGAAAACGTTTGAGAACCAACACAAACACATGCTATTATCGGGTCAAAATAATAATAATTTGATGAAATTAAATTAAGGGCAAACGTTAGGCATATCCTCCTTCCATCCCCCAAATCATTCTTCGGTTACTATCGAAATGATGTTTAAAATAATGCCTCATTTAAAAAATAAATAATGAGTTAAATATTGCTGTGCATAAAAAGAAGTTGAGCTTCATAACAAGAAATGTAATATATGATAGGAATGAATAGCCACTGTTAGATAAGTTGACAAAAAATATGCGCCTCTTATTATTAGGCCTATATTTTTAAAGCATTCAAGCTACATAAAATAAGAATAATGTCCATTTTAATCGTTCCGACCATAAACAATGCCCCGGCTTTCATATCAATCTTATTTATAAACTATATTGGCAGCACTTCTTAAAAAAAAAAAAAAAAGATCACCGGAAATGCATTTGTCAAAACAAAACATCTCTAAACTCTGAATACACATTAATTCACAAAGTTTAGTGCTGTCGAGAATCTAGATCAAGATCTAGTCTAGATCTCATCTAGTTCTAGCTAGGTGCCTTTTGATTTATTACTTTAAGAAGAAAGCAGTAGATCCATATCATTCATAGATCTAATTTCTGTGTTTAAGTGGACAAGCAATGTAGGTTTATTTTCTAGATTAGATCTTGTACGGTGATAACATTGCACGATTACGTCATCAAACTCTGTTGTATTGCGTGCCAAGAAACAAGAAAAAATACTTTGCATCAATGTGCACTAAAAAAGAATGTTAGAGTTGATGTTTTGAAAGGCCGCACAAATACGTCAGCAAACTAGTTTAAACGTCACAGTTGCCCCGTGTATCTTCAGCTGTAAACATCTCCCTCCATCCGCCTCTTCAAGTAAACAAGATTTGCATCTTCACTGCCGATATTCATCTTAATAGAATGGAACCATTTGGCAATCACAACCGCCTGGCCATCGGAGGTGCTGAACGCTCTGTGCAGAAAGGTAGTGATCAGAAGAACGATTACTTCGTTGATTGTTTGAACGTGTCCTGCAACAGCAACGACTGTTCCAGCTACTTCGATATTCCAGACTGTGTCACTGACGTCTATCTCCAGGCTTTAGACGGAGGTGATGATAGTTTTGCCGCACTGAGGCAAATCAGCGAAACCTACGGCGATAAAGATAAGAAAGAATACGACAGAAATTGCAACATGAACAACGAACCACTGCCCAACCAAGGCTGCGGCTGTACAGGCAGTTACAACGGAGGTGCTGGTGGTGGCACCGCTGTCTGTGACTGTGATGGCAAGCCATATGAGTGTGGCTTCCGTGACAAGAAACGCGACAACGCTTGCTGCGGTTACCCCAATGATAAGTACAGACCTGAGGATGTCAACGTGATTCCCACCTGCACTCAGGCGTTTAACAAGAACTGTACATGTGGCGCCTCGCAGGGAGAATGCAAGTGCCAGGAGACATACCAACAAGGCCTGGTCAACAAGAAACCAGAGTGCTGTGTGGATTACAAGTACGTTGCTCCAATCAACCCTAAGCCGTTTGTCTGTGACAACAGCGAACCATCTGGCTGTCAAGAGCTTGTCAGAAAGGGCAAGCTTCCCGACCGATCCAATTTCTACGCCGATGATTGCTGCGACTGCCAGCACAACAACAACAACAACAACCTCAACGCTCTCGGCGAAACCGATTGGGCCGCGCTCAGAAAGTCTGCCTACAGCATCTCCGACAATCAGTGCTCCACATACGGCAGTAACAGAGTCCAGCAGTCAGATCACTCCATGTATAGGGCAACTTCCGGCAAACTCAACGGAATTGAGCGCGAGGACATTGTTTCCTTAGTCGGACGCTCAAGGTCACAGGGCAAGTCTGAAGAGGAAGAAGCAGCACAGGCAACTCTCCAGCATTGCAGCATCTGCTAAAATTAAGGTAAAGAAAATCGTTTTCATATCTAGACCCATGAATTACTTCAACCATCGCACTTATTTTGTTTTCGCATCGATAGTTCTGAACCTTTAACCTCTAGTCAGCCATTCATTCCTAATGACCTTGGCATGAACTCTTCATTTAGCTTCAGTAACCACCTAAGGCTGACAGGACTGAACAGTCTGAAACATCGTGTATCTGGACAAACTGTTTAAAAACACCCAAAGCTACCTAGATCGAACTATGAACTTTACTGTGATGGCCTGGAAGTGATAATAGTTTTCTGATCAGAATAGATTATCATCGAAAAAAAAATTAAAACTATTGAGCAGTTGATCAAGTTACACGGGGTAAATAAAAACATCTGTACCATCGTCTTTGTTGCTCTATGATTTTAGTGTTTCTTGACTTCTGCGTTGTCTTGTGTGTATTTTAAATGTTTTAGCTTTGTTAAAATAGTAATGTCATAAATTATGATAAATCAACACTATCTAATTCACTAGCACTTTAATTTAATACACAAATAACTTCAAATATAAATTTTAAATTTAAAACTAGATTAATCTGGAACTTTAGATTAAAACTATAATCCAAAAAAAAACAAAAACATAATACTAAATTACAAATTAAAATAAAGTACAAACAAACTTAATGTAACTATGACATTTCAAGGTCTTGAAATCTTGATGTCTAATCTTGAATTAAACTTTTTAAAAGTCTTGATCTAAAAATTTTGACCTAATAGTTAATGGCTTAATTACTTTAAATAGGCATGCTGGTGAATGTAAAAGACATTTCACACAAAGGTCTATTGTAATGAAATCATCAATCAGGATGACCTACTTTTTAGTCACCTTGAACACACAAATCTAAATAAATGAAAAAAAAAAGACAAGTCTGGAAAAATTATTTATTCAATATTTTAGGAGTTAAAAATGCAACAACTTTTTTGTAATTTGCAACATACTTTTCAACAACAAAAATTATTAAAATTGTATTAGACATAAATACATTTTTTTTATTTGTGCTAAGAAAATTTTCCAAATTACCTTTATAAATTGGTATCAAGTGTAGCTCTTCAAAGTAGGTTAGGTGCATTTATTATACAGTGCAATTTACAAAAATCCATGCAAATAAATTAGTCATAAACAAAAACAATCTTATCAAAGTAATGGCATTCATCACAAATAAAATCTTTCTTTTATACAAATTAAAAACTTTCATTCAAGAGGATCAACTCTTAAGAATCTCTTGTCAAGAAGCTGTGCTAATCTCATTCTCATGATGATCTGCCATCAGTAAAAGCCACCCTGACTTCCTGATCTGATCTCAGGCCTCCAATACCTCCTACAATAAATAAAACATGAACAGAAACTTAATAAACACAAGATTACAAAGTAGCAAAACAATTTTTTACCACTTTTTAAAAGACCTGATGTCACTAGTTCAGTTCAGCCATCATTTCTACACTAAAAAGTAATTGCTAAATCTGCTGGGAAAAAAGTTCGTTTTTTGTAACATAAAATAAAGCTTGTCTTGAGTCTGAAGATTGAGGGATGTATTGTAATGGCTAGTTAGAGTAGGATCTTAAGTCAAACACATCAATGAATAACTAAACTACAGACTTCCAAAACTTTTATGATAAGCTATTTTATTGTTAATTTACTTACAATCAAATAGGCAGCTACTTAGAATTTAGAATGAGTAAAAGGATTCATTTATGTCAAAATGTCTTAATCAATTATGGGTGATAGGCCATTTAGTACCAGTGCCAAGCAATTTTGAAAAAAAAAGAAATGCATTCTTAATTTTGTATTGTTTAGTAGAAGCAATCTCAGCCCAGTGTATCATAAAAATGTAGAATAAAACTTACAGCAGTGGCTAGTACTTTAATGGTAATCTGAAGATTCAAATGACAAGAGACTTAATGACATTTGTCTCAATTATCAAAATATTATGACATCTCACAATCAGGATTCACACCAATTTAAAGACTTAATCCTTTCTTTAAGTCTACAAATATCAATCACAACACTCACATGCAATAAGAAGTCTAGAATACAATTTCCTGAAGAATTGTGGCCAAGCTAGCTTTGCAGCAATCAAACAACTATAGGACACAAAAAAACAGATTGCAAGGTCTGAAATGGGAAACTTAAGTAACTAGGTAAAAAAAAGTGTTATGACTGTTACATAAGGCACAAAGTAGTTTTACAAATCCTGGCACATTACACATCCTAGACAACCGCAAGTGCACTGCTATGTTTGTTAAATAAAGATACATTTGTGAGCCCATGTGCACCAAGACAAATAGTTTAAAGTGATACTATGTAATTTATTTTACCAAGACCAAAAAGTTTAATGGGAGAAAGGATCAACAAAGGTCAAATGGGAAAGAAATTGCTAGGCAAATGTCAAGCATGGAAGAAATAAAAGAAAAAGATATGCAATATTCAAAGTAATATATATATAAGTTAAAAGAGGACATCACAAACTTTTACCAACAAAATATAAAAGGTTTGTAAATTCTAATAAATAAAATATGTATATTATAATGTAGAGCCTCACACTGCCATTTTTTCTTTACTGTCCTTTCACAACAGGCTCAACAAATTGAGCATAAATCTGTGTTGTAACTTGCGTATTTATTATTTATTTTTTTACAATTGTATTTCCTAAGAAGAAAAAATGTCTGAAAAGGGCTAAGATTAAAAAAAAGAAAATAGACATTTTTTGTATGGGTGCATGGACGGTAACAGACAGAAAGATGTAACATTTTTGTAATTGGCAACATGTATTTCAAATACAACAAAAGATAACTAAAGACCAACAAAAAAGAAATGTAAATATTTTATAAAATTCACTGTATAACAGCCTACAACACAGAAGTCAACTAATCAAAGACTTTTCTCAACTATTGAAGTGTCCAAGCTCCACCTACTGTAAAGATAACATTATCACCTCACACATTCTTTTATAGTGAAATGGAAGGCTGAAATGAAAGGCATCTCCATGGTGGATTGGATTTGACTGAGGGCTCTTTGAAGAGCTAGTACATAGGCACTGCCCTGTCTATCAGGATATCAGACAAATTTATTGTAATGTTGCTAGCCTGCAGATATTGTTTTATAGTGTAGCCATGGACATCTAGTACTGTTGGTGAGATAAGTCTATGATCAAAAATATGATACAGAACTGAAATCAATTTTAACATTTTATCTTATATAATTTTTTTTAGTATTAGCTGTATTTTTTAATTTCTGATTTTAAATGCTTTGAGAATAGGTAGAATAGAATATAGTTTTTAAAAAAGTAAATGGGATCGTGTACACAGGTCAAAGGATAAGTTTACTTTTTTTTTTAAATGCTATGCAAAAAAAAAACTTGTCATGAGCTCTTGAATTAATGATGAATTATTTAAGCCAAACTTGACAAACATAATTTATATTCATAAAATATAATTCCAATGTATATACTTTGAATAACTTTTTAAAACAAACTAATAAATCTAAACGTTGAAACAGGAGATCACATGACAATTTCTCTAGTTAATAAACATTGTGACAAAAAGGGTTACATTTTTCTTTGTAATAGTTTCCCCTTATTCGTTGTCCAGGTTAATGGTCTACTAAAAAAATGTATTACGCAATAAATGAAATAAAGGAAAGTACATGTGATTAAACATCTAAGCACCATACAGCTTACAAAAGCAGTTAGTGCCAACAACGTTGAATGATTCATATAAACAGTTCCATAGCAAGAAGAAGCTGTTCTCCCAAAGGTTTCTCTTAATAAACCATGAAGCATACAGTCAAATGTAACTGAAGTCAAAGTAAACAATATTCTAGCAGAAATAGTGTGAAACATTCAAATACTAGTCAGCAATAAACTTGCACTGCTTCATTGAGCAATTTGTATAATACTGAGCTTAAAATATCTAATAAATTTATAGCTTTAATATAGTGCTACTTTCATGCTTAGAGCCCAATGGTCCAATCTCGTGTGTGGACCAGTTGGGGGGGCGGGGGGGGGGGGTATCTGGGAGAAGGTTTTCAGAGCTGCCTTTAGGCATTCAGTAAACACAACTTTGCCTGAGTTGGGTGTCAAACCTCAAGCCCCTCCATAGGCAGCCAAGCCAAGTTCAAGCGTACTTAACCTCTCCACCACGCTTCCCACGCTAATACAGAGAATAAAAACAACTAGTTATATAAGCTTCAGTTAAGACTAGTTGTCTTCCCTTCCCTCCTTTTTCCCCTAAAAATAATAGCATTTGAAGCAAATCTTGTATTTCTTCCATCAGTTATATGACGAAAACACATTAGAATAGTTGCACATTAAATAACTAGCAAATGCTACAACATTTTTAATGCTGTTGTGGAAAACAGCAACTACTGCTAAGATTCATGCTACAAATAGTCTTCACATTCAAGGAGCTTATGATAAACTTAGAAGTTGTGAAAAAATTTCAGTCTAAAAAATCTATTGCGCTACTTTAGAGAACTGATTGTATCTCAACATTTCTAAAGAGAATGTGAAATTGAGAAAGGTTTCATTGATTAGATACTAATTATATTTTTTTAAAAACAATATGATGTTTTATTATATCTAAAAACATCTTTTCAACAATTTTTGATAAGAAAATACATGAGTTGGATACAACATGACCTAAATAAAAAAGATGTGACAAATTTTATTGATAACAAACAGTTAATGTTAAAATTTAACAGATGCTAAAATAATCCAGCATTAGAATTCCTTAGAAAAAACATAATGGATTCCCTTTCACATTATTTTGAATCCAGCTTATATAGTAATTAATGCAAATAAATACTACACATATAACCCACTCCCGGATCTTAAAATGTGTACTAGGCTAAGGAGTGAAAACCTAACACGACTGTATGAGAATCTAGGAGACTATCTTTGCAATGACATCATTTGGGTTAAAAGCAGTAGGACACTTACACAAATTCTGACAGTAAAAAATAATAGGACAGAGTGATAGCACAGTCTACAGTGTTCAATATAGAATACATGAAAACATTGAACAATTACACTATTAAATAAAGCTCACTTGGCACATCCTCATCAGCTAAATAATTCACATCAGATCCATCGGTAAACACAGCATCATCATCACTATCTTCTAAATTACCTGGTTGAAAAAGGTCAGAGGGGAAATATGGAGATCAATGCAAACCCAAAACAAAAAATATCTATAGGTAAAACAGGATATGAGAAACAGGGAAGGATATGAGAAAGCATGCTGAAACTAACATTTATTGCCAATTTTCTTTTTTTGTAAGGTCACCTTAACCAGTTTAAAGAAATACAGAGTATTGTTTTCAATACTTATAGTTATCTCTTTTTTTGAGGGAACACACAATCTCAACATGAGAATTATTAAATTACTATTCTGTCTCCAAGAGTTCATTCTAACTCATTTTATTTTATGAGCCTGAAATGAATTCTATTTCAATGCCTATAGTTATGTAACAAAAATTTGCAATAAATGAATAAATAAAATATTTAGGTACTAATTTACTTATAGAAGTAAATAATTTGTAAATGAGAGCAACACATTGAGTTTAAAAAAAAAAAAGGTCAAAGAAATAAGCCAAAGTTTACCATGTGAAATTTTCTCAGCTTTCTTTTTATCCTGTTCAACGTAAATGGCAGTAGCTAAATAAAATGCTCCCCCCACTACACAAACAAAAGTTGTCAGATATAATGCTGTTTGCATAGATACAAACTGTACAGAGGGCAGTTTGGGATTTGAATGGTTGTCAGCCAAAGAATCAGCTATCTAAAAATGTATACAGAATAAATGCTGTCAATAAAAATATTTTTATATCTACATTTGATCTTAAAAACTACCAAAAAAAAAAAAAAAAGCATCTGATGATATTTTATTAGTTTATTTTTAAGAATAGTAATCCTGCACAACAAAATAATACAGACAGATGTAAGCTGAATAATAACAAATAGGATAAAAGAAACTTAAAGATTCAATCTTTTGCTATATATTATAAACTTGGAATATAGCAGTAATTTGAGAATATCAGAAGACATGCGTTCTGAGTATGCTACTGTACGACAGTAATTTTTGGACTACCAATGCAAAGCAAGAAAGAAAACTAAACTCATTTCACTTGCGCTGCCTCCAAAGGATTTTGAATATCACATGGCAAGAGAGAGTGTACAATACTGAGATCCTTGCACAAACGAGCCTTCACAGCATCTTTACATTCCTCAGATAACGCCAGCTGTGTTGGCTCAGTCATGTTCGCTTGATGGAGGACAATTGCATTCTGAAAGTCATTCTCTTCGAGAATCTCACGTCTGGCTCAAGAAAAACTTGTTGCACCTCCTCCGTTACGTGGATGTAATAAAACGGGACCTAAAAACAGTGAACATTGATACAGACCATTGGGAAGACATAGCCCTAGACCACACTAGTTGGAGAGGGTGACCAAGAAAGCTATGTATGGTGAAAAACCATGGGCCTCAGCTCTGGAAGAAAAGCGTGGCAAACGAAAAATTTGCTGGCTCCTCTGCCACCAAAGCGAAAGCCACTTTAACCTGCGATATATGTGGACAGGAGTGTCTATCCAAAATAGGGCTGCACAGCCATATGAAAAAGTGTTCCAGATGAACCATAGTTGTTCTACGACTGAAGGAAGCCAACTAACAATTTAAAAAATTGCTTTTAGTAAAAATATTAAGTTGATTTGCATGCCTTTCAACAATTTGACACTTACCAAACCAATAATGTAGGGGCTAATTGCATCTCCAAATAAATGAGACATAAGTATCTGGCCAGACTCTGCCAATGAACGTCTAGTAGGAATGACAACATACTGTGAAAACAAACAAAACATTCAATCAATAAATTTTTTAAAAATAATAATAATAGTCATTTCTAAGTGGGATTACGGGCATGACATGGCCTAAAGTGTGCTGACGTGCAAAAAAACTCAAACTTTTCATGCCTGGGTATATAAAACAATACATTTCAGTCCTAATGTAACAAAATGAAACCGTTGTTAATGACAACAATAGCATAATGATACTCTCTTCAACCCTAGTAACAGGATAAAGTCTTTCAATGCTTCTTCTAATATGGGCCTAAAATGGGTATAATAAGAAAGATGGCTGGTAAGAAATATTTTTTTTTATTAATGTTATATTTAACTATAAAATGATGTATGTAAATAATTGGATGCAACTCGCCTTTTAGCTTGCCAGTTGTAAAAAGAGAATGTTATAAAGCAAGTAACATGAGAATCGAGTCTCAATCTCAAAGGAAAACAGCCATGTAAAACACTGAACTCATCCTTAATCTTCAGAATTGAAGACATTGCCATTATTATTATCATCATTATTTAACTACAAACTAACATAGGTTCTGAATTCTGAGAATTCCGATTGGCATTGTAATAATTCTTTGTTTGTCAAAAAATGGTATGAAATAAATATTTCAACTGCAACCAATCATTTAAATCTATCAGACAGTAATTGAAACTTACTAAAAGAATATCTGCAGTTATAGCCCAGTTCAAACATAAAAGTGTTTCTCCAAAAAATATCAAAACCTACAAAACAAAATGTTAAAAGTTATTACTTATTTATAGATGCTAAAAGACATTTACCCATATTATACATTTTATTTAAGAAATAAAAAAAAAACTTTTTACTACTGTATGCAAAAGATCCAATTCTTTTATACAGAACTAATTTAAACAAAAGAGTGCATTGAACACTGTACACATACATGAGACATCAAAAAGTAATTTTCTTTTTTTTTTTATTTTCATTGTTCACATTTAGTAGATCATATACAGTGAATATTTTTTCTGTCAAGGTTTAACCAACACAGCAACACAATCGTTTTTTTTTCTTCTGTTTTTTTAATATCTGTATAATTGTAAACATTTTATTCTAAATTTATGGCATTTAAAAAACTTAACAAAATTATTCTTTTAATTTACTTAAATTACATTTAGTAAGAAAAGCAACAGGAAAAAAAATGCTATATTAGCCATGTAGCTGCTATTAAAAAAAAAGCTATGTTGATATATTACCCATGTAGATGGAGTGTTACAAAATGCTATATAGATATATTACCCATGTAGATGGAGTGTTACAAAATGCTATATAGATATATTACCCATGTAGATGGAGTGTTACAAAATGCTATATAGATATATTACCCATGTAGATGGAGTGTTACAAAATGCTATATAGATATATTACCCATGTAGCTACTGTGTTGTATTTGGAGACAAACAAAGCAAAAAACAAAAAAGGGACACAGGTCAGCAGTCCTCCAGCACAGACAAGTGGATCAGCTCTTGGGTTGACACGTTTATAGGTCCTCGACAGCCAGGCTCCCATACCAACGCCAATAAATCCAGCCAAGACTGTGATTCCACCAAATTTTGTACTTATACTGTAAAACACAAACATAAACACTAATGCAAAGTAATTCTTTCAGTTTTGTTAAAATCTTAACCACTAAAAGACAAAAGTTAGTAAATACTGAAATATCAGACGTTGCTTCAATTACTCCATAGAACTTGATTATATTACAGAATAAAGAAATACTTTCAAACAAATTGCTAAAAAACAATGCCCAGGGCTGAGTGCTAGACTCAGTATACTTCATTTGTCCCACCATCTTCCAACTTACCATTGATATAGTCAATGCTAAGCCATTACTAAAACTTTTAAAATAAAATCTCAAAACGTTACAGTACAAAACAAATTAATTACTTTATTAATTCTCTTTGCCTTCAATACTGAAATACCAATTCTATAAAGACGTCTCTATAGTGACCAAAATAAAAGAAGAACATATTAAGTTAGGCAGAGGAGCAAAAATAGTAGACAGGCAAAAACTAAAAAGCAGGCAGACCACCAAAATGATGGCTTGATGATTTAGAGGTAGATCTACAACAACTCAGAGTTTATCATCATCTTTCCTTTTTTGAGTTTGTCAAGGAACATAGGGCCCCAGTAAAAACAGGCCACTCTCCACAGTCTCTTGCTAGTTTTTTAATGGCTACCCAGCTCTTTCCTGACCTCCTGGCTTCATCT
Source organism: Biomphalaria sudanica (assembly GCA_036873155.1). Taxonomy (NCBI): domain Eukaryota; kingdom Metazoa; phylum Mollusca; class Gastropoda; family Planorbidae; genus Biomphalaria; species Biomphalaria sudanica. Next base: position 172,278 of record JAZGLO010003787.1, on the reverse strand, counting down.
AGTACACTGCGTCGCCATGTTCTTTTTGCCAAAAACTCAAAACCCAAACCCTGTTCCCTGGGGGTTTCACTCTAAGGCATGTCTAGCTCTGTTGTTGGTATCTTTTCTAAGGGTGTGACCAATCCATCTCCACTTCCTCTCTAAGATCTGTACCTCTATGTTTTTCTGCCCACAGCTTGGTGTTTTCTACTTTGTACCACAAAACTCAAGAGTTTATGCATAGAGACAAAAAGCTCATTAGGGATCAAGATAGAAAGATATGTTAAAGTAGGCTAGGGCCACAATGTGTTGTAGCCCCACTGGAATGGATGGACTCATTACTGTTACAGACATCAAAGTGCCTCCACTTTTACAGCTAAAAGCTGGCTCAATGAAAAAGGGAGTTGATTTTTATGTTAGAACCCTAACACCCATAAACTATAACTTATATTAAAGGTAATGGGTTCTGTGGGAAGTGGAAGATGTAGGAACATAACATAAAACAAATATTTTCTATTACCTTGACTCAGTCTCCATCTGGCTGAGAAACCTTGTGGAATAGTACATAAAGGAAGGAGCTAGGAAGGCCAGAGCTCCAGTGACAAATGCCACACAAGTAAATCCAGCAGAAGACAGCATGAAGCTCTTGCTGTTGAAAAACAAAAAATCCTTACACATAGTAATAAACACCACCATCATGCAAATATTAAAGCTATTTGCATTACAAACATGTAATTTATTCTTTCAATAATTTCATTCAGAAATGTAAAAGAATACAGGATGTAGTTTTTAATTATGATTAGTCTAGAATCTTACTGGATCAAAATGACAAAAGACTAACAAAAATAAAGAAAGGGAGGCAATTAATCTAGGTAGATTTTTACATTTATTGCTAGTTGAATTATTAAACAAATGTCACAATTTTATCCAAAGTTAATAAGCGTATAATGAAGTAAAAATAAAAATGATTAATAAATAAAAGAAGACTATCTAGCTATATTAACAATAAAATTAACATAAAAAAATTGTTAGAAAATAATGACAGTTCTACATATTTGGGAGTCACCTATGACCTGAGATTAACTTGGAAAATGCTACCAGAAAAAACACAGAGCACCCAAAGACTATCCCCTACGATAAAAAAAATTAGCTGGCACAGACTGAGGAGCAAACACAACATACTAAAAAAAGACCTGCTACATCAGACCCACTCTAGAATACAGTGCCAGAGGCATAAACTCTCATACGGAAAAGGTTCAAAATATAAAAACAGCAACCATAAGAGCTATATAGGAAAACACCATTCTGGTCTCTCTGGAAGAAAGAAGAGAAATTAAAATCCTTACCCATTCACCAAAATAGAAACTTTGGAGAGGCAGCCAATCAAAACCAAATTCCACAAGTCTAGCAGTAAAAAACATCTTAACAGGACTCATTTTATTCAGGATTCTCTGAACCTCAAAAGGAGGTACCAATTAGAAAATGTAAGACTGGAATATGCTAGAAAATACAAAGAATGTCCACCCTGGGACCAAAGCTCTCTTCTTTTGATAAGAGACAGTATTGAAAAGAACAAAAAAATCTGACTACATTCCAACAGAGCTCAAAGAATTAATACACTCTTCATCTCATGATGCTACCACCAATGGAGGAACTGGAATACTCAATGAATGGCCCACTGAAGAAAAACTAGAAAAATTCATGGCAACTGGAGAGCACTCTGACAACCACAGAGCAGAAAGGGAAGCACTAGAACAAGCAGTTACCATGCTAGTAGATTATCCAAGTACAGCTAAGATTCAGATTGTCTTCCTGACTGATGCCAAAACAGGCCTTAAAAGCTAGTAAAACTCTGATGCCTCCTATGTGAAACAACTCAGGACAGCCCTTGTAAAGCTCAACAACAACAGCAAAAAAAACTGTTCTCCAATGGTTCCCAATAAACAATGAAATAGAAGGAAATAAAAATGCCGGAGCCCTTGCCAAGTGTGGTAGACAAAATAAGCAATAGAAAATTCCACTCCATCCAAAGAAACTAATAGTGAGTAGAATAAATGACAAATAGACAAGTTCTAATACAAATTACAAGAAAGACAATGCCTATTATAAGCTATCCTGACATGACCAATGTCTAATTTTTAGCCTCAAAAGCGGATAAGACACTGACTTCAAAACACCTCACATAGACAAAAAACTATAGAGAGAGATACCTGCTCTGGAAACCACTGCGCAGTTTATCTCAGATATTGGTTTAGTCATCTGAACCCTCCAACATAATAATTAGAACACAGAAGAAGATGAAGAAATAGACCCGTCGTTAGCAAGAAGAATACAAATTATAAATATAAAACAAATGGCACAATGGTGTCCAAAGTCAATAAGCATGTAAAAGTAATAAAGTAATAAATAAATAAATAACAAAGAAAAGCAAAAACAAAACAAAACAAAAGAACACTTACTTTGCTATCAAGTCTTTAATGTCTGTACACAAGCCAGAATTAGAGACATGGACTTGGCTATTTTCAGACATACCCCGCTGGGGCTCAACAGCAACCACTATAATCAGTATGACACAAATGACTCCTAATAATGGAGTCACCTGGCAAAAAAAGATAAACAAAAGCTTAAAATAGTTAGGTATGTTGTTTCTTCAGTATAAGTAAGTTAACCTTATGTTATATTACATCAGTGATTTAATAAGCCACAGAAAAATAACATGAAGTAAACTTACCCTGAGCGCCCACTGCCACTCACCTAGCCAATTTGCAACAATGGAGCCAACAATATAGCCCAGGCCACTGTTAAAAGCAAGAGATTGAATCAGATTCACATCACCATAATAAGGAGGCAAGAGATAGTGACCAAAACAAAAAAAAAAGCTAGGGATGGTGAAAGAGCTTTGGCTAAGGCCAACATTGATTGGTCAACAATGATGGTTTAAGGCCAACATTGATTGGTCAACAATGATGGTTTAATGCACTTAAGTCTTACTTTTTAAAAAAATGTTGCAAATCGATATGTTAAGAAATTTCTGGCATATATGTAAATTAGTATAAAATCCAAAATACTTTTTAAAAAAAGTAGTTTCCCTTTCAGACCTTGCAATCTCAGGGGCGAGCTAAAAATAAAAAAATTCAGAAATCCCAGTCTTCACCAAGATTCATACCCAGGACCCCAGGTTCAGAAGCTAATCGCTTAACACTCAACCACCGCGCCCCCTCAAAAATACTTAGCAATGTAACAAAGTTGTGCATGAAAAAAAAAATAGACATATTTCACATAAGCTTGGCTAGTATATTCAGAATTCAATATCTAAATTTATTCAGTTCAAAAGGCTTCTAGCCAGTTTCTAAAGTTGATCTTAAAACAAACTTGATGCTTCTATGTTCTTCTTCTTCTAGCCAGCTTTATTGCTGCTGAGCTGTGAGCTCTTTTGCAGACTGTGCCAAGGGAAAAAAGTGTGCTGTTTTCTTCAGTTGTTAAGCACTGCCGTACAGGGTGTTGGTTATGTTGGGCTGTAGTGGAAGTAGGGTCTGCCTAAGGTAGATTTGGGAGGGGCATTCAAAGAGGATATGGTTTACGGTTTCAAAGGGGTGGGTGCAGTGTCTGCAAATGGGGAGTTGTGTGGAGTTTATTTTGTTCAGATGGTAATTTAATAGTGGTGTGTGTCCTGTTCTTAGTTGGAAAATTGTAGATTGTTTTTTGCGGGGGAGGAAGTTAATGCTGTCCAGTTTGTTAGACGTAGACATTTCTTTGTACATGGTTCTGCCTGTGTTTCCTGATGCCCATTGGTTGAGCCACTCCTCTTCGTGATTGTTGACTAACATTGACCTTAGGGTGAGGTAGTTAACAGGTCTATCTGGTTGTTCCATAGATGAACCTGCCTTTGATAGCTTATATGCCTTTTCATTTCCCATGATGCGAATGTGTCCAGGGATCCACTGTAGTGTGATATTGATATTAAATTTTGATATCATTTGATGGATTATCACAATTAGTGTTGTCAACTCTCTTGGGCTGTTTGAGGTGCTGCTGTTAAGTGCTTGCAAAGTAGATTGGGAGTCTGTAAAGACAACAATATCTGATTTGATGGATTATCACAATTAGTGTTGTCAACTCTCTTGGGCTGTTTGAGGTGCTGCTGTTAAGTGCTTGCAGAGTAGATTGGGAGTCTGTAAAGACAAAAATATCTGATGGTGGATGCACTCCTTCATATAGTTTGTTTTCCACTGTCTGTATTGCTATGGTAATTGCCTCAATTTCGGCTTCTATATTAAAAGCACAGACATGTGAACAAAACTTAAATTTTAAACAGATTTTTTTATGTAACTAACCTGCCAACTGGAATGGCGAAATAGAACACCATTAGGGCATAGGTCCTCTGATGTTTTGAGAAAAGATCTGCAATAATGGTAGGAGCAATGGTAGAGTAGCTAGCTTCACCTATTCCAACTAGAGCTCTTAGTAGCACAAAGGCCCAGAAGTACTGAAACAAGAAACCATTACATATCATTACAAATCATCTATATATATTTATTTATTTACTAATTGGCATTACAACTAATTACATTTAATAGAAAATCCTTTCAAAAGCATCTTAATATATATTCTCTAGTCTTAAACAATTTATTTACATCTGATCTTAATATTTTTTTTCCTCTATTTTTTTTAAACATCTTATTGACTCAATCAAATGTTCAGAGCTTTTATTTTTTTTTAAACTTTATGGCTCTTCATCTTTTATAATCTAAAATAAAATAAATCACATAAAATGAATTTTTTTTAAATTTTCAGCATCAATAAAAAAATTAACAAATCATTTTATCAATTGCATAACAATAAAGAATTAGTAAAAATTGACATTTGAAAAAATTATTCAATCATTAACTGCATCAATCATCAAATTAAAAAGAATTTTTTATTTTTTTTAAAATCACACATAGAAATATGCTCATACTTACATCACCGGGTATAAATGAGCTTGCCAGTGTAAAAACAGACCACATGAGTATCCCACAAACCATCAGGTACTTGCGTGTATATCGATCTCCTAGATAGCCAAACATGGGTGAGAAAACCATGTATGTACAAATGAAGGCTGTCTGTATGATACCAGCATCAGAGTTGCCCAAGTCATGGTAGTAGTGCTTGACATCAATCAGAACACCTGTTGAACAAAACAAATCATGCAAATGAACAAATATGTTAAGCCGCAGTTAAGCCTGACATGAACTACCCCACCAGTCCAAACTGATAGAGTGGAGAGATTTGAAAAGGAAATATAGCAATGGGATTGTTGAAAGTGGGGTATGGTGGCAGAGTAGTAAAGCACTTGACTTCTAAACTGATAGATCTCAAGTTGGAATCCCAGTGAAGACAGCAATTTTTAACCAAGATTTTTAGGCCCCCAAGAGCTCAATTAGCTCTAAAGGGTACCTGACATTTTTGGGGGAAGTAAGGGCAGTTGGTCATTGTACTGGTCATATGACATCCTCCTTAACTATCTGCCATAGAAACAGATGAGCTTTACATCATCTGCAAGGTCTAAAATGGGTACTTAGCTGTTCTATTAATATTTAAAATAGGAAATAGTTAAATATACTGTTATATTAAAAATTATTTTAGTACCAAAATTATGACTATTAAAAAACTAGTTATATTAAATATTATATATCAACAACCATTTATAAAGCAATTATTAAATATACAGATGTTGTCTTAGGTATTTCCATTAGTTTGAACAATAAATAATTTTTTGGCAGAAATGAAATACAAATTTAATAAAGCATTGTCCTTGGCAGAAATGAAATAAAAATTTAATAAAGCATTGTCCTTAAGTCCAAAGTTAAAGGAATAATTCAGTATTTAACTCACCAGCCACCGTGAATCTATCCATATAATTCAGCAAATTTACCAACAGCAAAATAAAGACTGTAACGCAAGCCCGCTTCTTACTAACAGAGAAAGTTGATACATTCGCTTGTTGGGAGTCATTGCCATTAATCCCTACATTGGCCACATTGTTATTTCCAACAATAGGGGCATTGTCGTCTTGTGTTGGCATGATTTGTGAAAGCTGAACAGTGTCGTCAAATGGATAGCTAGTACTTGTCATTTGCTTATTAAATCTCAAATTAAGTCTGTCTGAGGCCTTTGCTTTAAGTTCATGTTAGCCATTATTTATATTTCATCTTCTAGTCAATTTTGCATTTCCTCTAGGATCTTGACTCCTGTTAAGAAATAGTGGCAATGGATATATTTTAATCTACTCTGAACTTTCACTTAAAGACTTAGTCTTCATGTTGTTGTTGTTTTTTTAAACTTTTTTACTCTCAGCACACTTTAAATCTTAATTTAAATGAGATTATCAAGCTAAAGTGTGCTGATGTTTCAAAAAAAAAAAAACCAAACCAAACCAAACCTAATAATCTGGATTTAAATACCCACTTTTTTTTTACTAAATGGATCTGAGGTCGTGTTGTATGCAGATATATTGATATATTATATATTAATCAAGTAGATAATAGTAGATATATCGGTCTAGCAGAATCTATAACATATATAGATATGATCTAATTAATTCTAAACTCTACTCTACTCTAGAGACACTAGAATCTAGATATAGATCTATCAGTTATCAGTCAGTATTTAGTATTCACTAGTAGTAGTATCTTATCTTATATAATACAGACGTAACTTCAAAAAAGAAGATGATTACGTCCTATGCATCATGCATCTAGTAATGCATATTAACCAATGACTTAAATTCTACCAAGTCATTTGTTTTCCTGGCTGGCTCAGGCTACCCATTCCATGCTCTAATAGCACCAGGGAAGAAGGAGCATTTGTTCAAATTTGTCTTAGCATATGGGATGAGGAACGTGCCTTTATCTTTGTGTCTTTCTGAGTATTTTATTAAATTTTGTTTTTGTATTTGAAGATTATGGTTCAGTGTTTTATGTATAATTGCTACTTTATTTTTGAGTCTTCTATCCTGAAGGCTTTTCTAAATTTAGTGATTTTACTAAAGGTGTTACTCTGGTCAAATATGAATATTCGTTTGTTATGAATCTCACTGCTCTATTTTGTGTCTGTTCCAGTTTCTTAATGGAGAAACAAAAAGTTTACAAGGGAGAAACAAAATGTGTACAAGGGAGAAAAAAAAGTGTACAAGGGAGAAACAAAAATGTCTACAAGGGAGAAAAAATGTGTACAAGGGTGAAAAAAATGTGTACAAGGGAGAAAAAAATGTGTACAAGGGAGAAAAAAATGTGTACAAGAAAAAAAAGTGTACAAGGGAGAAACAATATGTGTGCAAAGGAGAAAAAATGTGTACAAGGGAGAAAAAAACGTGTACAAGGGCGAAACAAACTGTGTACAAGGGAGAAAAAAACGTGTACAAGGGAGGAAAAAAATGTGTACAATATTAAAAATCAGAAATCACCAGGATTCGAGCCTGGGACCCTCAGTTCGGAAGCCAATCGCTTTATCTATCAGCCTACACGCCTCCGTTTTAACACAAACACAAGACATCGTGCAATGTTACTTTGAGAGTACTATGTCGCTCAATAAATAAATAAAAGCAATCTGTTGCGCTGGGTTTTAAAAACTTGAGCTGTTTGAGAAAACATATCGAGCATTCTGGGTTTTTCAAAAATCAAAGGAAACCTAAAATTTACACTTCAATTTTTCGTCTCTCAGATGAAAAGAAGAAAAAAGACACTTTTACCTTGCCTTTGTTGGTATGGGGTGAGGACATTATGTTTGTCTAAGTGGTTTATGATGTTGCTACATATTATGTGTTCTAAGATTTTACATGTGATACTGGTAAGTGATACTGGTCTGTAGTTTCCTGGGTCAGATTTTTCTCTTTTTTTAAATAGGGGGGGTGACATTAGCTTCTTTCCAGTCCTTTGGTACTCTGCCCCGGTTAAGCGATGCCTGAAAGAATATTTTGAACACTGGGGCTAGCTCATTGCTTAGTTCTTTGAGTAATCTAGCTGGAATACCATCAGGTCCAGACGCTTTATTTGGTTTGGTGTTGGCTAATAGTTTTTGAATTCCATTTTCTTGTACTACTAAATCTTCTATGTTGTCTACTTGGTTCAAATTCAGTAATATGTCTTTGTCTCCTGGGGCTGAGAATGCTGATGCAAAGTATTTGTTTAGGATGTTTGCTTTAATTCATTATCATTAAGTATTATGTTATGTTCATCTTTTAATGGCGCTATGTCTGTTGTTTCCATTTTCTTAGACTTAATGTATGACCATAGGTTTTTGTTGTTATCTTTAGATATTACATTGTTTATGTATTCACTCTGCAGCTGTCTGCTTACTTTTTGGGTTAAGTGTTTAATTTTTATATACTTTTTGTAAACTCTTTCTGCCTTAGTTTCTTTAAATTTTCTATATAGGTTTTCCTTCTGTTTACAAAGCTTCTTTAGTCTATTATTAAACCAGCATTTATTTATTTTGTTTGATGTGTATTTAGTTGGTATATGATTTTCTATAATGCTTTTAAGATGGTTTTTAATGAACTTCCAGAGGTCGTCGACTGGTTGGTTAATGTCTTTTTCTAATAAGAATGTTTGTTGAAAGTTTAATGCAGCTTGGTGTAGTTGTGTTAGGTTACATTTATTCCGGAGTAGGATGTATCTTTTGAGTTTTGAATTGGCTACTGCTTTTATCTGACTGTGCATTTTTATGATCTCATGGTCTGATAGACCAGTGATAATATCATAATCAACTACTAATCCAGGTCTGTTGGTTAAGAAGAGATCTAATGTGTTGTTTAATATAGTTGGCTTTTCAATTTTAATTATTTTTTGAGTTAGGTAAGGTAATTTCTTCAGCTATAAGAGTGTTTTTTATTGCTAGAAGAACTCCTCCATGATTATCAGCCCTATCTTTTCTAAAAATTTCATAATTACTATTGAAAATTTCTGCATTATAAATTTCAGGATGTAGCCAAGTTTCTGTTCCTGTAATTATGTTCCTGTTTTGTTCCTAATGCTTTGAAAATTTATTACTAAGGTTTTAAGGTATTTTGGTATTACTTCTTTAGTAGGTTTGTTTAGTGAGGCTGTTGTATTTATTTTAGTAGATTTAGGTTTAACAGGAGTGGATCTGGCTAGTGGTTGGTGAGTTTGGTTTGGGATGGTGTTTAGGATATTGTATGGGTTAGAAGTGTCTGCATCAAAGGAATCAAACAGTCCTGATGTAAACTGGGGTAACCCACACGGTACACAGTGCCATGATGCGTCTTTGTTGCCTAAGGCATAATACACAGGTGTATTCATATGGAGACATGATGCATGGTACCATTCATCGCAGGTGTCACATTGAATGGCTTTCTGTTTCATGGTGCATACTTTTTTGCAGATGTTGCATCTATCTTTAGATCTAGGCCCTGGATTTGACTCTACATCTCCTGCTATTAATATTAACAGTGATAGGTATTTATTTCTGCTGTGTCTGATTGAGAACTTCCATTTGTGATGGGTGATCTTCTTTAATGTTATGGATGTGTATGTTAGGTTATTTTTGAAGTTGCATTGATCTAGAGTGTGATGATTGATTATGACTGTTGTTTCCTTTATAAGTTTAGTGTTGACTAAGGTAGATCTAGTTCTATGTTCAGCTAGTGTGTATTTAGTAATTATTAGGATAAATAGCCAGAGCAATTTCATGATGACTGTTGTTGATTTTAGTTGTTGTTGATCGCCTGATCATCCCGGATTTGAATAGGAAAACGCGTAGTGATGAAGTTTGAATAAGTTGCAAAGCTATAGTTATTTCTACATGAAAGAGTTATAGGTCATTCATAATAATTCATATTGTTATTTATAAATAATTGCAACTTTTAAAATTGATTTTTTTTAAATGAAAATTAATAAAGAAATAAAGTGTTCTCTTGGTCTTCGAGGGGGATATGTTCCGAGAAATTAAAATTTCCGCGGTATTTAATTTCATATACGTATATTATTTGTGGGTAGGAACAGTAGGCTATCACAAGACATTCCCTAACACTTTCAACTTCTAAATAACAGTTTCTCATTCACTTAATAAAACCTTTACATGCCAACTGTTTCTGACTTCACGACCTGTGTAGCTATTAGTCTTTTAATGGCGCTATGCCTGTTGTTTCCATTTTCTTAGACTTAATGTATGACCATAGGTTTTTGTTGTTATCTTTAGATATTACATTGTTTATGTATTCACTCTGCAGCTGTCTGCTTACTTTTTGGGTTAAGTGTTTAATTTTTATATACTTTTTGTAAACTCTTTCTGCCTTAGTTTCTTTAAATTTTCTATATAGGTTTTCCTTCTGTTTATAAAGCTTCTTTAGTCTATTATTAAACCAGCATTTATTTATTTTGTTTGATGTGTATTTAGTTGGTATATGATTTTCTATAATGCTTTTAAGATGGTTTTTAATGAAATTCCAGAGGTCATCGACTGGTTGGTTAATGTCTTTTTCTAATAAGAACGTTTGTTGAAAGTAGTAGTGGACCTAAGACTGAGGTACGCCTGAGTTTACTGTTATTGGTGTTGATTTAGTGCCATTTATTATTACAGTTTGTTCTCTCCCTATCAGAAAATCTTTAATCCACTGATGCAGTGGACCATCAATGCCAAAATATTTTTATTTTTTAAGCAAACTATGGTGGTGAACTTTTGTCAAAAGCTTTGGAACTAGTATTGAATACTTGTAGTGTAGTATCACTAGATATCTATATCTAGGATAGTCTGCAGAACAGTATAAGTAAGTTAACTATATAATATTATAAACCTATATTATTTTCTATAGATCTATATAATAAATAATATTATAATTATACTGTTAGTAAATTCATTGTTCAACTTTCTCAAGTAGTAGAGTAACTGTTCTAGTGTAGTTACTTATAATCTTATTCATATCAACTAGACTAGACTGACTAGACTAGATCTAGACTCAGTGTTGGGTGTAGAGTGTGACTACTGTGACTCAGTCCAGTGACACTGACACTACTGACAGTGACTAGACATTGTGACCATTGTCACAGTACTATTTATGAGTATTTGTGTGCGGTCATGGGGGCTGGACTGGATCAATAGATCTTCATTATAAATCTAGTATATATAGATCTATAATTATTCTATGTAGACTTAATAAGCCATTAAAGGCATCCTAAACTTCAAAATAAAATTCCTTGGTTCTATTGTAATTGTTCTAGCATCATACCATATCCCGTGTTTATTTACATTTACCGGAAATGAACTTCTAAACCTACTCCCCCAAATGTAAGAGTTCAATTATTAAATTATAATTTCAACTTCAAAGAGCAGTAAAATGAGTGATAATAATAATTGCCTAATAATAACCTGCCACATCACCAGAAAATTCCTCAGTGGAAGCTGTTAAAGGGACTACGATGCACGAATTTCGACCCTGGTTTCTGACATAATAATAATAAATGGACTGACATCGACCTCCATGACATTGATAGACTCACTAGAAAATTACTAACCAAATTTCGATGCCTACACCCCAAGTCTTCCACCATAAGGTTATACCTGCCCAGGAAGGATGGGGGTCGTGGATTGTAGAACATCTTCAAATTGTGTAAGATGCAAGTTTTAAAAATACGATCAAAACTGCTCACCTCCATTAATGAATTAGTTTCCTTTCTACGCAAATATGACTCCGAAGCAACCCCTCTGAACCATGCTGATGACAATGTCGGTTTGGACGACGTAGGGCATGAGATTCGCAAATGGGAAGGAAAAAACCTCCACGGAAAATTCCCAGCTTTATTACATGGTAACAACATTGACAAGACTGCTTCCTGAAACAGGAGGCTTTGTTACAGCAATACAGGACAGAGTAATTAGGACAAAGAATTGCGAGAAGCATATCCTAAAGCTCAATGTTGTCGACAAACGCCGAAAATGTGGAAATGTGGGTGAGTCGATTGAACACATTATGGCAGGATGTCCAGCCCTATCAGAATCAGCCCTAGGTCGCCATAACCAAGTTGCGAAGTTAATACACCAACACTTGGCTCTGACACACAATTTGAACGGTAAGGACACTCCTCCTTATTATAAATACTCGCCACAAGAGGTTCTCGAGTCTACTGAACATCTGCTGTACTGGGATAGTCTAACCGACAGAACGGTAGATTTCAATCGCCCTGATCTTCTGTTCAATGACAAAAAAAAAAAAGCTACCATTATCAACATCGCCGTACCACTGGCTCATAATTTAAGATAAACTGAGTTGGAAAAACAAAGAAAATATGGGAACCTAGGCTTGGAGATTAAGCGTCCATAGAAATTATCCACAATAACAATATACCCCATTGTTATATCAACCGAAGGGATAATAACAACTGACCTCACCGATACCTTCAAGGCCCTTAACATTCCTAGGAACATCCTCGTTGCCTGTCAGAGGGCGGTACTGCTTCAGAACTGCCACATCACCAGAGAATTCCTCAGTGGAAGCTGTTAAAGGGACTACGATGAATTTTGTTTCTCTTTAACGAAACTCGACCCTGGCAACGCCTAAGAATGACTACTCGTTCGTTTGAGACATAATAATAATAATAATAATAAATACAAGCAGAGAATAAATAAGATTCTCAACACAAAACTGTCTGGCAGTAAACTCATCACTGCAATAAAAATAGCTGGGCCGTCCCAGTGCTCCTTTACACGTTCGGTGTCATCAAACGGACTGACACCGACCTACATGACCTTGACAGGCTCACGATGAAATTATTAACCAAATTTCGATGTTTGCACCCCAAGTCCTCACCATAAGGTTATACCTGCCCATGAAGGATGGAGGCCGTGGATTGCATAACATCTTCAAACTGTGTAAGTCGCAAGTTTTAAAAATACGATCAAAACTGCACACCTCCAGCAATGAATTAGTTTCCTATCTACGCAAATACGACCATGATGCGACCCCTCTGAACCTACACAATGCTGATGTGTCGGTTTGGACAACATAGGGCATGAGATTCGCCGATGGGAAGAAAAAACCCTCCACGGAAAATTCCCGGCTTTATTACATGGAGACAACATTGACAACATGGCTGCTTCCTTAGTATGGCTCAAAGCAGGTCATCTCTACCCTGAAACTGAAGGCTTTGTTACAGCTATACAGGACAGAGTGATTAGGACAAATAATTACGAGAAACATATCCTAAAACTCAATATTGTAGACAAATGCCGACAATGTGGAAATGTGGGTGAGTCAATAGAACACATAATGGCAGGATGTTCAACCCTATCGGAATCTGCCTACCTCAAGGATGTTATATTTAGATGGAGATGGCGTGACGTCACTAGGTTGAAGCCAAATCGCAGCCATCTTGGTCTACTCAAATTAAAACGTGTAGTCTGTTGTTTTTTTTTTGAGAAATTTGTTCGACAATATTTCACGACATTATTTAAATATCTGTACATTGTACAATATCTTATAAAACGTTAAAAACATAGTGTATAGAATAAAATAAACATTACAAATGCCTTCTTGTTCGGCATACGGTTGTACGCAACGACGACCAGAAAACGGGATATCGCTTCATCGGTTAGTTTGATTTTTTGTCACTAAAGACTAAACTTTAGTGTGTTCTTATATAATGTCTTCATGTTTGTATAAAAATGTATCTTCTCACATTTTACATACAAAACATTTTAGATGTAGGCCAGAGTTTAATTAGGGAAAGATTAGTAAGTATTACTGTAACATAATTATTAGTAGTATGTAGTAGTACTCTTTTCACTTCAATTTTATCAATTTTGTGGTGATTTCAGTGCGGTAAAAAGTATCAAAAATATAACAAACCTCTTGCTTAATTTCGATGTAATCATTATATTTCGGTTTTGTAGGCCTCGATCAGGTGATCGTATAAATCACTTTACATGCTCTACAGCGCTTTGTAATTGATCTATTGGAATATCTAGACCACCAGATATGAACTTGGGCCTTAGAGGAGTTTAGAAAAAAACATGATGACAAAATACGAGGCTAATTTGAGTCGTTACGAGAATTAGAAAACTGGTATCGCAATGAAAACGGATGGAATGTTTTGAGTAAACCAATATGGCGAATAGGCTCCGCCCACTGGCTTCAACCGATAATGAACATTTGATAGCAACCGCCATCTCCATCTAAATATAACCTCCTTGGCCTACCTAGGTCGCTATAACCAAGTTGCAAAGCTTGGCTTTGACACACAATTTGATCGGTAAGGATACTCCTTATTACAAATACTCGAGTCTATTGATCATCTACTGTACTGGGGTAGACCTATTTTGACCGTCAAAACGGTAGATTTTAATCGCCCTGATTTGCTGCTCATCGCTAAAAAAGAAAAAGCCGCTACCATTATATCGCCGTACCACTATCTCACAATTTAAGAGCTGGAAAAACAACGAAAGTATGGGAACCTAAGCTTCTAGATAGAGCGTTTATGGAAATTATCTAAAATAATATACCCTATTGTTATATCAACCGAGGAGATAATAACAACTGACTTCACAGATACCTTCAAGGCCCTTGGAATTCCTAGGAACATTCTCGTTGCCTGTCAGAGGGGCGGTACTGCTGCAGACCTGCCACATCACCAGAAAATTCCTTGGTGGAAACTGATAAAGGGACTACGATGAATTTTGTTTCCATTTAATGAAACTCGACCCTGGGTGCGTCAGAGAATGAATACTCGTTCTTTTCTAACATAATAATAATAATAATAATAAAGTGGAAAAAAAGCTACCATTATTGAAATCGGCGTACCACTGTCTCATAATTTAAGAAAAACTGAAATAGAAAAATTCAATCGTTTCTAACACAATAATAATTTTAGGTTATCCATAGTTCCATGGGTTATCCAAGTCGAAATTCGTTTAGCAATGGTGCATTAAAAAAAATGCAAACATGGGAATCAAATTGGAACATGTCTTTCCACCCAGCCTAATGTCAGTTATTAAAAGTAACAAATAAATAAAACAAATAAATTTCACTTATTTATGGTAAGCTAGTAACACAGACTAAAAACGCAAAATGCCTAGGTGTTATAATGAATGAAAATCTGTCATGGAATTCCAATGTTGATGAAACTATTTTGTTACGTATCTAGGCATTGTTTTTTTTTTTTTTCTTTGACCTGTTGCGGTCGAGAGACGGGGAGGTTGTCTGCCCCTTGTGTAATAAGTTTTTTATTTTATTCGTCAAGCCACACAGACAGTGACCGGTCCTTGACCTGTGTGTGTACCTCTGGTTGAAAGGAGGGTGTTTTTTTTTTCTTCTGTCTCTTTGAAGAGCGTTCTAGATCTGGGTGTTGACGACTTTCTGTTCTAGAATATACTGGATATCGACGCGCGGTAGATTATATAAGATCGCTCGCGTAACGTTGACAGACAGACATACGGAGACAGCCGTGAGACAGAATAGCGGAGACATTGCGTGACCCGTGCGTGGTTAACCACTTGATCGTGTAAGTTAATATTTTTTTTTATGTAAGGCCTTGCTTGCTTGTATTTGTAATTACATTTTCAAACTCTTGTATTGTAATATTTTTACATGCCATTTTTGTAAAAGGGTTTTGGTCAACACATCAATTCTGTATTAGCGTATTGAGTAAATGTTTATTTTTTTTTTCTTTCTTGTAACTTTATATTTGATTAAACATTAAGTTGATAGTTTACCTTCCGATTTCTTGTGTCATTTTTTTTTTGTTATTCATTGTAAGTCTTTGATTAAATTCAGACTTATTATAATTGACACAACTGCTATTCTATTGTCACGTTCCCCTAGGCAAGCCATTTAAAAGTAGAATTCAATTCGTAATACGTGACAAAAGAAGTTTGAGGGCTTTCGTCCCGGATATTTTTCTGAACCTATTTTCGTCTTACTTGAGTAATTTTGTAAAGGCGAAGTTGACTTTAACAAAAAAATTTTTTTTGTGTCAAAGAGTCGGAAGTAAAGTATCAATAGTATTGACCAAACTCTCTTAAGGTTTTTTTTTGTTGTACTGATTTTGTACTGTATATTTACATTGTATACATATTTTTGCTTGTAATAGTTGCTAGTTAGTCATGGATATTCAGGTTTTTCTTGCAAATCCCTCTGTGGAAGAGCTTGATGCTTTTACTAGGAAGGAACTGGTCCTTATTTCTAAACATTTAGGGTTAAAAATAAAATCAAATGCCCTTAAACAAGAAATCAGAGATAACATTGTACTCCATTATGTAGACGAGGAAGTGTTTTCTGAAGACCTTTTAGAAACCCTTAGACCCGATGAGGGTAAATCAGATGTAGAACTTCAGATAAAATTAAAACAAATGGAAATAGAAGCCCAGTTAGCTTTAAAAGAGAAGGAAATTATCTTGGGGAAACAAAAAGAATTAGAGCTTGCAGCGGCTAGAGAGCAGAGAGAAATTAAACAAAAAGAATTAGAGCTTGCAGCGGCTAGAGAGCAGAAAGAAATGGAAATAGAAGCCCAGAAGGAAATTAAACAAAAAGAATTAGAGCAGAAAGAAATGGAAATGAAATTACAAATAGAGTTAAAAAAATTAGAGTTAGCTGCTAATGTAAGACCAGATTCTTCCCCTGCCAGTCATACTGCTGAAGCAACAAAATTTTTGAAAATAATTCCACGCTTTAATGAAGCCACAATTGACAATTATTTTCCACAATTTGAACTTGCTGTGAAAAATTTTAATGTACCTGAAACTTTGTGGCCCACTTTGCTGCAAACAGTTTTGACTGGTAGAGCTGCAGAGGTATTTTGTTCTTTGACCATTGAACAACAAAAAGATTATAATGTTGTTAAGGCCTTAATTCTTAAGGCATATGAACTTGTTCCGGAAGCTTACCGAAAGCAGTTCAGGGATTGTCGCAAATCGGATGGCCAAACCCATGTAGAATTCCTGCGGGAAAAGGAGCGACGCTTTGAGAAATGGCTCACTTCCAGGGAAATCGGCACCGACTTTGCCAAATTCAAGAACTTAATGCTGATGGAAGAGTTCAAGAGTTGTGTGCGGCTGGACGTCCGTACGCATATAGCTGATCGTGGCGAGGAAGATGTGCACAAGGCTGCAGTGTTGGCAGACGATTATATAATATCACATCAATTTGCCAAGTATACGACGGATGTCAAGCCAAAACAAGTCAAACAGCCTGAGTCCATTGCTAGTAACTCCATCAAGAACAGCAGTACAAATGACAGAAAACCTACTACAAGTAAAGCTACTTGTTCCTACTGCAAACGAGAAGGCCATAAAGTTGACGATTGTTGGAAATTGAGGAAGAGAAACGAAAAAGCTCCTTCAAAAGTCAGCGCTTGCACAGTACAGTGGTCGGCGAGGTTTACTCCCTCATCATCAAGTCATATCAAGAATACCTCGACACCACCTGTTTCAAATGTATTGACTGTACAAGACTCTCCGAAAATGTCTCCACGGTGTTCAAATGACTCAACAGTGAGTTCTTCAAATTCATCTTTACGATGTTCCAATGACTCAAATAAGAGTTTTTCAAATACATCAAGCCGATGTTCCAATGACTCAAACAAGAGTTTTTCAAATTCATCTTTACGATGTTCCAATGACTCAAACAAGAGTTTTTCAAATACATCAAGCCGATGTTCTAATGACTCAAACAAGAGTTTACCTAATACATCACCCCGATGTTCCAATGACTCTAACCAGAGTTCCAATAATACATCACCCCGATGTTCCAATGACTCTATCCAGAGTTCCCATAATACATCATCCCGATGTTCCCATGACTCTATCAAGAGTTCCCATAAGACATCACCCCGATGTTCCAATGACTCTATCCAGAGTTCCCATAATACATCATCCCGATGTTCCCATGACTCTATCCAGAGTTCCCATAAGACATCACCCCGATGTTCTAATGACTCCATCAAGAGTTCTCCAAATACATCCAAAAGATGTTCTACTGACTCAAGAAAGAGTTTCTCCACTGCGTCTCCTAGAGATGTCAATGACTCCAGCGAGAGTCCGACCCAAGTCCAGTCTGCATCAACCAAAATTGATGTTTTATTAGAGGATTTTAAGCCTTTCATTTCGGAAGGATTCGTATCACTACCCGGTGATTCTACAAGTCTACGACCTATCACCATTTTGAGAGACACAGGTGCCTCACAATCGCTACTTTTAGAGGGTATCTTGCCCTTGTCAAAATCATCATCGACTGGGAAGAGCATCCTGTTACGAGGCGTAGAGCTTGGATGTATAGATGTGCCTCTACATCTAATCGACATAAAGTCAAATCTCATTACTGGACCGGTTGTTGTAGGTGTCCGACCAACATTACCATTGGAAGGCATCTCGTTGCTGTTAGGCAATGACTTAGCAGGTGGAAAGGTGATAGCCGAACCCATCGTCACTCAAACACCCGACTTATCTGCCACACCCGAGGAAGACCTAGAGTTATATCCAGCGTGTGCAGTAACAAGGGCAATGAGGTTGAAAGCATCTCAAGAAGAGAACGTCGTCAAGGCCAACAGTAACCAAGATGATGTGGACTTGAGCACCACATTCTTTGCTTCTCTTGAAGAAGAACCAACGCCAAATTCTGAAAAGCCGGCATCAACTCGAAAACAGTTGATTGAGGACCAAAAGAAGGATCCAGAGCTCGCCAAACTCCGAGAAACCGCAATGACATCACAAGAGGCAGAGCTAGCATCAACGTGCTACTACATCCAAGATGATATGCTCTTCAGGAAATGGAAACCTCCAGACGCATCCAACGAAGAAGAATGGAGAATATGCCATCAAATCGTGTTACCAGAAAGATACCGAGCGTACATCATGAATCTGGCTCATGACACACCAATGTCAGGTCATCTCGGCATCCACAAGACATACCACAAGATTATGTCACACTTCTTCTGGCCACGTTTGAAGAAAGATGTCATCCAGTACTGCCGATCCTGTCATGCCTGTCAGATGGTTGGCAAGCCAAATCAAAAGATCCCTGTTGCTCCTCTGAAGCCGATTCCAGCCTTTGAAGAACCTTTCAGCAGAGTACTTATTGACTGTGTTGGTCCTCTCCCAAGGACAAAAGCTGGCAACCAATACCTGTTGACCATTATGTGTGCTTCAACTCGTTTTCCTGAGGCTATTCCTCTAAGGAACATAAAAGCATCAAACATTGTGAAGGCCTTAATCAAGTTCTTTACTCTATTTGGTCTACCAAAGTCCATCCAATCGGACCAAGGAACGAATTTCACGGCCAATCTTTTCAAGCAAGTCATGACTCAGTTGGGCATCAAACACTGCATGTCGAGTGCGTATCATGCCGAGTCGCAAGGCGCTCTTGAGCGATTCCATCAGACTCTCAAGAACATGATCCGAACCTATTGCTTTGAGCACGAAAAAGACTGGGACGAAGGAATCCACATGCTACTGTTTGCAACCCGTGAATCCGTCCAGGAATCGTTGGGATTCAGCCCTTTTGACTTAGTCTTTGGCCATTCGGTGCGCGGTCCCTTGAAATGTATAAAAGAGACTTTGTTGTCACCAACAGCCACTGAAGGACTTTTAGACTATGTAATTAAGTTTAAAACTAGACTTTATGATGCTTGTGTTCTGGCCAAAAATAATTTACAAAACACCCAATCCAGCATGAAACGCTGGTATGATAGAAAGGCCCGTGTTAGAGAATTTTCTCCCGGGGATAAGGTGCTTGTATTTTTGCCCATACCAGGTCAACCCTTGCAAGCCAGATATTTTGGTCCCTATGAAATTGAGACCAAAATTAGTGACCTCAATTACACAATCAAAACCCCTGACCGTAGAAAAAAGACTCAGTTATGTCATATAAACATGCTGAAGCCTTATGTATCTCGGCCAGATCACTCAGATAAGAGTAATTGTGTTTTAAATACAGTCAAAAGTTGTTCAAATAGCCATGTTTCTCCTATTGATGATGATATTGTAAAGGAGAAATTTGGACAATACAAAATACCTAATTCTTTTGTATTACAGAATTTGGATGTAAAACTGTCTCATCTGTCTTCGACAGAAAGGCCAGTTATCCTGAAGCTCATTAATGAGTTTAATGACATTTTTTCTGATGTACCAAAACAGACTAATGTTATAATGCATGATGTAGATGTTGGCGAGGCTACTCCAGTCAAGCAGCATCCTTACAGGGTCAACCCTGAAAAACTTGCCATACTTAGGTCAGAAATCAAGTATATGCTTGAAAATGACCTCATTGAACCAAGTTCCAGTAGCTGGAGCTCCCCATGTGTCTTGATACCTAAACAGGACAAGACTTATCGTTTTTGTACAGACTACCGTAAGGTAAATGCTGTAACAAAGACCGATTCGTTTCCTATCCCTAGGATAGACGATCTCATAGATCGTATTGGTGACGCTAAGTACATCACCAAAATAGACCTACTTTCAGGTTATTGGCAGGTTCCCCTGACTGATAGGGCAAAGGAAATCTCCGCCTTTGTCACCCCTGATGGTCTGTACCAATACAAAGTGATGCCATTTGGCATGAAGAATGCTCCTGCCACTTTCCAGAGAATGATAAATGCCCTGCTTGCTGACATGGAGAATTGCCACGCATACATAGACGATGTAGTAATTTTTAGCCAAGATTTTTCTAGCCATTGTAAACAACTGCATTGTCTTTTTACTAAACTGTTACATGCAAAAATTACTGTAAACCTGAGTAAGAGTGATTTTTGCCAGGCTTCAATCCAATACTTAGGCCATATTGTAGGACAAGGCCAGGTGAAACCTGTAATGGCCAAAGTAGAAGCTATCCAAGCTTTCCCTATTCCTGCTGATCGGAAACAACTCCGAAGATTTTTGGGAATGTCTGGATATTATAGAAAATTTTGCGAAAATTTTTCTGTCATTGCCAGTCCTTTAACAAACCTCCTGAGAAAGAACGTCCGATTTACTTGGACGGATGAATGTCAGAAAGCCTTTAACCAGATCAAGCAGATATTATCTAGCTCTCCCATTTTGATGGCTCCTGACTTCGGAAAACCTTTTAGGTTAGCTATTGACGCCAGTGACACAGGTGTTGGGTCAGTCCTTTACCAAGAAGATTATTTCCAAGTAGAGCACCCTATTTGTTTCTTTTCCAAGAAATTTAATAGACATCAAAGAAATTATTCTACTGTGGAAAAAGAATGTCTTGGGTTGATTCTTTCTATACAACACTTTGATTTTTATATCAGTGGGTCCAGATGGCCACTGGTTGTATTTACCGACCACAATCCCCTTACATTTATCCACAAAATGTCTGGCAAGAACCAACGACTTCTCAGGTGGAGTTTATTTTTACAAGAGTACAACCTAGATCTTAAACACATAAAAGGCAGCGAAAATGTTATCGCCGATGCCTTATCTAGAGTGTAAAAAAGTATTTTGATGTATATTTTTATATCTATATATCATGATAAATACATTCTGTAATGTAAATATTTTTTTTTAATTCTAAAAAGATTTCCATTTCGTGGAAATGTAAACTTTTTATTTTTAGGAGGGAGGTGTTACGTATCTAGGCATTGTTTTTTTTTTTTTTCTTTGACCTGTTGCGGTCGAGAGACGGGGAGGTTGTCTGCCCCTTGTGTAATAAGTTTTTTATTTTATTCGTCAAGCCACACAGACAGTGACCGGTCCTTGACCTGTGTGTGTACCTCTGGTTGAAAGGAGGGTGTTTTTTTTTTCTTCTGTCTCTTTGAAGAGCGTTCTAGATCTGGGTGTTGACGACTTTCTGTTCTAGAATATACTGGATATCGACGCGCGGTAGATTATATAAGATCGCTCGCGTAACGTTGACAGACAGACATACGGAGACAGCCGTGAGACAGAATAGCGGAGACATTGCGTGACCCGTGCGTGGTTAACCACTTGATCGTGTAAGTTAATATTTTTTTTTATGTAAGGCCTTGCTTGCTTGTATTTGTAATTACATTTTCAAACTCTTGTATTGTAATATTTTTACATGCCATTTTTGTAAAAGGGTTTTGGTCAACACATCAATTCTGTATTAGCGTATTGAGTAAATGTTTATTTTTTTTTTCTTTCTTGTAACTTTATATTTGATTAAACATTAAGTTGATAGTTTACCTTCCGATTTCTTGTGTCATTTTTTTTTTGTTATTCATTGTAAGTCTTTGATTAAATTCAGACTTATTATAATTGACACAACTGCTATTCTATTGTCACGTTCCCCTAGGCAAGCCATTTAAAAGTAGAATTCAATTCGTAATACGTGACAATTTAAAAAATAAATAAAAAAAAAGCATTAGGGTTTATTAAAAGAATTTTCTATAAATCAAATAATAACATAAAAATAAAATGTTTTTTTTTACATTGGTTAGGCCAATAATAGAATATGCCTATGCATCCTCTGTTTGGGATCTCAACTCAAGAAAACATTTAAAAACTGGAACAGACACCAAATAGAGCAGTGAGATTCATAAGAAACGAATATTCATATTTGACCAGAGTACCACCTTTAGTAAAATCACTAAATTTAGAAAGCCTTCAGGAGAGAAGACTTTAAAAAAATAAAAGTTAAGTAGCAATTATACATACAACACTGAACCATAATCTTCAAATGCAAAAACAAAACCTAATCAAATACTCAAAAAAAGACACAAAGATAAAGGCACATCCTCGTTCCATATGCTAGGGACAAATTTGTAGGCCTACAAATGCTCCTTCTTCCCTAGTGCTATTAGAGGATGGAATAGATAGCCTGAGCCAGCCAGGAAAACAAATGACTTGGTAGAATTTAAGTCATTGGTTACAATGCATGACTAGATGCATATTATGACTCGTAGGACGTAATCATCTTTTTTCAATTTTTGAAGTAACCTCTGTATTTTATATGAAACATTTGTTCGATAGCTCACAGATTTAGGCTACGTTTATACCCCAGATTCTCTTTAACCTTACATGCGAAATTTACAACAGTAAGTTACATAGGCAATTCAAGGAACAAAAGAGTGTGTCTATGGAGAGGATCAGCCTGTTTATGTGAATGTTCACACAAGAAAAGGTAGACTTAAATAATATGCTTAACAAATTAAAATTACTGTAGTAAGTCAGACTTACATAACTGTAATAAGTCAGGCTTAAATTACTGTAATAAGTCAGGTTTAAATTACTGTAGTAAGTCAGACTTAAATTACTGTAGTAAGTATCAGGCTTAAATTACTGTAGTAAGTATCAGGCTTAAATTACTGTAGTAAGTATCAGGCTTAAATTACTGTAGTAAGTATCAGATTAAATTACTGTAGTAAGTATCAGGCTTAAATTACTGTAGTAAGTATCAGGCTTAAATTACTGTAGTAAGTATCAGGCTTAAATTACTGTAGTAAGTATCAGGCTTAAATTACTGTAGTAAGTATCAGGATTAAATTACTGTAGTAAGTATCAGGCTTAAATTACTGTAGTAAGTATCAGGCTTAAATTACTGTAGTAAGTATCAGGCTTAAATTACTGTAGTAAGTATCAGGCTTAAATTACTGTAGTAAGTATCAGGCTTAAATTACTGTAGTAAGTATCAGGCTTAAATTACTGTAGTAAGTATCAGGATTAAATTACTGTAGTAAGTATCAGGCTTAAATTACTGTAGTAAGTATCAGGCTTAAATTACTGTAGTAAGTATCAGGCTTAAATTACTGTAGTAAGTATCAGGCTTAAATTACTGTAGTAAGTATCAGGCTTAAATTACTGTAGTAAGTATCAGGCTTAAATTACTGTAGTAAGTATCAGGATTAAATTACTGTAGTAAGTATCAGGCTTAAATTACTGTAGTAAGTATCAGGCTTAAATTACTGTAGTAAGTATCAGGCTTAAATTACTGTAGTAAGTATCAGGCTTAAATTACTGTAGTAAGTATCAGGCTTAAATTACTGTAGTAAGTATCAGGCTTAAATTACTGTAGTAAGTATCAGGCTTAAATTACTGTAGTAAGTATCAGGCTTAAATTACTGTAGTAAGTATCAGGATTAAATTACTGTAGTAAGTATCAGGCTTAAATTACTGTAGTAAGTATCAGGCTTAAATTACTGTAGTAAGTATCAGGCTTAAATTACTGTAGTAAGTATCAGGATTAAATTACTGTAGTAAGTATCAGGCTTAAATTACTGTAGTAAGTATCAGGGTTAAATTACTGTAGTAAGTATCAGGATTAAATTACTGTAGTAAGTATCAGGCTTAAATTACTGTAGTAAGTATCAGGGTTAAATTACTGTAGTAAGTATCAGGCTTAAATTACTGTAGTAAGTATCAGGCTTAAATTACTGTAGTAAGTATCAGGATTAAATTACTGTAGTAAGTATCAGGCTTAAATTACTGTAGTAAGTATCAGGCTTAAATTACTGTAGTAAGTATCAGGCTTAAATTACTGTAGTAAGTCTTAACTTGCACGACTAAAATATGCGCAGGACGTAATTATCTTCTCTTTTGAAGTAACGTCTGCAATTTATAAGATAAACATGCACTGTGGGATATTTCCTCGATGGTCATGCGTTCGAACACTTCCGGCCGCCTACCTCGACGTCCTGCGGGAGGTTTGGACTAAGATGTAATAATCTTCGATTCTGAAAGAACATCTGAAAAATATAAAACAAGCATACTTTATACCGCAAAGAACCCTCACATTGTATTTGTTTTTTTTTTTTTCGCCATGATTGCAGCCTAAGGACGGAAGGAGGGGTTAACGTTAGTATTAATTGATTAAAGAATATTAAAGAAAGATGAGAAGCACCCCCCACACATAGGCCTACATTTGCCGTGAGGACTATTTTGATAACCATGCTGAAAGTCCTTTATAGTTTATTTGCATCTTTGCTGCATCGTCCGTTGAGCTTCCAGCGTTTTTTATACGTCCATTTTGTTTGATGCAAATAGCCTCCTTAACAAGTATTAGGCCTAACCCTTAAAGTGCTGAGCTTCTTCTACATGCTATTAGAGCATGGAATGGGTTGCCTGAGCTAGCCAGAAAAACCAGTGACTTGGCAGAATTTAAGTCATTGGTTAATATGCATGACTAAATGCATGACGCGTAGGACGTAATCATCTTCTTTTTGAAGTAACGTCTGTATTATATAAGATAAGATAAGATGAGTGCATACAAAATGGAATTACAATCGTCGTGTTTATTGGCTAAACGACCATACGCGTCTAGAGGGCCAGTATAGCCATATCATTGGGAACTAATAGGAACCTAACGATCCACAACTGATCTTTGCATATGTGATTTCTTGGATAGTGTCAATTTGCTGCCTTAATCAGATTGACACTGCTCTCTGTGAGATGGTTCACGGTTGTTTTTTTTAAATTTGAATAAATGAAAAAGAATAAATATCGTATGAGACAACGCTATCTGAAACAATATAGGCCCTATTTCGATTATAAGAAGAAAAAAAAAGACGAATTCGTCTCTCTCTATATATGTAGGTCTATCGAGCTATATATACTGTCACTTTAAAAAAAAAATCTGCCTAAAAAAAAGGCGCATATAATTCTTCAATTTTTCTTTGCTGTTTTTCAAGCAAATCGTAGGGGCGGAAACATGAGCAGTCAGAGCAGCCCATTTGGTGCCGGCCCAACTGCCATTTGCCCCTATTCCTCTAATACAGTAGAACGTCGTTTATTCGGACGTCAGATAACCCGACTGTTTTTTCACAGTACGGTATCTTAGTGGTCTTGCTGATGTGCAGCGAAAGATCGGTGATTATTTCTCTCAATAATGGTAGATAGGCTACTATGAATAACGCTTTCTTCACCTATAGGCTATATTTTACTTGAAATTTATATTAATTTACGTAAGACGCGATACCCATTTATGAATTTTCTTTATATTGTTGGTGAAATGGACCGTTTATTACATTCCGCATTCGCTTATCGATCGATTATCTGGACAGATCCCTTCCCAAATGATCCGAATTCCGGATAATCGACTATCTAGTGTAGCCAGTCCACCCCTGGTTGTAATAATGACCAGCGCGCTCTACATATCCCCGTAGTCTATTATGATAACTAAGCGTCATTCAGTCGCATTTTGAACTAATAATTTACATGGTGGGTAGTGGACAGAGGCCATAATTTCAACAGCTGGTTTACCGGAGTGTAACCTTGTCGCAGGCTCACAAGTAAGCCTACTAGTAGCCACATGTGAGTGCTGAGCGGAGACAAAGGTTAATGATGAGCTGCTCAAGGAGCCCCACTGCACAGTTAAGAGGTGGGCTACTCCACCTAAGTAAACATCTTTAGTCGATATCTATAGAGACAAACTGTGTTGATTAAAATTACTTCCCTATTGAGTCGGGACAGAATCTGCTGTGGGCTGTGGCTATCCAGTAACCTAACAATCATAATTAAGTTTAA
This sequence comes from Biomphalaria sudanica, assembly GCA_036873155.1. Lineage (NCBI taxonomy): Eukaryota > Metazoa > Mollusca > Gastropoda > Planorbidae > Biomphalaria > Biomphalaria sudanica. The sequence continues at coordinate 145,896 of JAZGLO010003787.1, read as the reverse complement.
TTTCTCATGTTATAAAAATTGTCCGCTGCATCATCAACTACTTAGACGACTTCAAAACGAAGTTGTTACGTGCCACCGGTACAACAAGCATAATCATAGCAGAAGACATACATTACCCGCTAACACTTTCATGTTGATTGATTCAATGATGTCACTGACGATGGGAAACGCTCTTTCCAAATAAGGAATACCATAAAACCTTTAAATATATGTAGTCCAAATAAATAATACATTTTAAAATAAAATATGTTATTTTTTAATAAAGCACTGTCAAAAACAGTTTTTTAAATAAGAAATACACAAAACGTTATTATTTTTCTTAATTCAGACCGTTAATAAAAAAGCATCAATGTGAAAAACTAGGTCTGTCTGTGTCTATCAGTCTATACTGAGTATAGCTTGTAGCCTATTTATCAAATAAATAAATATATAAATTAGAACACGTTTAGTGCAAGACCAACATTATAATATTTAAATCTAATTAGTTTTTTAGAATTTTTAATACACACTAGAAGATTTATTTATATTAATAAGTCTAAATAAGTGTGAATATGCATAAATTATAATTTTCAATAAAGCTAACTATTTTTTCAATGGTACAGGATAGTGTAAAAATATTGGAAGTTTTACGGTAAAATGTCAGCGCTTTCTACGCATGCTCCGCATAAATGAAAATAAGGAATAATAATATGGCGATCGTTTAGACGCAAAGACAATTTTTCTGAAATGGCTACTCAAAAGCCAGGCGAATGGGTGAATTCGCTGATTGCAAGATTCGATGCACAGGTAGTAATTGTTTATAGGTATATGCATTACAACTGGGTGTATTGATAAATATCATTGTCGTCGCGCATTTTCCATTTTGGTTGACCTCGTCTGGGTTGGGCCTCGAAATAAATAAAACTTATTAAAACTTCAGTTTTGAGCTTAGTTAGGAGATAATGCAATCTTCAGTGATTTCAATAGACAGAAAACACAGTACAGGGTAACTGTGCAATGAAGCAATGGTTACTGTATGTATGGTAAGTATTGGCAAACAGTAACACTAAAACAGACTGTACAGTTCATGAATTATGAGAGCCTGTTGGAATTATGAATGAACTTATGAAGTCTGCATCTACTTAATTTTAATCTATCTAGAGACACCAGAGGCAGAGCCAGAGTAGAATTTTAAGAGATAGACTTAAATCTAAATAATAATATAGACTAACTATAGATACTTTAAATGGGAGTATAGAGTAAAGGATGTTACTTGGTTTCGTTTTGCTTATCGGTCACCTTACTGTATTATTAAATCTTCTTTATTTGAATGTTTACTACCCAAATTCCTCATAAATATTGTGCATGCACCAATTTGTCACACTTCTGACATGTGCAGCTCCCTTTTTCATTGAGAGAAAGTAATTTTATCTGGGGTCAAAGTAGACTACTGTAAAACTGACCTTTTTTTTCCCAAGGGGAAGGAGATAGGGTCTGGTGTTAACACAATTTTTAAGCCCCTAGATTGGCCTAGATGCATTAGCCACTTAAAACCAATATATATATTTCTCCTCCTCTTCTCCCCCGTAACAGAGATTATGATTTTTTCCCCTAGCACGACCAGCTAGGCTATCTATCTTCCGCAGCTTCCCATCAAAACTGGCTTGCATACCACTCAGTCCATGCAGAATGTGAACAGATATATCTCTATTTAACTATTTAACTCTATTTATGTAAAATCGCACTTCTCTCTTAATTTTCTAGCAAAAACTTTAGAAAATCTATTTCTTATCTTCTTATCTTATATAATACAGACGTTACTTCAAAAAAGAAGATGATTACGTCCTACGCGTCATGCATTTAGTCATGCATATTAACCAATGACTTAAATTCTGCCAAGTCACTGGTTTTTCTGGCTAGCTCAGGCAACCCATTCCATGCTCTAATAGCACTTGGGAAGAAGGAGTATTTGTACAAATTTGTCCTAGCATATGGGACGAGGAATGTGCCTTTATTTTTGTGTCTTTCAGAGTATTTTATTAAATTTTGTTTTTGTATTTGAAGATTATGGTTCAGTGTTTTATGTATAATTGCTACTTTACTTTTGAGTCTTCTGTCCTGAAGGCTTTCTAAATTTAGTGATTTTACTAATGGTGTTACCCTAGTCAAATGTGAATATTTGTTTGTTATGAATCTCACTGCTCTATTTTGTGTTTGTTCCAGTTTCTTAATGTTTTCTTGAGTTGAGGGGTCCCACACGGTGGATGCATATTCTATTATTGGCCTAACCAAGGTTAAATAACATTTTAGTTTTATGTTCTTATTTGATTTATAAAAATTTCTTTTAATAAACCCTAATGCTTTGTTGGATTTTTTTATAGTTTCATCAATATGTGTATTCCATGACAGTTTTTCATTTTCTATAACACCTAGGTATTTTGAGTTTTTAGTCTGTGTTACTGGTTTGCCATGAATAAGATAAGTGGAATTAATTTGTTTTAGTTTTTTTGTTACTCTTAACAACTGACATTTTTCTGGGTGGAAAGACATGCTCCAATTTGATTCCCATTTCTGTAATTCATCTAATTCTCTTTGTAAAATATCTGTGTCTTGTTTTGTTTTTATTGTTCTATATATTATGCAATCGTCTGCAAATAATCTGACTTTTGTTCCTGAACTAATGCAATTTGGTAAATCATTTATGTAAATTAAAAATAGTAGTGGACCCAAGACTGTTCCTTGAGGTACACCTGAGTTTACTGTTATTGGTGTTGATTTAGAGCCATTTATTATTACAGTTTGTTCTCTCCCTATCAGAAAATCTTTAATCCACTGATGCAGTGGACCGTTAATGCCGAAATATTTTAATTTTTTAAGCAAACTATGGTGGTGAACTTTGTCAAAAGCCTTGGAAAAATCTAGTAAGATAGCATCTATTTGTTCACTATTATCTAAACCTTTTGAAAAATCAGAAATTAGTCCTATTAGTTGTGTTTCACATGATCTATACTTCCTAAAGCCATGTTGGTATGGGGTGAGGACATTATGTTTGTCTAAGTGGTTTATGATGTTGCTACATATTATGTGTTCTAGGATTTTACATGTGATGCTGGTAAGTGATACTGGTCTGTAGTTTCCAGGATCAGATTTTTCTCCTTTTTTAAATAAGGGGGTGAAATTAGCTTCTTTCCAGTCCTTTGGTACTCTGCCCTGGTTAAGCGATGCCTGAAAGAGTATTTTGTAATTGTTTAGGATGTTTGCTTTAGTTTCATTATCATCATGTATTATGTTATGTTCATCTTTTAATGGCGCTATGCCTGTTGTTTCCATTTTCTTAGACTTAATGTATGACCATAGGTTTTTGTTGTTATCTTTAGATATTACATTGTTTATGTATTCACTCTGCAGCTGTCTGCTTACTTTTTGGGTTAGGTGTTTAATTTTTATATACTTTTTGTAAACTCTTTCTGCCTTGGTTTCTTTAAATTTTCTATATAGGTTTTCCTTCTGTTTACAAAGCTTCTTTAATCTATTATTAAACCAGCATTTATTTATTTTGTTTGATGTGTATTTAGTTGGTATATGATTTTCTATAATGCTTTTAAGATGGTTTTTAATGAAATTCCAGAGGTCATCGACTGGTTGGTTAATGTCTTTTTCTAATAAAAATGTTTGTTGAAAGTTTAATGCAGCTTGGTGTAGTTGTGTTAGGTTACATTTATTCCAGAGTAAGATTTTTCTTTTGGGTTTTGTATTGGCTACTGCTTTTATCTGACTGTGTATTTTTATGATCTCATGGTCTGATAGACCAGGGATAATATCATAATCAACTACTAATCCAGGTCTGTTGGTTAAGAAGAGATCTAATGTGTTGTTTAATCTAGTTGGCTTTTTAATGATTTGATCTAAACTTAAACTTAAATCTATTACTTCTAAATAGACATAGAAACATAAATTTCACAACCCAGACTCTCCTTTCCCACTTCAACATGTAAATAGGGGGTGGCCAAGAAGTTTTACCTTTTCTGAATTTAATAAGAAAACATATCGTCATATGACGGGAGTCATCAAAGGGAAATAACTTGACACAGTAAAGAAGGGGAAATATACAATTTTTTTTTTTTTTTTTAAAAACTATTGTATAAACAAATTTGTTGTTTGTCATAATAATAAAGTACAAAATGTATATATATTTATTTAAGTTATATTTATGTATGTATTCTTGTGTGGGTTTGTTACGTTTCACTAATAAAAAAAATTCATAAAACATAAAATTTATAAAAAAAAGCTAATATGATGGATGCAAAAAGTATAACCATTTTTTTAAAACCATTTAATAGGCAACAAATATATATTCAAATGTTATGACTCTTGAGTGCATAATGTTTTTCAATGATTAATTGTCATCAAAAGGCGGCTGAAAAAACAGTCACAGTAGCAATATCAATGTAGACCTCGAGCCTACAATTATTGATCGACCAGGTTTGCTAAAGGCCTTTGTGTGAAACATCAACATGCACTGAGCATGTGCTAAGTATATATGCACTTCTATGTTATGTGTGGTCTAAGAGATTGTCAAAATCAGTAGAAAGTATGAAGCCTCCTCCCCTTTCCTTTTTTCCATGTCCCCTAAGCTTACCAGAAGAGTGGAGACGCTCTAAAAAAAAAGGTGAAAGAGAGCTGGAGACTAGCGATTATTGATCGACCAGTTACTGGTACCTAAAAGGCTAAGGTGAGACAGGCATACACTGCATTAGTGGAGTTGTGCTGTGGAAAAAAAAATGCCTGTAGAGACAATAAGGTAGAGTAGAGAGAAGACTCCTCCTCCTCTCCCTCGTAACAGAGATTATGATTTTTTCCCCTAGCACGACCAGCTAGGCTAGGCCCAAAGTAGTAACCTTGATGTGATGTCAGTTACAAGCCGAGAATGAAAGCGTGGGAAAAATGACAATGTGTCGTTGCGCTAATGTACAAAAAAAATAAAATTACGGATGAAATTTCTTAATAATAACGTTTTATCTATATTTCCTTTGATGTGGCTGATACATCTCCAAACCGGCCTACATTTTTTACAGGGAAATAAATCATGTTGAAAACTGGTACGCAACAGAAAACCGACCCTAACCCTCTTCACATCAGATTTAATTTTAACTATGTGTAGTGATACATTACAAAATAGCTATTTTTATAGACAAAAGGATGACGAATTCATTGAAACTCTGTTTTTTCATAGGTCAGACCATTATGGAGTTATGAATTTTGAAACTTAAAAATGGCTGAAGATTGGCTTAGTGTGGCTGATAAACATCTTTTACTCTAGTATTAGTATTATTCAGTGCTTTTTTTTTTGTACAAAAAAAATAGGTGCCGGTACTCAGTGATGGATTGGCTAACGTTTAACTAGATCTACTAAAAAATTAATAAAAAATGTTAAAATGCAAAAAAAAGTAATAATTTTTTCAGCAGATTGAAAAAGGTACCTGTGCCTACCGTCAGAAAAAAGCACTGGTATTATTATTATGCTGAGTCTAGTTCAATATAGAATCTACTTTATATAGAAGTACCCAGAGAGATTTAGAATCTTGAGTATTGATCTACTACTACTTACATTTACACTACACTGTCTACACCAAGATCATGGCAGATGATGCAGATCTATTCTTATTCTAGAGTTCTAGACTTGATTAGAGGAATAGAGAATCTATTATCTAGACTCAAGTAAAAGTATTGAGACTATTCCTATTGCCAGTATTATGAGCATACTGAGTTTATAGAAATTGTAACAAATGTGAAGCTAAGTGCTGAAACAATGAATGATGCATACATCATAATACTAGCATTAGCCACCGGCTATGCCAGTTGATTGCTGCTAGGAAAAATTTTTCCAACATAGACTTGATTTGGAAAGACCCCCTTCTGAATGTGCTGCCGACACATACAGGCTCTTATATTTTGGCCTCATTTTTTTAGTAGCACTTTTACTAATTCCCCCTCCCCCGCAACGAAAAGTTAGTCCTTCGTACACATTCCCATTCCCCTTTCTACATTTATCTTGGTATTTTGTTCTCTAAATAAAAAGAAATATCAATTTGGTTTTATTAATTGTAATCGTTTATTTGACCCCCTTTTCAATGACAATAGATCTAGAATCTAGATTTTCAGTGCTATTAGGATTTTAGTTGTTCTTTTTTTTTTTTTGACAGTGGTACAGAATACCATTCCTGCTCTGCCATGCCAAAATCTTAAATATTACAGCAACATGGGTAGGGCAAATAGTCCATTCTTTTACTCATCCACATGGTAGTTCAGCTCATGTTTGATCCGAAAATGCCTGTTGAAATGAAAGATTTAGAAGAAAAACATTTTTAAATACATAACATTGGATGTGGTTTGTAGGGTGTTAGTCATGGAAACAAATTTTGCTGAGGGGAAACACTTTTGCCATACTTATTCCACCTCTCTATGACATCAGATTTGAACTTTATATAGTGAACCATTACAAAAGCACATCTATACTATAAATCTATTATTAGTCATATTAGTATTAATTTTAGTATAAAAGTAACATATAGTATGTAACTTTATTGGATCTGCTTTATAGATCTATATTGGTTTTTCTTTTGTATAGGTTACTTATGACTATCACTCAAAAATGTGCAATGTTTTAATGCTGAATGTGCCTTGTACTCAAAGAGTTTATAATCAGTCAAAATTTATTAGTAACTGTCATTTTTAAAATATAATTTATGAAATGCAAAGAGATTGTTAGCATTTCTCATGTAATTCTCCAGTGTTTGTAAATGTAATTATTTATTTACTAAATGTTTGAAATAAATGTGTGTCCACTATTATCCTATGTTTCTATCTTCTGCAGCTTCCCATCAAAACTGGCTTGCATACCACTCAGTCCATGCAGAATGTGAAGCAAAACAAAGAATGTCTAGTCAATGTCAGTAAATACAAGTTTTCCCTGGTCATTAATGGCCTGACCAAGACTTTGCAAAGCGTTCTTCAGTTTGTAAGCAAATATTTTAAAACAATTTGTGACGTTGTTGTTTATAATGCACTTCTTTTTATTTGCTGTACTCACTGTTTGTTATGAATTTTGTATAACTATTCACTGTTTAGCCCTGGCCCTCTCAAATTTTACCCTGTAATATTTAGCTGAAGGGATGTAGTTCTCAAGCAACTAATTCCAATAAGAATTTATTTTAAACTACCAGTAAATATTTGAAATAAACTGTGATTTAATCAGTAATGGTAATGTTTTATTACAGTATCAACACTATGCCCCACTGCTTATGTGCCTGACCAATGATTGTCAAAGTCATCTTTGTATTTGATGGAAGTGATAACTGAATCATGCTTATTCATGATCTAAATAGAATCTACATTACTACTTTAATTTTTCTCATTTAAGTTTCTATTTTGTCAAGCTTTTTTTACCTTTACTAGGGGCACCTTGCAAGATTTGTTGACTGTTTTTCTCCATTCTCTCTGTCTTTTGCCTTAGATAAAACCTCTTTCAATGGCAGGCCCGTCCATTCTTTTATGTTGTCTTCACATCGCTTTCTCTGTCTGGCTCTTCTTCTTTTTCCTGGTGTTGTTCCCTAAAGGAAGGTCCTTGCAAGCCCCGAAGACCTTGTAATATGGCCATAGATTTTTTGCTTGCTTTTTTCACAATAGTTAGCAGGTCTTTGTGGGGTCCAGTCACTGTAGTGACTCTGTCTCTAATCTCTTGGTTTGTGATGCTTCTTTAAATGTAATACTAGAATTCTTCTGTAGCATCTGAATTCCATTGTTAGGAACCTCCTCTCTAGCTCTGCAGTCAGGTTAGCAATTTATTTTGATCATCAACAAAAAAAGATTATCTTTATGTGGAGAACCAATGCAAAATAATAATGCAGGCTGTTGCAAAACCATAATTTTTGTTATTGTCAGAGAATCTACCCAGTTTTGCATAACTTGTTTCAGACTAATTCTTGTTGTTTAATTAAAATGTATAATAATTTTCAAGCATATTATATAGTTTTTACTAATGGGTATAGTTTTTTTCCCCATTATTTTACATATAACACAAATTCACCTCAAATCATTATAATCATAAGAGATTAGTTGCTACAGGGATTGTTAAGAAATAACAGTAAGCCTTGTTGATATGTTATTTTATTGCCGCAATCTCACCTGCAATCTTTTATCCAGCAGAAAGTGAATAGGCCAGAAGCTGAAAGGAACTATTTAGAATCTCAGCTTATTATTCTGGACACTTTGAAACAGGTCTTAAATTCAGTGAGTACATTTTTTATACTAGGTCAAATAATATTTTAATCAGCTTTTTAAACTGATTTTTTCAAGACTACAAAATGAAATATTAAATTTTGAAATGCTTAGCACTCCATATTTACTTAATATTAAGTTTTTATAGAAACAAATAAAACTATGTATTCACTTTATCTCAAATTCTTTGACTTCTAAAATGACCATGTACAGTTTGTCTTTAGTCTCCTCTAAGAGGAGTAAATGGAATAGACCTTTTTTTTTTTTTTTGAAATGAATTGCTTTGTTACTTTTTTAAAACATGACATAAAACAATCAGTATAATATGAGACTTATTTAAAAAAGGAGGGAAGTGTGAAAGATAAACAAATAATGGTCTTAAAGTTGCTTATACATTTCCATGGTTCAAGTAATCTGTTGTTTTAGAAAATTGTTGACTACATTGTTATCATATGTATCAAAAGAAATGTTGTTTGGAAATTGTTTACTATATTTTTACCATGTTTCAACCGAAATGTTGTTTGGAAATTAATGTTTTTAAATGCCTTGTTTATTCCCAGCAACCCAAAGACACATCAAGAATGGATGAAACAATGTATGTCAAGTTATTGCTGCCAGAGATCTGCAAGGTAATGAAGCCAACAAAGTGTATTTTTTTTTTGTTTCTTAGTTGTTGTTTTTTTAAGTTAAAACATTACAATATTGATTCTGTTTCATCCCTAAATTCACAGTTTCTAAACCAGCAGACAGAAAACAACCCCCAGTTAAAGGCTCTGGCTTCAGAAGTTCTCTTTGCATTGAGCCTGAACAACTTCACAGCTGTGTTCAATAAAATCTCTGCCAAGTATGTAGTGAAAACATAGGCATTTGTTTTTTTTTGGAAGATTTATTCAAAGAATTGTGTGCTATGTTTGTAATTTGTCTCACTTTTAACCCATTAGCTCCTTCTGCAGTTTTTGTTCTAAACCGTTGTAGAACGTTTATAAATCCCCTATTCAATATACTTGCTTTAAACTTTTTAAAAAGAAGATTTCTTCTAGTCTCCTTGCAAACGTGATTACAATCGTTTTGGAGATTACCGATTCTATTTTTAATAAAATCAGGATGATTTTTATTGCTTTAAAATAATTTTTCAAACGAACAGGTCCATAGCCCCAGTGTATAAGCCCCCCCACATAGAAAAATTGATATTTTTTAAGCATTTTAATTTTTTAAGGGTATTAAAAGTATATTGTTTTTTTTTTGTTTTTTAAGTTGTTTATTTGTTTATAAGTATTAGATCTTAAATTTGATAATTTTTTCAAAATAATTATTTTTTAGGATTTTTAAAAATTCGGAGTTATCCCTCTTTGCTTGGAGCCTAGGAAGAGTTTTTCTTAACCGGAAATTGGAGCTATGGGTTAAATAAAGAAAATGAGGCACTGGCGTGGTGGCTGAGCGTAAAAATGCTTGGCTTCCGAACCGGGATCCCAGATTTGAATCCTGGTGAAGATTGGGATTTTTAATTTGGGGATTTTTTGGCGTCTAACCAGTTGTAATGAGTGTCCGACATTTTTAAGTTGGGGGAAAAGTAAAGGCGGTTGGTCATTGTGCCGGCCGCATGACACCTGCGTTAACCATAGGCTACAGAAACAGATGATCTTTACATCATCTGAAGGTCTAAAAGGGGAACTTTCCTTTTTTTTTAACCAAAGGAAGAAAACAAAACAACTAGTCTCACCGGCTTTTTATTCAACTCTTCCATCACCGCCACAGCCAATTAGATTTCTTAAATTTTTTCTTACCTTGTCTACTATCATTTTTTTTTTATAGAAAGAATGTTTTGTCTACTACTTTATATATTTTATGCCAGATTTGTTGCACTTTTTACTACTTAAAGTATTTATGCTAAATCGGTTGTCCTATCTATTATTTGTTTTATAATTTGTTATCCGGTCTCTAACATGGTGTGTTTTTATATAGATTGGCCGCCCTTTCTTCTTCATGAATTTTGTTAAATTGGTTGCCCTATCAATGACTGGATGCATTTTCTTTTTAGATTGGTTGCCCTGTCTCAGGTGGAAGAAACAACAGATTTATCAGACCTTGAACTCATTCAGCATATGAATATGGATCTCTCTAGACTGACAAAGTTGCTCAATGGTGAATTAGATTTTATGTAGCATCTTTTGGTTTAATTTAATTTAACAGCATATGTTTATTGTTTTAGAAAATTGTAAAAATAAATATTATTTAATAAAAAAAAACACCACCAAATTTTATGTAAAAAAAAAATATTTAAATATTTAGTAAAATGTAGACCTTACTAGCCAAGTTTTCCAGATAATGAAACATAAATATCATTATCAGTGACAACATACATTTATCATGTGACCATATTTTGTTTAGATCTAAAGATGTAGTGTGTATTTTTGAGAGCACTGCACTTTTGTTCACCCTTTAGTCTATACAGATGATGCTTAGTAGTTTATTTTGGCAGAAGTTGTGTCCAAGTTTAAGATGCTCAAATCTCGACCTGTCATCATCACACTAGGGCAAAACCTTGAGAAGGTAACACATTTCTTACGTTAGTATAGATCAGTGTTCCCCAAACTGAGTTTACACTGACACTCCATGAGGCCTGAGTAGGTATGTCTGTGAACTATTGGAGTAATGAAAGTAATTAACTAGTAGCCTAGCAGGAGTAGTGATTATTACTTTTGAAAAACAAATATCAAAGCTTTAAAAAAAAAAGCATAGTGTTCTGCTAAATTTTCCATATATGACACCAGTTCACTTAGAGAAAAAGTTTGTGGAACATTGGTTTAGAGAATTATATGTGTAGAGTGTTTTTTTGTGCCATGCAAAATGTATATTTTTTAAATTTTTAGTCTAAATATATTTTTGGGGTTGAAAATTATTTTTTGAATTTAACAAAATATTAATTTTGTTTAATGAAGAGATGTACAAATGTTCAGTGTGTGTGTGTGTATATGTGTGTATGCCAGATGTAATTGTAATACTAATGTTCAGTTACTATTCATTTCCATTCAGGCAATATGGAACTGGATGGATAATTACCCTACTGAATTTACTGAACTCCACAAGAAGCCAAATGATGAGTTACAAGGTATTTTTTTTTTAATGATGAGCTATTCTAATTTATTGATATATGTTTAAAATGTAATTTCATAAATAAATTGTCCTCAGGCTAAACCAGAAAATAAACCTGAGCTTTATTCAGTCCATTTCAGATTATAGTCTTATTGGAAAGATTGATGTCATCTGAACTGTTCCCTTTAATTTAGCTTTTTATAGATATATTAATGAAATAACCATTCAGTTTATTGGATTGACTGAAAATCTTCATCTTACATAAATTACTTATTTTTAACCAGTTTTTGTTTTTCATGATAATCATAAATATGTAGTTAAACAAGCTTGAGGTTTATTAGATCTATTTATGTTATTAAACCTTTAATGATCTCATAACAGATTGCTGTGACAAATTATTTGATCATCTTAATGTACTGACTGAGGGATCCAGACGACGAGTCCAGATCTGGCCATTGCAGATGATGCTTCTCATCTTATGTCCTGTAAGTGTACTTTCTTTGCAAGTGTACATCTCATGTCCTGTAACTGTACCTTCTTTGCAAGTGTACATCTCATGTCCTGTAACTGTACCTCTTTGCAAGTGTACATCTCATGTCCTGCAAGTGTACTTTAAGTGTACATCTCATGTCCTGTAAGTGTACTTTAAGTGTACATCTCATGTCCTGTAAGTGTACTTTAAGTGTACATCTCATGTCCTGTAAGAGTACTTTAAGTGTACATCTCATGTCCTGTAAGTGTACTTTAAGTGTACATCTCATGTCCTGTAAGTGTACTTTAAGTGTACATCTCATGTCCTGTAAGAGTACTTTAAGTGTACATCTCATGTCCTGTAAGTGTACTTTAAGTGTACATCTCATGTCCTATAAGTGGACTTTAAGTGTACATCTCATGTCCTGTAAGTGTACTTTAAGTGTACATCTCATGTCCTGTAAGTGTACTTTAAGTGTACATCTCATGTCCTGTAAGTGTACTTTAAGTGTACATCTCATGTCCTGTAAGTGTACTTTAAGTGTACATCTCATGTCCTGTAAGTGTACTTTAAGTGTACATCTCATGTCCTGTAAGTATACTTTTAAGTGTACATCTTACTAATGAGAGAGGAGGAAAAAAAAACGTGTACCTTCCCTTAAAACCTCTATTACACATTTCTGTGAGTGTAAAATGATGTTATCAGAGGCCATCAAGCACCAAACTGCTGGTAGACATCTAATCCACAGTAGGCTTCATATATCTGAACTAATAAAACTTCAACTAACTCGAATAACTTCCTTGTGAACAATACTAAATATAACTTTTATTATAATATAGACAAAATCTAGTTGATATGAGGTACAATTAAAGTACTAGACTTTAGTAATAATAGTTTCTAACAAAATCTAACTCACTACCATAACACACAACCTTTCAGTGTCACGTTCTGTAGTCGTCTGTCCTAACAAAGACCAATGATGACATTACCACCCATTTTACATCGTTCAGAACAAATCATTAACTTTTTCCCACTGTCACTGTAGAAACACACACACACTCCATAACACCATTGGGACCTAGTTTCTTCCTCCCAACACACCTACAGTTTTATGATTTTTGAAATATTTTTCCTCTGGCACAATTTATTTTTCATACTAGATAAAATATACAGCTCAGCAAAGTCATTCCACAGGAAGCATTGTTTTGTGGATGTTGTTTATAGCTTTGGTGCTAGATTAAGATTTGTGTACACATTAAAACAGCAGCACAAGGCCTACAAGTTGAATGGAAAAATTCAAGTTACTTAACAGACTTTGTTCCTAGATGAAAATATGTTGTGGTTGTTGCAGAAATTTTGGAATAAAATTGTCTATGTTTTTGATGAACAAATTATTGTCCTCTGTATGTATAAATTAATCATTAATCTCATCTCATTTGTCATGTTAATGTATTGGTCTTAATGGCCAGCTTAGGCAGCTAATTATTTTTTTATAATCCATTCATCCATCCCAGTGGTGCTACAACCCATGGAGGGCTCTGGTCTACTTCAACACATCCCTCCATTCAGATCTCTCCTTGGCCTTTCCTCTCCACGTCCTAACCCCAAGCTGTTGTATATCTGCCTCCACATCATCAATCCATCACATTTGGGGTATGCTTTTGGGTCACTGCCTTTTGGTATTTGCCTGTATACAATTTTCGCTCCTTTGTTCTCTGACATTCTTTCAAGGTAACCTGCCCAATGTAGTCTGTTCTTTTTTATTTCCATCACTATCAGAAGGTCTTTTTTATTTTTTTTGAATGCCAGTATTTTTTTGTTTTGCTAAATACATTTTGAAAGGTTGTCCAGAAATGAAAATTAAGATGTTTCAACCCAAACCAATGGAATGGAAGCAGGCAAGGTTCAATTTTGGACCATCATGACCTTAGTCTGAAGCGCACACCACATGACCAGTCAGCCATCCATTTTATGTTTTTCTTTTTATTCTGTTTATAAATTATGGTTTAGTATTTTGTGTTCTGGTATCTAGTGGACTGCCATCTGGTACAAATGTTTTAGTTTTTGTTCAACAGAAAATTTTAGAGGAGATAAACAATGCTGAAACTGGTGCTCCTTGTTCACAACAGTATTTAAAAAAGGTTGGTCACATACATTTGCTTTTTTGTGTTCTTAAATTGTCCAGTCTTTTAGTACAGGTATAGTCTTTTTTTTTTAATGAAGAGAGGTTTTATATACACTTTATTTGTATTCACTTTTGTTTAAATCATCTAGGGACTCCGTTGTATTTTTTTAAATATGTGTAGCATCGTAAAGCTTATTAATTAATTGAATGTTACATTTGTTTTTAGAAATCCTTCATTGATGAGGTCAAAAAGGCCATCTCCAATCACCACAGCAGTAACAAGCAGCTAACAGAGGGAGCAGCGGTCACATGTGTTAGGTTATGTAAAGCCTCATCTTATATCCCGATCAATGACAGGCTGAATGTTGTCTTCTCTCTAGTCCAATCAGTTATTAATGATCTTAAAGTAAGTCCTGTTTAGAGCTTCTGTTTTACTGATTTGTTTGATGTAATAAGGGACAAACAAATAACACTCTGCTATTCACTTTGTATTTTGAGTGTATAAGTTGTTAGAAATAAATGAATGTTATGTCCAACCTTGTTAAATTTGAAGTTTCATAACATTCTCTTGTTTCTGTTTCATTGTGGGATAAAACCAAATATAAATTAGGCAAATATCCAGTTTAAAATGTTGATATAACAAGATTGAACAAAAGCAAGTCAATCCTAAATAAATAAAAAGTAACAAACATACTGTGGTAAGATGCTTAGCTTGAAGTTAGTGGAGTGATGACTGAAGATTGACTTATTGAATTTAGAAACACCAAATCTGGGTCAAGGATCTTATAAACAATACTGCTCAGGGCCATACTTTGTTACTACACTAAATTCAAGCTAAGATCTTGGTGTTGCTGACTTGAGTGAAATGACCATATAAAAGCAACACTCAGGTACGATAGTTATTGAGAAAGACGGTGAAGGAAATCTGAAAAGCATAGATAAGCTTCAGTAACGGCTTGAACCACAGACCTTCAAACTGGCCACATCTAGCAGTGACCAGGAACCAGGCTAACATTCAGGTGCCAACAAAAGAACTTGATTAATAGTGTTACCTGGACTCCTCCCCCCCCGGTCAGGTGAAAGAGACGAGGTAGAAATTAAGATTATTATATTCAATCAAGTAGCTCCTAATGCATCACATTACGCAAGAAATGTACCACTAGAGGTGATCTTTTCTTAACCTCCACATTTTCTTGATCTCTCAACAGACTCTCTTGTTTAACCCAATGGCCAACAGCAAGCTGTTCCTGAAGGGTCCTGGTGTTGGCACTCAAGACTATGACTTGTATATTGATTGCTTTGTAAGCTGTTTCAGGATCACACCCCACAACAATGATGTCTTAAAAGTTTGCTTGAACCCTGCATCCCCCTCCATGTACCACTATGTTCTAGTCAATGCTCTACATAGAATCATCACACAGGTCAGTTGTCAAGAACAAGTTTCATAATCATAACATGTAGTCAACTATTTTTGTTGTCTCTATGACTCTTTTTCACTTCAAAATATATTCACACACCACCCTTTTTTTCACCCTTTACAACACCATGATACTTTACATTAAGGTACACAACAAATCAGTAGAAATAATACAATACAAAAATGTTGCTGTTTTTAACTTTCTTAATTCTTTCTCTCTGGAAGGAAACTCAGTCAGTTTTTAACTGGCCTTCTCTGTTGGATCAACACTCCCTTCGTCAGTACCTTAAAAGGCGGTAGGAGCTAGTCCTTTAATAGAAAATAAATCAAAAACAAAAAGTTATACTTCATGATTCCCACTAATTCATGTCACAAACCATGATGTGACAGATCATAATCTTAAATAGAATTTGAGCTAAAAATATCAAGTCTTACATCATGTCTTTCCTTATTAAATGACATTTAATACATTTAATGAACTCTTTTTATTTAAATCTTTTTTTTTATGTTAATCCTTTGCTCTACATAAAGAAAGAAACAATGACATTGGGATTCTGGTGAGCTACATATTGATGGATGATTTTCTTATATAAGGGGGAAAAAAGCTATTATGTTAAGCTATTTTACTTCACAGCAGAGTCCCTAGCACAAAGACAAACAAATACTATGTGAAAATAATACAACATACAATGAAGTAGACATCTATATTGAATTATTTATGTTTATGGGGATGGGTTTGTTTTCTTTGTCTTGTTAGTCTTTTAAATTCATTCATGTATTTTCATTAGCCTCGCTTGCCATGGTGGCCACACATCAGTCTGATCTACAGCAAGGCCGGAGAGTTGAGAAACATGTTTAGTGACACTGTCACCAAAGTTACCCAAGGCTTTAGCAGTCATAGCTGTCCAAAGGTATACAGTCATTGATGTTTAAATTTACTGTCCTAAGTTATATTATGCTTAGTTGTAGATACGAACATTTCAAGAAAGTTCAAGATATTTATACATAGATACAAAAAAATTAATATTTCATTTCTCATTATATCATTTAATTGCTTAAATAAAGAAAAAAAAGTTTCCTTTTTGAGACTTAAGATATATATTTACCAGGTCAGTTACGGTTTAAAGCTTAGTCTTCACTAGGATAAATGTATGACCCTTTGTTTGTCAACCAACCAATTTATTTATTCTGCCAGCATATCTATTTTTAGTATAACATTTTGAAACTAGCATTGTCAAATTGTAATGTAATGTGATGTAATTGTCTATTTGGATATAGAGTACAGTAAAGTTGGCAACATTTAAACTAAACAAAACAACAGATGAGGTGCTGACATCATACAAGTATATTTTGTTGTGGCTGGTCAAATTGATCCATGCTGACCCTCACTTGATGTTACATGTAAGCTGTTCATATTTATATTCTATTTTTTATCATCATATTAATAACTTGTGTACTTCTTAAGTCATTTAAATAACCATTAATAATCATAGAAACCATTTTTTAAAAATCTAATTACTGTTATACATCTCTGAAATTTTTTATAGAAACTTGTTCTTTTGATGATCTATTAATACTTTTTAAATGTATGTGAATTGTTTTAGAGCCAGGGTAAGCAAGGTCATGAAATCCAACACAGCACCCTTGACCTTATCACAAGTCTTGTTTCATTAGTGCACCAGCAGTGGATGCCTGATGTGGCACAAAAAGCTATGGAGGTTAGAGACATTGGTGTTATTTACTTCAAAACTGTCAATGTACAGTCTCATGGTCAAAGACTTAGATGTTATCTAGTTTAAAATTAATGTACAATCTCATGGCTAGAGACATAGATGTTATCTAGTTTAAAACTAATGTACAGTCTCATGGCTAGAGACATAGATGTTATCTAGTTTAAAACTAATGTACAATCTCATTGCTAGAGACATAGATGTTATCTAGTTTAAAACTAATGTACAATCTCATGGCTAGAGACATAGATGTTATCTAGTTTAAAACTAATGTACAGTCTCATGGCTAGAGACATAGATGTTATCTAGTTTAAAACTAATGTACAATCTCATGGCTAGAGACATAGATGTTGTCTAGTTTAAAACTAATGTACAATCTCATGGCTAGAGACATAGATGTTGTCTAGTTTAAAACTAATGTACGATCTCATGGCTAGAGACATAGATGTTGTCTAGTTTAAAACTGTCACTCCAGAATCTATAATCTATATATACACTTTGTTTTGTTTCTAGGCTTTGTTGTGTTTGCATCAACCAGAAAATATTGAACTCTGGAACCCTGAGGCTCCAATCAATACATTCTGGGATATAAGGTAATTCATATCTCACAGTTCCTAGTGGAATATTTTGTTGGGATTAAAAAAAAAAAAAGAACAAATGGTTCTCAACTGTATTTGTTTATCAGCTCACAGGTACTGTTCTATATATCCCAACGCTTGATCCAGCATCAGATTGTCAACTACACAGAAATACTCAAATGGTTGAGAGAGATACTTGTCTATCGTAATCGTTTCCTACAGAAGCACAGTGCCAATGCCAACATGGGCAGTAATATCCCTGTTTGTCGCCAAGCACACATTAAACTAGAGGTATTTCTTTTCACCTATTTAGGCTGGACTTCATTCTGAGTTCTAGACTCATCAAAGAAACTGTCATCTCTTCTAAAGAAATACTTAAAAGTTTTGTTTTCTAAATAATCTCTCATTAACGTTATTTTAAACACTTTTGAGTCGTGTGATTCTATTGAATAGAATAGTGTGTTTACTTCTAACTAATGTTGCAGTACAATGAGTTACCAGAAGTTATTTTAGAAGTTATCTCCTGGTCTCATACAGAATGAGAAGATACTATTAGCTTTGAAATGTGTTGCTTTGTAGTCTTTTTTTTGTATATGTGATGTATTTAAAGTAAATATTTTTATGACACTAGACTTATTTTGTGTGCTTTTTTAAAATATAGACTTATTTTTTAGATATTATTATTAGTTTTCTTTGCTTAAAGTTAAGAGTTAAACAAATAAAAAAAAACAACTGGAAATAGTAGTTACTGGGTTAAAAATAATTTGGTTTATTGCCTTCTAAGAATTCATGCAAAGCAGCCTTTACAAGATATAACTAAGCATTTAAAGATGTCTTTCTTGTCGCCTTAAGTTACTACCTTAACTTGTAATTAAACTATATGGTGTGTTTTATTCCACAGGTTGTGTTTTTCATGTATCTCTGGAGCATTGAGATAGATGCTGTTCTCACAGCCATGTCATGCTTTCGTCTATTGTGTGAAGAGGCAGACATTCGCTGTGGGGCAGATGAGCTGGCTGTTACACAGCTCTTGCCCAACTATTCAGTCTATGCTGAGTTGGCTGCCGCAAGCACTGTTTTAACCACAGGTAAGCCTCGATGGTTATATGTTATATTTGGTTATTTTATTTAACCAAAGTTTATATACTTTATGGTCATTTGTTTTTAAACACATGATGTGTTTATTCTATGTTTATATTGTTAGTTTTATGATGTTGAGTTTTGATAAGGATTTGTTACATAATGTGTTTATTCTATGTTAATATTGTTAGTTTTATGATGTTGAGTTTTTACAAGGATTTGTTGTGTCACTTTCTAAGGAAGAGCAGCATTACAGAAAAGAATCATGGCACTGCTTAGAAAAATAGATCAGTCTACACAAGGTAATTGGCAGGTGAGAGTTTCTTATATTGTTTTTTTTTAAATATCAGACTTCTATCAATAAAAGGGGAGGCAGAAGCAGAAGAGCTCTGAAGGTAAAATTTATTCTTCAACTTTAGTTCAAAGCTTTTTGGTTGTTTTTTTTCCCCTCTAATTCAGTAAGTCAAAACTTTTAACAATATTACCCATTTAATCAATGTTTTCCCTTGCCTTTTATTTTGTGTTAAAAAATTTTGTTTGTGTATCATCAGGGCCTTTTTGTTGATGGTAATCCCAACCTAAAACATTTGTTCAGTGGCCTTTGCTTCTTTGTTTTGGGGGTGTGGGGGTGTGTCAGTAAATGAAAAGCTCTCTTTGATTGTATTCCTTCTTATTTTTTTTGTCTACTTTAAATTTCCCCTTTGCACATGGTCATTGCGTGTTGTGACCAAGTACATGCCTGCTTAACTAAGGGGTCTTTGAATTCATGTTCACGATAGCATTATAAATTTATATTTTTAGGATGTGCTTGATTCTACCCAACTCTTAAGACTTTATTTAAGACAAATAAAAAGATATTTTACTTGGTCATAAAACACCCCATTAACACCAGAAATGAATTGACATTACCAAGCTTTGAACTAAAAGGTAAAGAACAAATTTTACCTTCAGAGCTCTTCTGCTTTTGCCTCCCCTTTTATTAATTTCAAGATTGTTTTAAAGTTGGTTTTTGTTCCCACTTATCACAGTAAGTCAGATTTTGCTGCATGTTCAGTCTGAGTGTAAATCTCCATTGTTTCCTTGTCAGGCTTGGGAAGATACTTTTAGAAACTGGGATGCTGTCACTCGCTACCTTGAAACTTATCCCAAGTTGAAACTAGAAGAAGGGAAAGATTTGACAGATGTCATGAGGATAACTAAACGCAAAACTCCTCATTCTAGCACTGAACATGAGCTAGAGGTAAGTTTTGGCTACTGTAGCAAACTTAACAGTCATAGCTAAGAAGCTCAACAAAATATATCATGTGAAATTTAATTTTGTGGTACAGAACAACCCTACATTGTCACAAATTGTTTGTTAATGGATATTTGTCAACTAAAGCCAAAAATTTAATTCTGTTTTAGAAACAAAAAATTTGTTTTAAAAAAAAAACGCCCCGGCCCCCCCTTTTTTTTCAAGTCATCATCAAATTGTATTAATTGTACATTATTATACCCAGACCAGCAACACAGATTGCCTGTAGCTGCACAGACCCATGTGAATGGAGGGCACATTGTTATTGACGCCATTTATCAATATTTTAAACAGCGGTATTGAAAGATCTTGTGAAAAAGACTCAAACTAAGTGTAGCTGTGTTGTACTTAGCTAGTCAAATTTCTTGCTTTATTACTTTTTTTCTTAAATTGATTTTCACATGCAATAACATGCTCTGTGTGCTATGGATCATACTTTTTTTGTGGACAGGATTAGAACTTGAGCGCCGTTGTAAGGTAGTGATTAGCATGCATTGTCACTCAATAACATATCCCTTGAAGCAATCATTTACTATATTTAAGAAATAGGTTTTCTAGAAATTATTACCTTAATGAAGACTTGAATAAGGACTATTCTCTTACCCAAGTAGCTCTTATTTGACTCGATTTGTTGTGAGTTAGTTAACTTCTTACCTACAGAAGTAGATCTTATTTGACCCAGGGTTGTATTAAATTAGTGACTATTTCCTTACAGAAGTAGATCTTATTTGACCCAGGGTTGTATTGAATTAGTGACTATTTCCTTACAGAAGTAGTTCTTGTTTGACTCAGGGTTGTATTGAATTAGTGACTATTTCCTTACAGAAGTAGTTCTTATTTGACTCAGGGTTGTATTGAATTAGTGACTGTTTCCTTACAGAAGTAGTTCTTATTTGACCCAGGGTTGTATTGAATTAGTGACTATTTCCTTACAGAAGTAAGTTCTTATTTGACCCAGGGTTGTATTGAATTAGTGACTATTTCCTTACAGAAGTAGTTCTTGTTTGACCCAGGGTTGTATTGAATTAGTGACTATTTCCTCACAGAAGTAGTTCTTATTTGACCCAGGGTTGTATTGAATTAGTGACTATTTCCTTACAGAAGTAGTTCTTGTTTGACTCAGGGTTGTATTGAATTAGTGACTATTTCCTTACAGAAGTAGTTCTTATTTGACTCAGGGTTGTATTGAATTTGTGACTATTTCCTTACAGAAGTAGTTCTTATTTGACTCAGGGTTGTATTGAATTTGTGACTATTTCCTTACAGAAGTAGTTCTTATTTGACTCAGGGTTGTATTGAATTAGTGACTATTTCCTTACAGAAGTAGTTCTTATTTGACTCAGGGTTGTTTTGAATTAGTGACTATTTCCTTACAGAAGTAGTTCTTATTTGACTCAGGGTTGTATTGAATTAGTGACTATTTCCTTACAGAAGTAGTTCTTCTTTGACTCAGGGTTGTATTGAATTAGTGACTATTTCCATACAGAAGTAGTTCTTATTTGACTCAGGGTTGTATTGAATTTGTGACTATTTCCTTACAGAAGTAGTTCTTATTTGACTCAGGGTTGTATTGAATTAGTGACTATTTCCATACAGAAGTAGTTCTTATTTGACTCAGGGTTGTATTGAATTAGTGACTATTTCCATACAGAAGTAGTTCTTATTTGACTCAGGGTTGTATTGAATTTGTGACTATTTCCTTACAGAAGTAGTTCTTATTTGACTCAGGGTTGTATTGAATTAGTGACTATTTCCTTACAGAAGTAGTTCTTATTTGACTCAGGGTTGTATTGAATTAGTGACTATTTCCATACAGAAGTAGTTCTTATTTGACTCAGGGTTGTATTGAATTAGTGACTATTTCCATACAGAAGTAGTTCTTATTTGACTCAGGGTTGTATTGAATTAGTGACTATTTCCTTACAGAAGTAGTTCTTATTTGACTCAGGGTTGTATTGAATTAGTGACTATTTCCTTACAGAAGTAGTTCTTATTTGACTCAGGGTTGTATTGAATTAGTGACTATTTCCATACAGAAGTAGTTCTTATTTGACTCAGGGTTGTATTGAGAAACAGTATTGCTCTTTTCTTGACTGGCAGGATCAGTTGAATGAGTGGGCCAATATGACAGGGTTTTTATGTGCATTAGGTGGAGTGAGATTGTCCAACAAGTCCCAGAGAGTAGGGTAAGTCAATTACATTTAGATTATAGAGAGATTCTTGTCTGTGATGAACTCAATTGTAACATAATCTTTTTTTTATTTCTAGAAACAGATTGCATCTGTAAACTCGCTAGTATAATTTTAATTTTCAACATCTTTTAAAACAATAATAATCTTCAATACTATGACTTTATTAAAAATAGTTAATTAAGGTAGAGACCAGATAGAACTTACATTTCCATAGACTCTAAAGGAAACAACATCCGTTAAAGAAGAGTAATGATTTATGTTTGCTATGACATCTCTGTATCTCTTTGTTTGTAGGAGTACAATGTCATTGTCAGGCCTGGCCATGGAAGGGAACAGAAAGAGTAGCTTGATGACCAGCTGTGCTAATGACATGCAGTATTGTCCTGTTACTCAGTAGGTTCTTTTTTTTTTAATAATTTTAATATTGGATGAAATTGTTTTTAATTTTCAGAGGAAAATCATTTTTTGTATGAAACAAATCCACTCTGAGAATAGTTTGAAATAAAATGCAAATTCACAAATGACTCTTAAAGTTCTCTTATAGGCTCAACATTAGTTGTAACTTTGCTCCAAGAAACTTTGGAGTTCTCAGAATGTAATATCATAGCACAACTTTTGTCGATACATCTGACATTGTGCTAATCTACTATATATTCACCAAATACCACTCACTGATTGATTACAAGATCTCATCAACTGTTGTATGTGTCCACATGAAGTTTCGTACGCAGATTCCTTTTACCTCCTTGTTGCTCACTAAAAGCGTTTTTTGACAGAATCGCAAACTTGGGACCCACTCTTCTAATAAAAACGCAAGCTTTCGATCAAACATTTGTATTTTATTTTCAGTATTTCCTAAAAAAGACCGCTGTCTATATAGCAAGCATTTAAAAAATATAATGAAAATAGATTTCCTGTATATTTATTTCTTTTCCCCCAAGTTTTTAAAACTTGCCATATGTCATTTCCACTAAATAAGGAAAAAACTCAATCCTAATAGCATTAATAAGATAGATCTGAGTCTTTTTTTTCTTTTTTTTAGAGAGAGAGAAAGAGAGAGAATAATATAGATGCACATTTTTTAAAAACTTGAACCTACATATCAGGATAAAGATAACTAAGATAATACAAATTTTACTGTGAAATTTGAATACAAAACTTTGTATACTCTATGTTGCTCTTGTCAGGTTTCTTGGCAACTTGTTGAAACTGCTGGTATTCCAAAATGAAAGATTTGGTGCTCAGATCCAGAAACATGTCAAGGAACTAGTGGGCCATGAGTTGAACCCTGCCTTGTATCCAATATTGTTTGATCAAATTAAAATTTGTGTGGACAAGTACTTTGACCCTGCTGGACAGGTATAGTTAATACCTGGGCTTTAATTAATTTATGTTTGCAAACAAAACTCAAAAGTGAAATGTTTAATAATTGTTTAAAATTTTAGTCATGTGTAATTGACATCTCGTATATAAGGCATTAGCATATGAGCAATTAATGCACGTTAAACAAATGTGTTTACTTGGGCTTTAAAAATGTGAGAATTATATGTAAAGCCAAAAGAATTGCCTCCTGGGCTAATATACTTTAGATTTTTTCTGAAACAATCCTAAAACAATTGTTCTAAAAAAATATGTAATAAGTGTCCTTTTTTTGTCATTGAAACTTAATTTATTTGATTGTATGTTACTTGGCTTGCTGTTTGCATAATTTCTACACAGGTGATGGACTCCCCACAAAATACTTTATTAATTGAAAATGTGATATTTATTATGAAAAACATCCTGGAGATGAAACAAGATCAACCCTGTGAATTTTTAGGGGTGACCAGCATTGAGCAGCTGATGTTGTCTATTGTCAAGTAAGCCACCAGTTGCTAGCCAGTAGATACTGTCATGTAGCAATTTATGTCACTGTTAACAACCTGACATACTCACTCAAACATTCACCATTTCATTACACTTACTGATACTGTAGTAATTTATAGTAAAAAAATGTAATATTTGTGTCATCTTCTGTACTTTTAGATATGTCAGATATCTGGATTCATCAGCTCATGCCATTCAAATCAAAACAAAACTTTGTCAGTTGGTGGAAGCTGTAAGTGTTTTCTGTTATTATTTCTTATTCTTGTATTGATTGGCTTTTCAAATGACTTCTTATAGTGTTGAACTTTTCAATATCTGCTGACAATACACCAAGTAACAGTTAAGATTATAGTGTCTAGGAAATGCCTTCTGGAAGGAGATGGCATGTATTAGGCTAGCTAAACAATTGTCAAACTACTACAGAACTGCCTTTATGGGCAACACCCACCAGCAGCCAAACAGGGACTGATTACATCACACATGACTATCAATATTTCCAAAGAAATGAATCTTTTTGATCAGTTATATTTACTGGTGCCTTGTATTTACCATTCATTCTTCATTCACTTCCATCCTTGACTTCAAAGGCAATATCTTTATACATATTATTGCTACATGTTTTTTTCTTTATTGCTATATGTTTTTTTCTTTCGGTGGTTCATTTCATTTTTAACCTTAAAAGTCACTATTTTTATGCCCATAATTACAATTGTAGATGGCATCAAGTGGGCAACTCTATTTTTAAGGGAAATCCATTTTAAAAATATAAATTCAGCTGTTGGCTTCAATATCTGAGGATTATAATTTGATTGACAAGGAGTTTATCTGTAATTATGAGATCTACTAAAAGTATTTTGATCTTAAACTCCAACTACACTTCCAACTTTCCAGCGTACTATCACATATTAGCCCAGTTTCTAGTTGGGTCACTATTTGCAATTAGTGTTCTAAAAGAAACTCTGTTTTTAATAGTGTTAATTCAAAGGCCTTCTCACTTGACAGATGATGCAGCATCGTGATGAACTAACATTCCGACAAGAGATGAAATTCCGTAACAAGTTGGTGGAGTATTTGACTGACTGGATTATGGGTAATTCTCATCAAGTCAACGTTCAAGGAGATATCTGTAGTATGTCGAGGTAAGTGTCAAGGAATGGCAGTATTTATTTTTGTTCAGTTTAAACTAAAAACTTGGTTATTATTTCTTCCTTGAAATGCAACAATATATGAAATGGCAAATTGTTTCCAAATAATTCAAATTGTTTTAGTTTATCTATGAATAGAATTTACAAATACAGTTATTTTCTATCAGGCTGTAACTTTTGGTTACAAATCATGCTAATCAATTATATTTTGAGAAACTCAATGGGGTTTTTACTGCTTGAAGTAAAGGAATAAAAATTTTTTTTTTTTTTTTTTAAGAAAATATATTGTTCAAAGAGAGGCCTTAACTGTTTGGCTATGACCTGGTCACCTAACAATCAAGCTCAAGTTTGAATCCCAACTCGAGCAAGGTTATGTTTAATGAGCGCCTAACGGCAGCATTGAAACCTAGATACACTCTCCGCCCACTGGTCCACTAAAGGGATTGTATAAAATAAGAAAGAAATGACCCCTGTGTCATAATTAAACTGTTGTTGATCTATGATAATCACCTTGTCCCTAGGGATCTTGACCAGGCCAGTATGGAGGCTGTGGCTGCACTACTAGCAGGTTTGCCTTTGCAGCCAGAAGAAAGTGACCGTGGTGACCTGATGGAAGCAAAGTCACAACTTTTTCTCAAGTAAGTAACTTGGGCTGCCATTCATTTGGTTAGAGTAACAATAGCAGTTTGATATAGGGTTTGCACAGATAGGTCTTTATGTTCTTGAATGTAGTGATGTTAGCAGTTTGTCTGAGCTCAATGGAGTCTCATCCTAAACATCTGGTCCATGTAGCACTGAAAAGGCCAGCAGACAGAAAGTTTTGAAGGAAAAAAAAGCAAAACTTGAGAGGAGTCCATGGAGTGCAGGGCTCTCTGAGGCACATAAGGAATGATCAGTTCACTAAGAGTAGTTGTCCATGATGACAAAGTATTGTTGTCATCATGGAATCAATTCTTGCAGTCATAAGGAGTCAATTGAGTGTACACAGGAGAGCAGTAGCAATAGAACTATCCATGCAATGCTGATCTGAATTCACAGCAGCTTGACAAATTCATCTCATTGTAGTAAAGGCTAGATAGTATAAATGCTTTTTTTTTTGTTTTGTTGACTGTAGTTAAATATGGTCAGATCTGGCCTTATCTACACAGCTGCAGATGGACATCCTTGCTTGCAGAACTGACCTGTGTGTGTGCCACAAAAGGCAGTTGAGTAAAAAAAAAATAGATTATGAACTATATGGACAAGTGAACCTTGCAGTTGGTGATAAGTGTTTTACCATAAACACACTAAAGTTGAACTTCTTAATATTCATGTTGAGTTGTATCAAACCTTTTCATAGTAAATGTGCTTTTTGTTTAGACCTGGCTAGAGCCTTGGAGGGGATATTGCTGCTACCATTTATATTAAACACAAATCATGTGTTTTCATCTGGCACATTCTACAGCATAAATGTAGCTTCTTTTTTTTTATGTGCCTTTGTCTTCTCTTCTAGACTTGATGATTTATCTTTTTTGTGTCCATCCTACTTGTGCTGGGATGTAGCATGGCTATTTAATACTGAAAATACTGATAAAGTACTAGTCCTATTGTTGTTTCAATATAATTAGTACATCTTTTTTTCAAAGAATTAAAATGCAAATACTGTTATCCACAGGTATCTAACACTGTTCATGAACTTGCTGAATGATTGCTCGGATGAAGAGCAGGATAAAGCTCTGGATCCTAACCGCAAACGCAGTATGAGTAACCTGAGTGCCCTAAGAAACTGTACAGTTCAAGCTATGTCCAACCTCCTCAATGCTAACATTGACAGTGGACTCATGCATTCCATTGGTCAGTAGCCTGGCTTAACCAAGAGATAGTATTTGTTTGAGGTTTTTCTCTATAAACATTTGGGTTGTACATTTGAAGTTTTCATTTCAACAGAATATGTTTTTAAAAAATAAATGTATATTGTAAAGGTTTAAATTGCATTTTAGTTATTGTAGAGTTAGATTAGAAGTTTGAAACTTAAATGATTGTCAAGTTTCCATACAGTTACAGAAAGAAATTGTGTTTATGTACTTGCACCTATGTTAACATTTTTTAGTTAGGTCAATAAGTGTTATGTTATTAAGATCAGTTTTAGCTCAATAAATGTATGGTATTAGGATCAATTTTAGGTCAATAAGTGTATGGTATTAAGATCAATTTTAGGTCAATAAGTGTATGTTATTAAACTCAATCTGTTTTGGAAACAATGCTTTTTCAGTTTTGATTTTATTTTAAAGAACTCTCCCATTTGCCACCTTAACATATCCTGACACTGTATAGTCATGATTTTATTTTTAATGTAAAACTATTTTAAAGAAACATCAATCAATCAACATCTGATATTTGAAAGGAACTGACAAAACATTTAAACTTTAAAAAAATATTTCTCATGTAGCTCTTGGGTACCACAAAGATCCCCAGACTCGGGCAGCATTCATGGAAGTGTTAACCAAGATTTTACAGCAGGGCACAGAGTTTGAAACTCTGGCAGAGACGGCATTAGCTGATAGGTTTGAACGCCTGGTGGAACTGGTGACAATGATAGGTGATAAAGGGGAACTACCCATTGCCATGGCATTGGCCACTGTCGTGTCCAATTCTCAAATGGATGAGCTGGCCAGGGTGTTTGTCAACCTGTTTGATGCCAAGAGACTGCTCTATCAACTTTTGTGGAATATGTTCTCTAAGGTGAGGCTTTTTTTTTTCAAAGCTTATATCAACTCACTCTGTTTGTCTATCTGTAGGTGAAAAGTTTGTACACGTTTTTTTCTCCCTCACCCTATCTCAGATTAAGCTGAAATTTTGCACTATTATTTCTTTTACCTGACAACACAACCAATTAATTAATTAACTATTGGTAATAAAGTATTTTGTTTGGTATCTTGAACAATGGGGAAAAAATCATACTTGGCAGATGTGGTGGTATTACTACCCTGAGGACTTGAGTTCTGAGTGAAATTTTTTTTAAAATGCATTTAAAAAAATATTGTGTAAACATTCACCAAGATAGCCCCCCCCCCCCCCACTCCCTTTTTAAACTGGTTTAGACAAGTGATAGGATCATAGCACTTTGAGAAAGCTAAGCAAAACAATTGGTAAAAATATTTCTAATCAATCAGATTTATATCTTGGTCAATCATACATACAATTACATGGCTGATCCAAACTAATTGATACAAGTACACTTAATAAAAGCTTTGTTTTTTTTTTAAAGTTCTCTTTTTTTTATTAAAAAAATTTTTTTTTTTAATATAAATGTTTTTATTCCACTTCAGTACCCATTATTGACTAATGTGGAATTGTTACATTTATTTTTTGCATGAATATGATATTGGTCTAATGAAGGCTCGTATACAAATAGAAAGATCTGATGTGAAATAAAATAAAGAACTGACCAAACAATCTGTTTGAATACGTGACCATGCTCAGAGGCTAATCACATTTTTTTAGAGGCCTTATAAGCATGCAAGTTTAGTCTGTACATAAGCAAACTAAATCATTTTATGATAAATAGAAACATAATTAATTCATTAACTTGTATCAACTAATCTTTCTTCTTTGGGAACCTTACAGGAGGTTGAAATAGCTGACTGTATGCAGACATTGTTTCGTGGTAACTCTCTTGCCAGTAAAATCATGGCCTACTGCTTCAGATTTTATGGCCAGTGGTATCTGAGGGAACTCCTGAATCCTTTGTTGCTCAGCATGTTTGAAGTGGAAAGAAGTGACCACCCTATATCTTATGAGGTGGACCCTGCCAGGTGAAGACTTGTTCACATTCATTCAAATATCCATTGGTTTTGTTTCACAGATAAATATAGATATAATCACCCCCCTAAAGCAAGAATACATTTAAAATACATAATTTAAGCTTTCAGCCTTGATGTCTTTGTTTTACAAGTTTCAAATGTTCCTTCACAAAAAAAAAAAGATTATGTCCCAATACAAGTCTCCTGAAAGATGGAATGGTATGGAAGTGGGCAGGGTTTTGAGCTCAGAACCATCATAATGACAGTCCAGAGCCACTACCACATGACCAGGCAGCCATCCATTTCTTTATAATAATACAAACTTAAAATTTTTTTTATTGTGCAGAAATTAGGGATATCATTTCTAAGTGAACACATGATTTATTGTCACTCTTTAGGTTGGAGCCTGGTGAAAACATAGAGGAAAACAAGCACAACTTGCTGCACATCACACAGAGAGTATTTAATGCCATTGTTGGTTCTGCTCCGCAGTAAGTTGCTAATATGTTTACACAGGCTTTCTCTTTGAGCTAAGGACTTGGATCTGTGGGGCTGTATTGGTGACAGACAGGATTAGTTCTCACACTAGTTATTACAAGAAGTCTCTGTTAAGGTCTCTCTATTTTAGTGAAAGCTGTTTGAACTGATCATTAACCACAGTTTTTAGGTTGTTATTTTGGTGTACACCTTAGCCCTTATTCCTTCAGTTATTCTGAGATAAGCAAGAGGTTAACCTTTGCATGCACCATGGGTGTGGCTTCGTCCAGTCAAATGATCATGTTTGGGACACATTGGCTGGGATGTTTAATTTCCGTGCTTGAACAAGAATGATAAGAATAAAGAAACATCACCAGCATTTTTACTGTTTCCAAGCACAGTACAGGCATTTCTCCATTTTAGAATATTTAATTTAGAGCACAGGCACAAATAGTGATACAAATAATTTGTAGTTGTTTTATGAACTGCTACTGAAACTTGTTCAATTTAGTTTTTTTGTGAAGTCTGTGGTTTGCAATACAAATGGGTTAGTAATAAAATAAAAGTTAACAATAAAATTAGAGCTAGTTATAAATATGAACACATGAAGTGTTCAGTGTATGTTATGATGCATTCTGACTTAATTGAATCACCATCAGACTCAACCAGTCCCAGTTATGGTGTCATGACTAGCACATAGCCTAAATACTTGTTTGTAATTACAGGGCTGCCTGTACTTTGAAAAGATCTTTAAAAGAGCAAAACAATCCAAGAAGAATTGATATTTATTGATAAAAAGTAGAGTTGAAGCCATATGTCCCAAACTGTATTCCTTAATCTTGAGTGATTATGTAGCTTCATTTTTTTTTTATCAACATCCTTTGTAGTCTGTGATAGACTTGTTGTGTATGGTTACCTAGGTTACTGTTGTGTGCTAGACTTGTTGTGTATGGTTACCTAGGTTACTGTTCTCTTAGTCCAACCTACCTCTTCCATTTATTTGCATGACCATACTTGTGCTAGATGTGTGTATTAGTTTATTTTCAGCCAAGTTCACCTCATCTAGAAATGGTCTGTCCATTCAAACTAAGAGGACTTCATATTTTTAACAATTAATTTTAAACAAAAAATCGTGTTAAATAAAGTACCATGATTTTTAAAGCAATTTTTCGGAGAGTTAACTGTACTTGATGGTTCCTTTCAACCTTAAGGTCATGGGGGCTTGCTTCACCTGTGAAGAGTTTGCGTAACTTTAATCTTATGTTTTTCTTGATTTTTTTTGAGTATTTTGTTGTGATGAGACTTTGATGGAAAAGGTCACTGTGTTAACTGTGTGTGTGTGTTTCCAGGTTTCCTCAGAAGCTGAGAGTTATGTGCCACTGTTTGGACCAGGTGCTGAGTCTGCGTCTGCCACCAGACTGCAAAACTGATACTGGCACATTTATATTCCTGCGATTTTACAACCCTTACCTTAGTAAGAATGCTCTCTGGTTATGTTGATCTCACTTAGTTGCCAAAAACAACAAAACATTTTGATAAGGAAATAGGATGATGTCCCTTTAAAGAGACGGGAGTGGGGGGAGCTTTTTCACTTTTCTCCTCCAAGATTACCTTTTTTTTTTTTCTTTCTTCCACTTGTAATTGTATTGGTCAGTTTTTCATGTTTTGCTTATGCTCCCGATGAAGCTCTCAATTTGAATGAAAACTCTGGTCTCTTTTCTTCTAGGCTTGGTCTCGCTAGAGCTGATGATTTGTAGTGCATTGTATCTAATTGTGACTTGGTTGTTAGTCCCAACCAGCAATATTTATTTATAATCAACTGGTGTTGAAACTGATTCTAAGAGTTTTGGGACTAGCAGCTATTCCATGTTGCTTAGTTAGATTTACAGCTTAGTTTTTAACTATTTTAAAAGATGCATGATTTATCTATGCTTTCAAAGACAGTGGTTGAAATAGTTCTTAAATTAAAATGTAAAGTCAATCAATTTAAATAACAATGTTTCAATATAGATACTTTCTGTTAGCATATCCAAACTTCTCACCAACTAGGCTGACGATTACAGGCACGACATGGCCTAAATTGTGCCGATGTGCCTAAACTCAAAACTGAAACCCCAACTAGGCTGTATTTTCCCACCTATATATAATATACCTGATAGATTAACTTCCTTTTTTGAAATAACTTCTGTAATATATAAGAAGAAGAAGAACTCTTCATTGACTTACAAAAATACAGTGTAAATAGAATTGAAAAGTAGCATGTTAAAGAAATGATGTTAAATGAAGAAAACAACAATTCTAGATCTATTTACAACTAGTAGCTAGTTTCAAATCTTTGAGTGTGTTTTATTATGATTTTGTTTTAAATGTGTAGCAAATCAAGTAGCTGATTGGCTGTTGTTTAGCATGAATGAAAACCTAGTGTATTACAAGCTTAACCCTTGCTTTCTCTGTATATTTGTTTTTTTTTTTTTTTAGTTTCATAACTATCAGAACTTTAACCCTCTCACCTTTAAGTCATTGTTTCTCTTTGTCTGTTGCAGTTTGTGTATACGTCTCACATCCCTCACACTGTCTCCTGTATCTATCGCTGTTGTGCAATGCATGGTGTTCACATAGATTTAACTATACTTCAGTTTAGGTTTCCTTTCGTCTTGGGGGCTGTTATAGGATAATATTTGAAAATTATCCCGTGTATAGTTGAAACGTTTGGTTTCAAATAGATAGCTCTGTTTAAATATATATTTGCCATTGAGTTTATTGGTATGGTTGAGAAAGAGCTTATGGTAGAGTAGCTGCCTCAAATTAACATTCTCCAGAGTCCCAAGTGTTCTTTTTTTTTGTATTACTCTTTTAAATAAAGAAATCCTTTCTTCTAACAGGAGACTGCTGTTAAGTTGATAGATGACCACAGACCAGATGTTTATTAAAACTTGTTTGTTCTGTCACATTTGCTTAATGTCCTATGTACTGCCAGGCCAACACACTTCTGACACCAATATTTATATCAAAGAACTGATTTCCAACAAAGAATATATACATTTAATATTTCTAGTTTATTACTTATGAAGTAAAAGTTAATAATTTGTCAATAAATCCCCCCTCTCCCAAAATCCTTTTATCACTGACTAAAAAGTGTTGTGTGTTGGCCTGATACCTCCACCGACACCACAACTTTGCCAGATGACACGCCTTATCTGTGACTTTTCACCGTGTTGTTGCTCACTTAGGTTTCCAGCCAAGCTGCGCAGTATGTGTCACTGCCTGTATCAGGTCGTAACACAGCGCTTCCAACAAAGTAGTTCAGAGGCAGTGTGGACTGTTATTGGAACTGTGATATTCTTACGCTTCATCAACCCTGCCATAGGTAACATAAGTAACAGGAGAAACATTGCTATAAGTAACATCTTTGTGTTGTGGCCCCCTGACCCACCCACCCCCACCCTCTCACTTTTTTTTCTTTCCCGATAACTTTTTTTTTTTGGTTAGTTTTGAGTTTAGTCCTGTCATTTTTAAACACAGCCCACCTTGTTGGATAGAGTTACTATATATTTTTTTTTAGTTTTTCTCTTTAGTTCTCTATCAAAATCACCTCATAATTCTTAGTGCTTACAAGTTGGTTGTCTGTTTAACCAGTTCATCATTATCCAGCATGGACAGTTAAGAAATTTTATCATTTTTACAAACCTTCTGATGTTTAAGAAGTGGGGGGGGGCTAGTTTCATTACTAGTGTTCTTTCAGCTGCCTTGGTTACAGAAATGCGTGTGTAGCCTGCACAAATCATTTAGATCAAACCCAACTATTTGTTAAAGATCTGGGTACATTTTTGTAATATGATTTCATTTCTTAGTTCTATTTAGCCAGCGTCATTCTAGTTGAACAGTTCTTGTTGTTTTAATAGCATCCATCATTTTATAATCAATTTTTTCCCCCCAAAGTGCCTTATACTAACATTCTATGATTTCTAAATGCATATGTTTGTTTTATGTGGGGACTAGACTGTCACTTTGTAGAAAGAAGTCAAATTTGGATGTTTTTGTTTTTGTTTCTATTATTTTTATATGTGATGTTTTGTTTGGGCATTGCAAACTTCAATTAACTTTTCTATCTGCACAGTTTTGTTCAGAATGTTTTAACATCATTTTTTTAAATTATTTTTTTTAACTTAACAATTAAGAGAACCGTAGTACACTTTAAAAGTTATAGAAATTAAGATAAGTGCCCATGCCCTAATTTCCTTCTGTTTGTATCAATATGTGGACAATCTAAATGTAATAAATGTAAGATTTTCTTTCGTAATGAATAAGAATTATACATTTTCTTTATGCAAATCATCAGTTACGTAAGTTTTAGTTCTAGAAGAGGATTGCAATCTATTTGCTAGCACTCACTCTGTAGCTTATGTTCAGATGATTTAGGTTGATGGCTCTCTGGCTAGTCCATGTTCTTCATGCTAGTGATAGGATTGGAAATCCACTTAAGTCATTTTGTTAGTCAAAGCTAAGCTTCAGTATAGGACAAACAAATTCTTTTCATTTGCATTAAAGTTGAAAACCAAAAAAATGTCTAACAAAAAAAATAAAACATTGGCCAATAAATTCTGCTACTGACATTGTATTTTTTTTTTAAAATATAGATCATGCAACCTTTAATATGTTTATATACTTTTATTATGTTTTTTCAGGTAGTATATTTAGATCTATTTCTTGTTTGATATTTGAATACACAATGTAGCTCTTTAAATAGCAATATTTTAGTTCATTATTTTTGATAAATCTTAAGATAATTTGTTTATTGTAATAAACCTAAACTCGATACATCATGAAATACCACTTTGGTTCTAGTAGTTCACATTCATTATTTATGAAGCTTAAATCTTGTCCTACAAGACTAAGAAAAAGTTGAAACACTCTACCTTAACTGTTTCAGTATCTCCCTATGAATCTGGCATAGTGGAAGAGGAGCCTACTCCCAGAATCAAGCGTGGCCTAACTCTCATGTGTAAAATCATGCAGAATATTGCCAACCATCTTTTGTTTAGCAAGGAGCAGCATATGGTCCCATTCAATGAGTTTTTGAAGAACAACTTTGAATTGGGAAGAAGGTTTGTTTGTGTTGTCTATCTGAATTAATAGACTGGGTGTGTTCACTCCTTGTTCTCAGTGTTTTAATTTAAAAAATTTAAGGATAGTTTTGCAGCATAAGATAGTTATGACTTTTGGCATATGAAAAATAGAAATATTTTTTTTTTTTTTGTGAAAAAAAATCAGACCAGTGCTATGATTATCATAGGCACGACATGGCCTAAATTGTGTTGATGTGCCAAAAACTCAAACTCATTATTATAGAAGCCATGGGCCTAATGTAACATAATTTGAGAATCATTACCTTTTTATTTTTATCTAGGTCTTTTTTTCTTATCTGGATCCTTTTTTTTATGTTCATGATTTTAAAGACTGAATTATTAATTGGTATTATAAGCCAAAACTAAAATAGCAAGTCAACATATATTTGTTTGATTTAACAAATGGAAACATTTTTCTCTTCTACTTCACCTATGAATAAAAGAGGAATTTGATCTTGAACTCTGGGATGAAACTTAAGTCTAAGTAATACAAGTCTAATCAATATACTCATCACTGGCTGCCTTCTTCAGGTTTTTCACAGAGATAGCATCTGACTGTGAGATCTTTGATCCTGGCAACCACAGCCTATCTTTCATCAATGATGCCAATGTGATAGCACTTCACAGACTGCTGTGGAACAATCAAGAGAAGATAGGAGACTATCTGTCCAGTAGCAGGTAGGTGTCTCGAAAGCTCACTGTTGGCTTCTGACTAATCTACTGTATGCTCTTATTCAGTATTGAAATCAGTATTTGTTTCAAAGTATAAAGGCAGAAATAAAAGCATTGTTAGTCATTAGATATGTTCAGAATTTTATTTTTGTTACTCATTTGTGGGCATGAAAAGGCAAAAAAAACCCACCTAAGTATTCTTTTGTTGGGTTTTGCTAAACTCAAATGTGTCTTTATAAAAACTCTCAAAAAGTAACAGATGTACAACACATTTTCAGTATTATTTATATTTGACCCATTCTCAATATTGTTAAGACATGGGTTGGAACAATAATAAATAAGAACTCACCGATTCCAAGGACACTGCTATCACTTTAATTGTAGACTTCTTACCAAATTGCACTCCAATTACAATGAGTCAGTAATCCTGGTAAAAGTAGTACTTTCACAATGCTTGAAATTGATTTCATCCCGATCACTATCACCAAAAAAAAAAAAAAAAAAGAAACCTCAATTGAGAAATCCAAAAATAAGCTTCTTAAACACATTTATATACTTCAGAGATCATTTGAAGCCCTGCAGAATAAACAAAAATCAGACTACTTCACATGTGGAAAAAAAAATGGTTAGTGGTGGGGGGGAACAGGTTAACAACACTATTATTTACTGAAGCCTGTTCTGTAATGAAGACATAATTAAGAGGATGCAATTTGAAATTATTTTCCCCTTTTGTTCTCAAAGCTCAGGTCATCATTGCTAGTGAAGTAGTCATATTTTATTTATGAACAACTCAAACTGTTCTGAACCAGTTGTCACTGTTAAAATCAACATTCCTGCTTCCAGCAATGCATACTACTACCTGTAGAGGGGGCTTAGACTAGTGTAGTGGGCTATCTAATGTGGATGCATGAATATTCAGCAAGGCTACTAGCACTACTAACTGTGTCATCGTGCATACACACAGTGAGTGTGTTCAATTCAAAGCATGTTCTTAACATTACAACATATTCAAGGCAGATAATTTGTAGTTGAGCTTTAATTTGTTCAGTCTTTATGAATTACTAAATGAATGTATTATCTCCCCTCTTTTCCATATAATTCTATGTGCTGTTGCTGTTGCCTTTTTTTTTCTTTTCTAAAATACTTAAAATTGAAACACGTCTAGAAACAGTCGTACTAAACATCACAAAAACAGTCAGTAGCCATTAACTCATGGACTTTGATTTAGAAGTGTTAGATATGTGTGTGTGTGTGTGTGTGTTCACTGACACTCACAATTGGATTGGTGTGATTTTTCACTTCTGTTTTCCTATTTGGATCATGTGACATCTAGATGTGACAACTAGAGCATGTTAAAGCTTTAGGCTTGGGATGAATATTTCATTGTTGACATTTTCATCACTATATAAATCTATTTCATAGATATCACAATGTGTTTAAATGTTTCAATTTTCCTTGATTTAGTTCTTTAGATGTTTCAATGAAATCATTGGCAGGAAAGTAACTACTTATTACTATAGTTAGATCTCTGTAAGAAATCTTTGTTAAAATCAAACATTATTATGAAATTTAAAAAAAAAGTTCATCAGCTGTATGTAAATTTTAACTTTAAAAACTATTGCTGGTATGAATGTCAGAGTTGAGGATGATTCTGTGTTTTGTTTGGTCCTACTTTATGTTTGTAAGACTCTTGGGCCAACAGCCTCCCATACATCTTTCTTCCTCCCTCCCAGCTTGGAGGTTCTGACAGAAAACTTCGTTTGCGAGGCAGCAGAAGGGCAGCAACGATTGTATGTATTGATACTAATATACGTTTTGGAACAGGAAGTGAACTTACATGCATGTTGTCTAGAAACAGAAATACTTGCACTTACCATTGGTTGTAACTTTTTTGAAATGAAAAAAGAATTAAAACCAAAATATATGAAGTGAAATGTTTTAAGAATCTGTGTTCAAGCCTTAAAAAAGATGTCTAGCAAGCTGGCTAACTTTGCTCTCTGTTCCAATGCTATGTAGTCTATTTATTATTTTGGGTTTTATGTAATGCAGCAGTGGTCTACAAATGGGCTTATAATCTAATGAAACATTTGTCTTGGTGTTTGATAACAGTGGTCCTATAGTCTGCTTGCTGCTACATCTTTAGTTCATGTGTTGTCAGAGAAATGTTTGAAGAAGATACAGACTTGAATGTTAATATTTTTAGATGCAGTGGAACTCAATTTATTTTAAAGAATATTTAGTAAAGATAAATTAAGTATTGTGTTAACATTTGAGCCTAATGATCTAATTATCTGGTCTAAACAATATTGTGTAAAGATGTATGTGCTAACATGTGATAGAATTCATAGTAATTTAGAACTTAACGTTTAAATTTAAATTGGAAGATTTCTAGAATATTTAATTACAAAATATCAGTTGAGCTCAATGACCATTAAGAGTCTTACATTTATTTAAATTGGAAGATTTCTAGAATATTTCATTAAAAGATATCAATTGTTCTCTATGACCATTTAGAGTCTCTCTAATGAAATTTAAAAAAAAAAGATAGTTTGTTGTTTAGTTTCTAATGTTTGGGAATACAATATATTTTAGCAACTTTAGACATTAGCAAGTATACTAAAGTGAATTGGCTTATTTTTATTTTTCTTGCACTAGGAAATGTATATAGTAACTCTATATTTTCTGCATTCTGATAGACTTTTTTGTAAACACCTCTAACCTCAATAAATTTGTTTGTATTTTGTTTCACTAAAAATGTTTCAATCACAAAAGAAAAGTAAGGCCTAGTTTTAAAGTCACAATGTTAGTTTTAAAGTCAAATTTGTATAGTTTTTGAAGATTTAAAGGCCTAATTTTAAAGTCAAAATGTTATAGTTTTTGAAGATTTAAAGGCCTAATTTTAAAGTCAAAATGTTATAGTTTTTGAAGATTTAAAATAAAAAAAAATGTTTTAGAAAAATATATTTGTACATGTCCATGGAGTATAAATATCTTTAATAAAACCGAAGGATGGTTTTTACAAAATTAACTTCAAATTTCTTTGCTTGTGACAATATAAAACTAGCTAGATCTAAATATCAACTAAGTTTTATGTGCATCTATTTCAATCTTATTTAAACCTAAGTGTGAAAAGCTTATATTTTGCTTAGAAAAATTATTTGTGCTTTATAAAGTACTATTAAAAAGAACAGGTCTATATATAAACAAAAACAAAACAACAAAACCATAAAGTGTGTATAGACTAAGAGTCAAAAGACAATAAAGTAAATGCAATGAAACAAAAAGATTTTGTTTGCTAAATTGCAGTCACATGATCATCTTCTGTCCCTTGACTTTTGTTGTAGGGTTCTGGAACAGTTCAAAGTAACTAAATCCCTCCACTTTTCCGGGTCGTCAGCTGCTATATATAAATTGCAGTAGACTATATAGTATTCTTTGTCCATATATATTAGGAAATGTATTTGAAATTTTATACTTGTAAAAAGAGCTTTACTTTATCATATTACACAGTGTTTACTGTCTTTGCTTTAGTCTCATATTACTAGGACACAGACCTATATAATGTGTACATGCAGGTTTAGTAGTCTTGTCATATGAATGCTTAGCTTACTTTGCATATTGAGGTTATATCCTAGCATTCTAAATAGACATATTGAGGTTATTTCCTAGCATTCTAAATAGACATTTTTAGACATAAGAGATTAGACTACAGACTAGGATGAATCCAGACTTACTAAAGTTTAAAAAAAAACAAAAAAAAAACAATATATTTGTGTATAGTTTTAATTGTTGTGGTAACTAATGTAGCACTAGAGGTGTGCAGTGTGATTGCTATTCAAAGCAATTTCAGAGAAGGAAAAATGATGTAGTGTTGCTATTTTATGAAAAGCTGTTGTGATAGGATTTTACTTACTCTAGGTGTTGACTTGGTGTGGATAATTTTAACTTCATTGTTGGCTAGTTGCATGTGAGCTTCACTCTCTAGTGCTCTGTTTGCACTTCATAGTTTAACCAGTAGACTGGGGACTTTGGTAATAAATCATTTACACACATTTTTTTTTTCTCTTTTTGCATGTACATCTGAAGAGTTCAATGTAAAAATGTGAAAATGGAAGTTTGCCATCTTTAAATGGCACTCAATTTGTGTTTGTTTACAAGCATGGACAAGGGTGGCTCTGTTTTTAGAAGCGTTAGCTCAGGAACATTCTTTTCACATTTTTCTACGTTGAATTCTTCCTATGTTTCACTTGACTGTGTATTGAAATAATCTGGACACAATATTTATAGAATCCTTTCATTAGACAGAAAAAGTATTCATTTAAATTTGTATAAACTATTATATTTAACATTATGTTTACAGAAGCTATTATATTAAAATTGTACTTCAATGATATGTTTCAGCAACACATTTTTTTTTAAATGTAGTTCCCTACTAAACATTGTGTTTGATTTAGCAGAGTGTGGTTATTTTAAGTCCTTAGTAGTGTAAGTTGTCAATCTAGGGCATTTCTATCCCTTTCTACAACTACTACAGGGATCATAAAGCAGTTGGTAGAAGACCTTTTGATAAGATGGCTACTCTTCTGGCATATCTGGGCCCCCCAGAGCACAGACCTCTTGATTCACAGTAAGTTTCTTTTTTTTTTTTAGTTATGTTATGTTTTTGTGATGTTAGGTGCAATGCGCTATTAGGACTAGTTCAGTTTCAAAAAAAGCTCAATTTTATTTAAGTATCTATTGTAGTTGATTAGATGTAGGTTAATTTACAGTTGTAGTTATTTTTATCACTAACATTTGAACAACATATCATAGAATTTTTGGTTACAAAATCAGCACTTTATGTATTGAGTAACCCACTTCTGGATCCTCAGAACACATTGGTACTAAAATTAGGTTTCTGGTTAAGTGCATTTGATATGCCATCTTAAAATTGTAATTAGAATCTACATAAGGCTCAACTATAAGAATGTCAGGTACAGCCTGATCGGACTGTGACAATGACATTATACTGAGAAAGCTTGTACATGAAATATATATACTTCCCTTGACAGTGTACTTCTCTATAAGTTTGGATGACTGACTTGTAATAACCTATGACTCTAACCAGGTGGAGTTCCATGGATATGACCAGTACCAAGTTTGAGGAGATTATGTCCAAGCAAAACATGCATGAAAAGGATGAGTTCAAATCCCTGAAGAACCTGCACATCTTCTATCAGGCTGGCACTTCCAAAATGGGGAACCCTGTCTTTTACTATGTGGCAAGAAGATACAAGTAAGGGCATTGCACAAATTAGCTATGGCAACTTAAGCCAGTTTAGTTTGAATGTACTAGGGTTGTAGGATATTCTTCTCAGGCCTAAAAAATGATTCAATAATTTTGAAAGTCCATCAAATGTACATTTTGTTCTTTATGATTATGAGATGTGATTATTTTTCATATAAATTCAACTCTTTTGAAATTTTCCATTAAAGTGTTACTGTAATGCTTACTCTAGTCTTGGTCTCTCTGCCAGCTTGGCAGCCAATAGGATCAAATGACACATGAATAATTCTGAGCATACTTTTTTTATTCACTTAGACATAGTGTTACCTTGAGTCTGTTTTATGAGTTGTGCAGTGAAAGATCTATAGTAGCAATTATTTACTAATTGTGCCATAAACCTAATATGAAAGTGAAAAGAAAACCAAAATGTTTTAGGCCTTACACAATTTTTTTTCTAAAGGAAGATTTTATTTAAAAAAAAAGAGTGTATTTTACTATCAGAGATTATATTTTAGTGTGCAGTGAATTTCATTTCATATCTTATGAAATATTTGTTGAAGATGCTAATCCAAAGAGTTAATTTTTTAATTTTTAAATATTTATTGAAGGAATATTTGTAGTGTTGTCAGACATTTTGTATTTAGTGATAGTGTCTATTCCCCATTGATCAGTTTATTAGGGAAAAAAGTGCAAGATTTACAATAGCTCACTGTAGTTTTACAAGTCTTTTCATTCACTTCTTCCATCCCTCTATGAAGATATCTTTGTAGAGATCATTCAGTTACAACCAATAAAATGGACCACCTTTCTCCCCTGCGGAATATTGTCTCCTGATTTCAGACTTTTATTTATGCCCACTCATCTTGCTTGTTGACAGCAGGTTTTTGTCTCCTTTCTCTTCCTTGTCTGTTTTCTTTTGTTGTTGTAGCCTAGACAGAAAACAATGGTAACTTTTCATGCACACGTTTAGTAGTCAGGCTACTTCCATTACCTTGAAGAAAAAGGTTTTAAAACAAGGCAAATACTTTTTAATAATGGTATAATAGTGTTATAAGACTTTGATTGCTTTCAAAATAAAACATTTTCCAGGTCTGAAAACATTTGAATGTTATCATTTATCTAAAAGTGAAGACTATATGAGGAAGTTATTGAAAACTAGTTGTTATTCAAATCTATTTGTTTAAATTTGATCTCTTTTGTTTCTGGAATGTACATTTGATTTAATAAACAAACTTACAGCTTTAAGCTCATTTCTTGACATCTTGTACACTGAGTGCTTCCAGAAAATATTTATAGAAGAATGTATATGTGATTTGTTGTAAGGGGAAAGTAATTGCTGACATTTTCATTGTTACAGAGTGGGTGAAATTAATGGAGATTTGCTCATCTACCATGTATTGCTCACATTGAAACCATTCTACAACAAACCTTTTGAGCTAGTCATTGACTTCACACATACCTGCTCAGAGAACAGGTTTAGAGTGAGTTCAAATCTATGTCTGTATTCCCTGACCAAACATTGAGTTCACAAATATATTTAAATGGTTAAGTTTTAGATTTACTCTAGCCTCAATATTTCTAAGCACAAATAGTTATTGTGGCATTGTGTTGCGCTGTATTTGTGTAGATCCCAAGTTGCAATGGTAGATTTAGCAGACCCTTTGTTCCCCACATGATCAAAACACATCTTACTGAATAAAACACTTGAGAAGTGTTCACAAGTGTGAAATATGAATACTTAAATAAAACTAACAAGAATAATTGTATCTCTGAATCACATTAATGAAATTCACATGAAATAGATTGATTAAGCTTGACATTTTCCTAGCACCTCTCTGGTCTCCTCAGCCATTCTAGACATAAGTTGTTATATCACTAGCTTGTTTTCCTTTTTTGTCAAATCATTCTTGTTCCAATTATCACCTAAGATAAGACTCAAGGCTAGGCCTCTATGTCTTGTTGATTGATTGATTGGGATAAGATTGCGTGACAGAGATTGTGACATTAAATTGAAAGCTGTAGTTTCACCTTTTCAGACTGACTTCTTGAACAAGTGGTTTGTGGTCATGCCAGAGAATGTCTACCAAAACATCACTGCAGCTTATATTTATAACTGTAACTCTTGGGTTCGAGAGTATACCAAGTACCATGACAGGATACTCTCATCACTCAAGGTAAACTCATTAGCTGCTTTTAGAGACATATTGTTTTGTTCAAATGACTTGTACTTGTCATTTCACTTGTCTTGTATTAAATATTACCTTTTGATCATTGATTTTGATTGATTCTTTTGAAATGTGTTTTTCTTTTACAAATTAAAAAAAAAAAATTAAGTATTCGCTTATTTTTCAAGGAAAATAAATCTGTTGTTTTTCATAAATTAGTTTTTTTCTTTTTGAAAGAATCTATGAAATTATTTTAAATAAGTTTAAATAAAAACTGTGATCCCAGAGCTGGGACTTTTTGTTATGACAGTTTCCCTTGTTAGTGTATACGGTAGTCCTCTTTGAATGCCCCTTCCTAACCCTCCTTAGGCAGACCCTACTTCCACTACAGCCCAACATAATCAACACCCTGTATGGCAGTGCTGAACTGAAGAAAACAGCATACTTTTTTCCTTGGCACAGTCTGCATAAGAGCTCACAGCTCAGCAGCAATAAAGCTTGCTAGAAGAAGAAGTGTATATGGTGGTAAGGTCATGCTGTTGAATC
Source organism: Biomphalaria sudanica (assembly GCA_036873155.1). Taxonomy (NCBI): domain Eukaryota; kingdom Metazoa; phylum Mollusca; class Gastropoda; family Planorbidae; genus Biomphalaria; species Biomphalaria sudanica. The sequence goes on along the minus strand of JAZGLO010003787.1, from coordinate 102,614 downwards.
AAGCCAGTTATGACTGCCTGGTTATGTGGTATGCACATTGAACTATCGTCTGGCTGGTCTATGTTTTGAACCTAGCCCCCCTCCACCCCATCCCTTGCTGCAAGAGGTTTAGGCTAGGGCCTAATAATGTTCATTTCTGAAGGAAAACTTCCAAGTCAGCAATCTAGACTCTTAAATCTAGTTTAATGTACATGAACATGTTTATATAGAATAAAATTAAGATTTGATTTAATCCAAAGTTTGGTATTTGGAATGTATATTTTGTTTGATATCTTCCTGAATGAACAGAACAACAGAAAACTTATCTTCATTGACCATCCAGCCAAACTGAGTGAGTACATTGAAGCAGAGTCTCAGAAACTGCCAGGTACAACCATGTCATTAGAAGAGGATCTGAAGGTGTTCAACAATGCCCTCAAGCTCTCACACAAGGATACCAAAGTGGCCATCAAGGTACCTCATTAGTTCAGTGGCCTTTATAGTACTTTCATTTTGGGTTTGTTTATAACATTAACAAACAAAGCATATTTTACATTCAACAGTTCTCAACCAACTAATTGGGATGATTATTGCTGTCTTACTAATGTGTTTTTCCTTCACTTAGGTGGGACCCAGTGCCATTCAAGTCACATCCTCAGAGAAAAGTAAAGTGCTTGGTCATCAAGTCCTACTGAATGATGTGTATTATGCTGCTGAGATTGAGGAGGTAGGTGTTAGTGCTGGAGTCATGACTAACTCCAGGGACCATAACTTAGTTCACATACCATAATTAGGCCTGATTACCTCATGTACTTAACAACCTGGTACTGGAGTTCAATCTTTCATTTTCTCTTTAAATTGTAAAGTAGGGAAATTCATATTCAACAATTAATTATTAGTAGAATGTTTATTATCCTTTTTAGTAAGTCAAAGACAGTGTATCAGTTTTTTAAACAGTTAATGGGAAGAGCATTACTTATTTTAGTTATCTCATAGTTTTTGTTCAGTATTAATTTGACCTGAGTTAATTGTTAGTACATCTGTTGTACATTGCCAGGTCTGCCTGGTAGATGATAATCAGTTTACGCTGACAATAGCCAATGAAACTGGACCTCTGTCCTTCATCCACAATGACTGTGACAATATTGTACAAGCCATTATCCATATACGTACAAGATGGGAACTTTCACAGCCAGTATGGTGTTTTATTTGTTTAGGATATGTTATTAGAATATATTATTAAAATATAATTTGGCCTAATTTTCAAACATTATGTTTTAATTTAATTTAATTTAATCCTGAAATTAAAACTGTTTCTAATGATTCTAACAGGATACTGTAACAGTCCACACAAAGATTCGCCCCAAAGATGTGCCAGGAACACTTCTAAATGTGGTTTGTATTGAAACAGCTTCCTTATCATTTTCTCAGTTTACTCTTATGATGCAGAGTTTCAGTTTTCCTCAAAAGGTCTTTCAGATTTTCTTTGGACTTCTCTGCCTTCTATTTTCTATTCAAAATTGAATTTTTTCATTGAAAGTCAATGTGTTCTGTGTGGCTACATTTGTACCTATTCTTACCTGTAGGTCATCTATTGTCATTATGTCACAGTCTTGGAGGTTTTTGTTTGTTTATTGGATTAGGGCATAGTCAGAAAAATTAAGCAAAAAATTGTCATTTTTTAGAAGCATGAATACAAAAGAAATGTCAGCTTTGCTTGACTAATAAACATGATTAGATTTGTCTTCTTTGAATCCATTTCTAATGGGTAATTTATCTAGTCGCTCATTGTGCTAGTACTATCCTGTATAATGTAATTGATTTCTGGAATAAACGCCCTTAGAATTAGATTAATCTATGAATACGTTTGAAACGAAACTGTTGGACTTGATGTTGGACTCTAATAATGGTCTCTGTCTTTCAGGCATTATTGAATTTGGGCAGTTCAGATCCCAGTCTCAGGTCCGCAGCCTATAACTTACTGTGTGCATTGACCCAGACATTTGACCTAAAGATTGAAGGACAGTTGCTGGAGACCAATGGTAGGATACATTTTTATTCTCTAGGTAGACAGTGGATACATGAAGTGTCAACAAGCTTTGAAGACTAGGATTAGCATAACTCTATTAGAAATAAAGGCTTTAAAAAAATGTACATTCTATTAGCAGTAGTTTCTGTATAGTCTAGACTAAAAAAGTAAAGTAGTGGCAATATATCATAACTTACAAATAGAAAAACATAACCCTAATGAATACACAGACAGCATAAGGATAAAAGCAAATTTATTATATATCTTTGAACTCATACAAATACTCTTTCTTCCAAAGTGTCATTATGCTATGAAATGGGTTGTCTGTCAGCTAAGAAAAGCAATGACTATAGCGTTAAAATTATAGCTGACCTAAACACTTATGGGCAGAATAGTGTTTTTTAAAGAAGTGTGTGTGTTAGGTAACAATCAATCCTTCCTACTTCATTTGTAATTTTAACTAATCTGTTCATCTTGTGTTGAAACGGCTTAATGTCATAGAAAATTCAACTACACATAATACAAAATTTGTAAAATGGAAAAGCATTTTATAGGTCAACACCTTCATGTTAAGGCATACAAAATATTTTTGCCATATTTTATTTTGTTAATCTAATATTACTTTATTTTGTCTAACCATAAAGTGTAAACATTTCTAGACTTGTAGAGGGCATTCAAAGAAAGAATTCACTAGTAAAGTTTGACAGTTTGTTCACTGATGTCTGTCTTTCCCAGGGCTCTGTATTCCAGCCAACAACACAATTTTCATCAAATCTATCAGTGAGAAACTGTCCACTAAAGAGCCACATCTGACCTTGGAGTTCTTGGAGGAGTGTATCCAAGGCTTTGGCAACTCTAATATAGAGATGAAACATTTGTGCTTAGAGTACATTACTCCTTGGTTACCTAACTTGACCAGGTGAGGAGTTGACTTTCTCTCTCACTTTCTTTGGTATTAACGTTAAAAAATAAAAATGCTAACTCTTGCAGAAATGATATAAATGCTACACTTGAAACCTTAACAATTTTTCTTAAGTGTTTAGTAGCTATCATGCATATGCCTTTTATGTGTGTCCCTTCTTGACTATTTCTATAAGTCTTTGCAAAGTGATTCTCTCCACTATTTCTCATTGTCCACACACAAGTTCCATTTTGTATACATCAACATTTGGAATGTAATATTACTACAGAGTTCAAAGACAAAAAGCAATTTTCTAACAATTAGTAATTAATAACTACAATTTGTCATTTATTACTCTTGGTGTCAATAATTCAAAAGCTGCATAATTAGTTCAGGAGTTTCTGATCAAGTAGAGCAGTTAAGAGATTATTTTTATTTTCTTTTGCTTTCTGTAGATCCTAAACCGTACACATTGATATGATATAAAGGGATGCAAGTACAAGAGGTGTCAGTTAGTTCATAAATAGTTCAAGTGAAAGGATTATTCTGTTTATTCAGTAAATTTGTTTGATTATACTGAGTCATTGTGTCAAGTGAAAACACTGGGCCTGTTCCAATGACACAGTTTCAACTAATCTAAGTTTAAATTTGTTGTTTTCTCACTTGCATTCTATATTATTTGATCAGAAACTCGCATTGCTTAAAAGTGAGAGAAGTCACATAATTGTGACTTGATATTTACATCATCATCTAAATTGACTGGGGGGGGGGGGGGGGGGCTCAAGTATTTTTTTTTAGTTTTAATCTTCTTCAGTTAGAGATTTTTGTCTTTGCCTTTCTATTGATATTCTTTGATACATGAACCAAAATGTATCTGCATTGCTTTTGTTCTCTCACCAGATTTTGTAAACAGTCGGATGAAAACAAAAGGCAGAAAGTGGCCTTAATTTTAGACAAGTTGATTACTATGACCATAGAGGAGGTGGAGATGTATCCATCTATCCAGGCCAAGATCTGGGGAAACATTGGACAGATAGGAGATCTGCTGGACATGGTGCTGGACAGCTTTATTAAGGTGGGCATTGAGTAGCTGTTGTTTGGACGTGTACAAGCTAACAATATCTTCAAAGATCAAGAATTAAGTAGTTTATATTTATTTCTAGTCCTATTTGAATGTTTTTTTTGTTTCAAGTCATATTTGATTGTTTTGTTGCAAGTCATATTTGATTGTATTATTTCAAGTCATATATGAATGTTGTTTTGTTTCAAGTCATATTTGAATGTTTTATTTCAAGTCATATTTGAATGTTGTTTTGTTTCAAGTCATATTTGAATGTTTCAAGTTATATTTGAATGTTGTTATGCTTGACATTTGACAGAGAAGTGTGACAGGTGGTCTAGGGTCTATACAGGCTGAGATCATGGCAGACACCGCTGTAGCACTCACCTCTGCAAATGTTCTTCTTGTGTCACGCAAAGTCATCGGCAGACTATGTCGGGTAAGTAAAGTTCTCTTTTCAGACCTTGCGGTCTGTAGGGCAGATGTTGTTAAGGTCATCTGTTTCTTTTGCCAACGGTTAGCAAGCAGGGTGTCATGTGACCAGTACAACCACCATTGCTTTTACTTTCTCCAACTAAAGTCAGTACCCATTATTCAGAAATAAAAAATTCCAGTCTTCATCGAGATTCAAACCCAGGTTTAGAAGCCAAGTGCTAAACTAGTCAGCCACAGCGTCCCCAACTATGTTGAGTATGTAGTTAACTTGTGTTTCTATACATTGCGTTGGTTTACTATAGTTTCTTACATTATAGTTCTGTGTTTTCATGAATCAAGTTTAATTTAATTTTTAAAAAATTGTTTGATACAAGTTGATTTTCATTTTCAGCTGATTGATAAAACATGTACATCCCCCACCTTCACATTAGAACAGCATCTGATGTGGGATGATATTGCTATCTTAGCTAGATATTTACTCATGTTGTCTTTCAATAATTCATTGGATGGTAAGACTTTCTGATCACAATCATTTATACTGGTTTAGTTTGTGTTTACATTTTTTAGATGTAGATTTTAAAAAAAATCTTGTATAAGTTATTCTCTAGAACAAGTTTCAATCATTTCATTTCAGTGGCTAGCCATTTACCATTCTTGTTCCACATTGTGACCTTGTTAGTATCCACTGGTCCATTATCCTTGCGAGCCTCCACACATGGTCTGGTCATTAACATCATCCACTCATTGTGTACATGTTCACAGCTACATTTCTCAGGTGAGTTGATTGTCAGCAGTTCCCAACCTTCTAAAACATGAGAACCATTTGACTTGTGTAGTCGCATCATGACGAGTTCATTGCATAATTAGTTAAACAGTAAGATAAAAATCAAATCTGTATAGTTTAACATAAATTTTACATGGATCCTCAAAAAAAAAAGGATGGGTGCAGAGTTTGAAACTTACAATGTGCATCAATTATAAACAGCTGAAATTCATTGTTATGAAATTATATTTTTTACAAACAAAAATTGTATACCTGTACACACTTTCTGAGTAACATCCCACTGGCCTCCTTCAGTCGTAGAACAACTATGGATCATCTCAGAGCACACTTCCTCATGTGGCTGTGGAGCCCTATTTTGGAGAGACACTCTCGTCCACAGATAGCGCAGGTTAGGGTGGCTTTTGCTTCGGTGGTAGAGGAGCTGGCCATTTTTCAGATTGTACGTTTTTCTTCCTGAGCTGAGACCCATGTACTTTCACTGTCTATAAATTTTTTTGGTCACTGTCTCTCTCCATCTGTTGCGGTCTAGAGCTATGTCTTCCCAATTGTCATTATTGATGTTCACTGATTTGAGGTCACGTTTTATTACATCTATGTAACGGAGGTGGGGGCGACCAGTTTTTCTTATGCCAGTCGCGAGTTGACCATAGAGGACGACTTTTGGGATGCGCTTGTCCTCCATCCGGCGAACATGTCCAAGCCAGCGCAAACGACGTTGTCTGAGGGCTGTAAAGATCTGGGAATACCCGATCGCGCAAGGATCTCAGTATTGCACACTTTTTCTTTCTGAGGAACAGGACAAACATTAATTGTTGCTCTTCAGATACTCTTTAAAATGTACCCAATTTTGTTTCATGATCTTGGGTAATAAGAACAGTTTTAACTGTGTCTGTACTTTGTTGATGTCTTCCTACACAGAGAGCACTCTCCAAGTGTTGAAGCTGAGTCTGGCAGAGTTCTCCCTGCCCAAATTCTACCAACTGTTTGGCATCAGCACTGTGAAGTCTGCAGCTGTCAGTGCTTTCAGGACCAGCTTCAGACCTGGGGACAGGAGCTTCACAATGTCACCACCTGAAAATGAGAAGATGCCTCTCAGTTCATTGGAAGCCATTGCTGATGCTTTGTTGGAGATAATGGAGGTAGGTCATACTATGGGCTTATGTTTATTAATTATTTAAAAACATCTTGTATCTTTATGTTAGACAAATCAAACCTATTTTCCCCCTCCAGGCATGTATGAAAGACATTCCTAACTGTGATTGGCTTCAACAGTGGACCGATTTGGCCAGAAGGTAAAACAATTTTTTTCATATGTTTAAAAGAATTATTGTAGCCACCCTTAAGAAGCTGGTAGGCTTTAAAAGAATTTGTACTTTTAGTTTGTACAGATATTTGATAAGATGTATCTATACAAAAGCTGTTAAAGCATTGGGTTGAAATTGTCCTTGGTATATACAAGCTTTGGAATGTGTGACTAGTAAAAAAAACACTTAGCTAGGAAGCTAAGGGGGCTCAAATTTGAATTCTGATTCAAGCTGAGTATGTTTAAGGGAATCATTAAGGCAGAACAGAAACCTCCCAGTTACCCCCTTCTCCCACATATTCACAAAAGAGATTGACCAAAGTGCCCTGAGTAATGTTGTAGCATGAAAAATGTGCTATACAACAGCAATGAAAATAAAACAACTAGAGTTAGAATTTCAATTTATTTTTTTAAAATTGTTATTTAGATTCTTGTCTCTTTTAGTCACATGATCACTTCTTGAGAAGCTGTTTAAAAAAAAAGGTTTGAATTAATTGCCTTTTTGCCTTTAGATTTGCATTTCAATACAATCCAGCCCTGCAGCCCAGAGCTATCATTGTGTTTGGATGTATTAGCAAGACTGTGGTAGACTCTGAAGTCAAACAACTGCTCAAAATTATGATGAAGGTCAGGGATATTTTTGTGAGTACATGCTTGATGTTTCACCCTTTGAGTGTCAGGGCATGCTTTAAAGTACAGTCTTAGTGGTCATGACATGCTTGATGCTTCACCCTTTCATTGTTAGGGCAAGCCTAAAATCACAATCTAGTTGAGTACATTCCTGATGCTTCACCCTTTCATTGTTAGGGCAAGCCTCAAATCACAATCTAGTTGTGTACATTCTTGATGCTTCACCCTTTCATTGTTAGGGCAAGCCTCAAATCACAATCTAGTTGTGTACATTCTTGATGCTTCACCCTTTCATTGTTAGGGCAAGCCTCAAATCACAATCTAGTTGTGTACATTCTTGATGCTTCACCCTTTCATTGTTAGGGCAAGCCTCAAATCACAATCTAGTTGAGTACATGCTTGATGCTTCACCCTTTCATTGTTAGGGCAAGCCTCAAACCACAATCTAGTTGTGTACATTCTTGATGCTTCACCCTTTCATTGTTAGGGCAAGCCTCAAATCACAATCTAGTTGAGTACATTCTTGATGCTTCACTCTTTCATTGTTAGGGGAAGCCTCAAATCACAATCTAGTTGTGTACATTCTTGATGCTTCACCCTTTCATTGTTAGGGCAAGCCTCAAATCACAATCTAGTTGAGTACATTCTTGATGCTTCACTCTTTCATTGTTAGGGGAAGCCTCAAATCACAATCTAGTTGTGTACATTCTTGATGCTTCACCCTTTCATTGTTAGGGCAAGCCTCAAATCACAATCTAGTTGAGTACATGCTTGATGCTTCACCCTTTCATTGTTAGGGCAAGCCTCAAATCACAATCTAGTTGAGTACATGCTTGATGCTTCACCCTTTCATTGTTAGGGCAAGCCTCAAATCACAATCTAGTTGAGTACATGCTTGATGCTTCACCCTTTCATTGTTAGGGCAAGCCTCAAATCACAATCTAGTTGTGTACATTCTTGATGCTTCACCCTTTCATTGTTAGGGCAAGCCTCAAATCACAATCTAGTTGAGTACATGCTTGATGCTTCACCCTTTCATTGTTAGGGCAAGCCTCAAATCACAATCTAGTTGTGTACATTCTTGATGCTTCACCCTTTCATTGTTAGGGCAAGCCTCAAATCACAATCTAGTTGTGTACATTCTTGATGCTTCACCCTTTCATTGTTAGGGCAAGCCTCAAATCACAATCTAGTTGAGTACATGCTTGATGCTTCACCCTTTCATTGTTAGGGCAAGCCTCAAATCACAATCTAGTTGTGTACATTCTTGATGCTTCACCCTTTTATTGTTAGGGCAAGCCTCAAATCACAATCTAGTTGTGTACATGCTTGATGCTTCACCCTTTCATTGTTAGGGCAAGCCTCAAATCACAATCTAGTTGTGTACATTCTTGATGCTTCACTCTTTCATTGTTAGGGCAAGCCTCAAATCACAATCTAGTTGTGTACATTCTTGATGCTTAACCCTTTCATTGTTAGGGCAAGCCTCAAATCACAATCTAGTTGAGTACATTCTTGATGCTTCACCCTTTCATTGTTAGGGCAAGCCTCAAATCACAATCTAGTTGAGTACATGCTTGATGCTTCACCCTTTCATTGTTAGGGCAAGCCTCAAATCACAATCTAGTTGTGTACATTCTTGATGCTTCACCCTTTCATTGTTAGGGCAAGCCTCAAATCACAATCTAGTTGTGTACATGCTTGATGCTTCACCCTTTCATTGTTAGGGCAAGCCTCAAATCACAATCTAGTTGTGTACATTCTTGATGCTTCACTCTTTCATTGTTAGGGCAAGCCTCAAATCACAATCTAGTTGTGTACATTCTTGATTCTTCACTCTTTCATTGTTAGGGCAAGCCTCAAATCACAATCTAGTTGAGTACATTCTTGATGCTTCACCCTTTCATTGTTAGGGCAAGCCTCAAATCACAATCTAGTTGTGTACATTCTTGATGCTTCACCCTTTCATTGTTAGGGCAAGCCTCAAATCACAATCTAGTTGTGTACATGCTTGATGCTTCACCCTTTCATTGTTAGGGCAAGCCTCAAATCACAATCTAGTTGAGTACATGCTTGATGCTTCACCCTTTCATTGTTAGGGCAAGCCTCAAATCACAATCTAGTTGTGTACATGCTTGATGCTTCACCCTTTCATTGTTAGGGCAAGCCTCAAATCACAATCTAGTTGTGTACATTCTTGATGCTTCACCCTTTCATTGTTAGGGCAAGCCTCAAATCACAATCTAGTTGAGTACATTCTTGATGCTTCACCCTTTCATTGTTAGGGCAAGCCTCAAATCACAATCTAGTTGAGTACATGCTTGATGCTTCACCCTTTCATTGTTAGGGCAAGCCTCAAATCACAATCTAGTTGTGTACATTCTTGATGCTTCACCCTTTCATTGTTAGGGCAAGCCTCAAATCACAATCTAGTTGTGTACATGCTTGATGCTTCACCCTTTCATTGTTAGGGCAAGCCTCAAATCACAATCTAGTTGTGTACATTCTTGATGCTTCACTCTTTCATTGTTAGGGCAAGCCTCAAATCACAATCTAGTTGTGTACATTCTTGATGCTTCACCCTTTCATTGTTAGGGCAAGCCTCAAATCACAATCTAGTTGAGTACATTCTTGATGCTTCACCCTTTCATTGTTAGGGCAAGCCTCAAATCACAATCTAGTTGTGTACATTCTTGATGCTTCACCCTTTCATTGTTAGGGCAAGCCTCAAATCACAATCTAGTTGTGTACATGCTTGATGCTTCACCCTTTCATTGTTAGGGCAAGCCTCAAATCACAATCTAGTTGAGTACATGCTTGATGCTTCACCCTTTCATTGTTAGGGCAAGCCTCAAATCACAATCTAGTTGTGTACATGCTTGATGCTTCACCCTTTCATTGTTAGGGCAAGCCTCAAATCACAATCTAGTTGTGTACATTCTTGATGCTTCACCCTTTCATTGTTAGGGCAAGCCTCAAATCACAATCTAGTTGAGTACATTCTTGATGCTTCACCCTTTCATTGTTAGGGCAAGCCTCAAATCACAGTCTAGTTGAGTAGGTCTGAATTCAACCCCTTAGGCTGCAAAAGCACCCTTAAAGGCTTCAAGTCACATCCTTAAGTCTGTTTCACATCTTTTTATTAACATTTGAATTCCCCCCCCCCCCCACCCCTTTTGTTTTTTTCACTTTAGAACACCATCTGCATGTTTTACTCATTAATTTGAAGTGAACTATTTCTCTTCTAGTTTGATATTGGTTTGACCATTTTGTTTTTGTAATGCAAAGCCATAAATTTGAAATGATTAGTTCCTAATTTAGTGGAATGTTAGTTTATCAATTAGCATTCATTTCATTAGCTCTGTTGACATTATTACTCTACGACCTGGTTCTGGAGGTCAGGATCATAATTAAACACAATTTTTAAAATTCTGTGGTTGTCCTATACATCCTTAATTGGGTGGGATGTTAATGAGCAAAAATAATCTGAGCATTTTTCAAAACTCAGTAGCTCCTGTTTTTTTTAAAAAGTGGCTTGTAACTCCTTTTTGTTATTCTAAAAGAGAAAAATATTCAAAAATAAATATTGATGATTGATAGAACATGTGTCTACTATCACAACATGTTTACTTTCAATGCCTTTACAGCAGAAAATAACCAACATTGATTTTAAGAGTTGGCTTTATACACATTTATGCAGAGAAAAAAACATGAAAATAATAATAGATTTTTTTATTGTCACTAACATAGATTAGCTAAGCATATGTTTTTGTTCTGTATGAGACATACATTTTGATATAAAGGTTGAAACAAGGTGCTGGTCATTTCCTATTGCATTGCTTCACATTAAACACCTCATTTTATCTTCAACCTCATTCTATCACAATGGAGTTCAGTTGTTAATATAGAAACATTGTCTCTATTGGTCACATTTCTTTAACCTATAGCACAACACAAAAAGGATGCATTTTTTAAAATAAATATTTTAAAATATAGAAACGTATTTTTAATTTCAATTATATAGGGCAGCTTAGATAGTTTAAATAATGTTTTTATCTGAAGGAAACATTTTTTTGTTTGCAATGCTTATTGTCATTTGTATTCTCCTTTAATTGTGCTTCGTAGTTGATGTTTTTATTGCTTTAGTAGCTCCCTATAGATTTTTCTGCAATATTTAAATGTGCATGCTGTGTCCAGTTTTAGCACTAAAATATAGTGTATATGGAACATTTAGGCCAAATTTTGTTTATTAAATTATATATATATATATATAATTTTTTTTTATGTGTGTATACTAAATTTCTATTTGAATTTCTGATCCTGTGAAAACTTTCTCTGCCCTTCTGACAAAAATTGCTACTTTATAAAAGAAAATGTACCCCAACTGTGGTGTTAAAAAAAAAAGACTTACTTGATGTGCTAAATAAACATGTTTAGAATCAATTTAAATGTTAATAAAAAATTAGAATTGAAATTTAACTTTAAAAAATTTAAAGATACACCAGTTTCCATATCTAGATCTAGATCTTTGTTTCTGTGTAACTTTTAGAATATTTATAACATGACAATGTTTATATATAAACAATTTTTTTTATTTTAGAAAATAGAAATTATAAGAATTAGCTTAAATTAAACCTGGAAAACATAAGAAAACAAAAGGGGTATCTAATTGATGCTCCTTGCTTTTGAGAATACCACACTGCCTTTTAAATCAATACTTTGCAATAGATGATTTAACTATTTTTTAAAGAGATTTTCTTCTATGGATGGAGAAACTCTAAATAGCTGCTTTTTGGTGTATGTCAGATTATCACAACATAGTGTAAAGGCTATTGAAGTCTGTGGCTATTGAACACAATACAATGGAACACTGAGATTATTGAACGGAGAGACTGTGTCTAATAAATAAACTAAACATTGTGGCTGTGTTTGCAAAGCTGTTAAATAAACAAATTTTGTTGCATTTGTGTTTACTATCCAATATGTTGGACAATGTATTGTATTATCTACCATCCTTTTTGTCTTGTAGGCCTTGGAGTCCTATATGGATTTAACTTTGATAGAAGCTGTGGTCATGTGTCTGACAAGGTTACAGCCCATGTTGAAGCCTGTAAGTTGGTTTGGCAATAACATCTTAAGTTTTGTTCTAACCATAGGATTAATGCAACACCGTGAACAAGGAAACTGCTATAAGATTCCATCACTGAGTGCTAAATAAGAATAAATTAGAATAATTGAAATAATTCTTCAACTAGATAATTATTTGCAAAAAAAAAAATGTACAATTCAATATACCGGTAAACATTAGTTGTATTGAAGTTTGTGATGCAAAAACGTCATGTCATTGAGAGGCAAGGAGTTAACTCAAAAAGGAGATTTAGTAGCAAAATATTGTACAAGCAGTTTTATTTTTTATGTCTTTTTAAAAAAATTCCTTTACGAATGGTAGTGTTATGCTTTCTTTAATGAAGGTCTTCGAATGGCCTGATTGATGTTGTTACATTTGTACAAATATTATGATCTGATGTGAAATGAAGCCTTGTCTGATGTTTTCAAATGACTATCCTGACTGATGAAGGTTAAAGCTGACTTTTCTTTGAACTAGGAATCTCCAATACACAAATTTTTGTTCTGGGTGGCAATCTCTGTGCTACAGTTGGATGAAGTATCATTGTATGCAGCAGGCCTTGGTCTCCTAGAGCAGAATCTTCACACTCTAGATAACACTGGGCTATTTGAACACAAAGTAAGTAGGACAGCACAACATTCAGCATAGGTCCTATACTAGTAACTGAGGAATAAACACATCAAATAAGAGCTACTTAATGGATCTATATTCTATTGAAAAAAAAAAAAGCACAAATAAAAGGCTTAAATTTCCACTCCAGTAGTTTGTATTTAAATGAATGGCCAAGTGCATTTGTTCTTTAAATACTCTCAACTGAAAGCACAAAGAAAATATTTGTAAAAAAAAATAATTTTTAGTGTCATTTATGCATTTCAAAAATAATATTTTCTTGTCTTAAATGCAAAGTAAAAATAACTTACTCATTTATGATGCTAGTAGAAGCAAGTGTTCTGTCATAGTTTATGACGCTAGAGAAGCACACATACTGTCATAGCTCATGATGCTAGAGAAGCACACATACTGTCATAGTTCATGATGCTAGAGAAGCACACATACTGTCATAGTTCATGATGCTAGAGAAGCACACATACTGTCATAGTTCATGATGCTAGAGAAGCACACATACTGTCATAGTTCATGATGCTAGAGAAGCACACATACTGTCATAGTTCATGATGCTAGAGAAGCACACATACTATCATAGTTCATGATGCTAGAGAAGCACACATACTGTCATAGTTCATGATGCTAGAGAAGCACATACTGTCATAGTTCATGATGCTAGAGAAGCACACTTACTGTCATAGTTTATGATGCTAGAGAAGCACACATATTGTCATAGTTTATGATGCTAGAGAAGCACACATATTGTCATAGTTCATGATGCTAGAGAAGCACACATATTGGCATAGTTTATGATGCTAGAGAAGCACACATATTGTCATAGTTTATGATGCTAGAGAAGCACACATATTGTCATAGTTTATGATGCTAGAGTGCACACATACGGTCATAGTTCATGATGCTAGAGAAGCACACATATTGTCATATTATATCATGCTAGTAGAAGCAAGTGTTTATTATTGGTTCAATGAATGCCTCTTAGTTTTGACTTGTGTAACTTGTAACCACTGTGTTTGTGTCTAGTCCTTAGAACGTGTTATGATGAATGCCAGAGATCCCCTGGAGTGGCACTTCAAACAGTTGGACCATGACATGGGATTAAGTTTTCAAACGAATTTTAATTTTGCTCTTGTTGGACATTTGCTCAAAGGCAAGTGACATCACATTTGATTGAATCTCTTCACAGCAGCTCAAAGTACATACCAGCATACAAAAAAAAATCTTATTATGTCTTAGATCTTTCTTCCATTTAGCAGTAATAATGCTAATTTATACCAGTTTGGATATAACAAAGTTTTGGGCTATCAATATTTATATATCAGTATAGAAGTTAGAGTTATTGCTGATCAGTTGTGTCAATGACTTGAAGGCTGTTGGTACTTCTTTAAAAAATTGAAAATATCCACATTTCAATAGAATTGGTGTGACCAAACTGCCTGAACTTAGCCAGATCTGAAAGCTATTCTTCTAAATAACAATGGCCTGCATATAAGCCAGTTTGAAAAAAAGCTAGACATTAAAACAAAAAGCAATACCTGAAAAAGGATATTTTACTAATAAACTGTGTCATCTGTCCTTAGGTTTCCGTCACCCAGCACCTACCACAGTTTCTAGAACCATTCGAGTTCTACATCAATTGTTAAGTATAACAGTCAAGCCTACAAATAGAGATAAGTTTGAGGTCACTTCACAGACTGTGGCGTATCTTGCAGGTACAGCTAGGCTAGTGACACAATGATTTCTCGCAATTATTTTTGATAGCTAAAATTTTTAAGCTCAAATCATATGACATTGATACAAGTTGAGGTTAAACTGAAACAGGACAAGACTAATGATCTTCTTTCCATACAGCATTGGTTTCTGTCTCTGAGGAAGTCAGGAGTCGTTGTCATCTTAAACACCGGACACCAAATTATCTCAGTGATTCCCCATCAAGTGAAAGTGTCAGCTCTGACATTGCCAGCCAGGGTCAGTCACCTTCCCCTTCCTTACCCACCTCCACATCAACATCAGGAGTCTCCACACCCATCACCCACCCAGCACCTGCTCAGGTCAGTCACTTAGCTTCTTTTACTGATAAAAAATGACTTTGACTTTATAAAAATTTAAGACCTGAGATAATAAACTATTATCTAAAAAAAATCCCTTTATATATAAAGCTTAAGAGACAAGTAATTGTGTAGCTAAGAACTGCCTTTTAAAAGTATGTTTTATATTAATTTGCAACTCAGAATTAGTTAGATATTGGGAAAAACTGAAAGTTTTAACTCTTTATCCATTGGGTAGGCACAGTGGCTGAGCAGTAAAGTGCTTAGCTTCCAAATCCTAGTGAAGAATGGGATTATTATTTTCAGGATCTTTGAGCGCCTCTGAGTCCACCCAGCTCTAATGGGTGCCTGACATTAAAAGTAAAGGCGGTTGGTCGTTGTACTGGCCACATGACACCCTTGTTAACGGTAGGCCACAGAAACGGATTACCTTTACATCATCTGCCCTATAGACCACAAGGTCTCAAAGGGAAACTTTACTTTTTTACTTTTTCCATTGGAGGGTAGAAATAAATATATTGTAATTAGGGGTGCACCGGATAGTCACTTCGGCTGAATATTCGGCTATTTTTCACTATTCAGCGATATTTGGCCTCCACCTCCGTGCTAAGTCTTTTCCAGATAAGTCAAATGGAGATAACACTTAAATATAGAAACACAGGTGAAAGGCCAACACTATAAGGGTAGTCGACGCTGATAAACGATGTTGAACAAGAAGTTTAATACTTAATGAAGGAATCATCGAATGACGTAAAACTAAATATCTATGTCAATAATAATCTGCCTATATTTATCAAGTGGACATGATTCAACAATGTCAGTTCTGAAATACATTAACGTTTATGTTTCAAAGAAAAGAATGTGCTTTTAAAACTATGACTATGCACCAAACATCTTTTAGTACAAAGACAAGGTGTGTTAATCTAAATAGAAATAAAACTTGACTTTATTAATTCGAATTACATACATAGCTGCGATGGCTGACACATTTTAAAATTTTGTCTTGACCTTTGAGTTGGCTAGTTAACATGTAATATTTTTAACTATGTCATGCTGACCAGACATCTATCTAGATGTGCAGGTATATCTCCAGAGGTAGAGATGAACAACCCCCACCTTCTTTTGTTTGTTTAGTCCATAAGTCCATTGAGTTCATTGATAGACAGATGACCACATTAAGCCAGATGTCAACATGTTGACACAGTCTAGAGGTCACATCTTAAGAGGGAACTGAGTTTGTTTACTTTGAGAAGAATCTTTATTAAGTATTCTGGACTTCAAGCTGCACCTCTACACATGTAACAAGGGTGGAGATGAACAACTCCCACCCCCTTTTATTGGTTTAGTCCATCACATTGAGTTAGTCAGGTGACAGGTGACCACAAGTCAAATACGATGTCAATTGGCCAGCACAAACTGATTTCATAGCCCAGTAAGCCAGTAACTAATTATTTTGTAGAAAAAAGTACAAGGCTCATATCTACATGCTTGACTGACCATGCATGCTAGTGTGTTTTTTTTTTTTTGCCTGACCACTTAACACTATGCTCAAGGAAAAAAAAACATGTGATGGTCAACACCATCAACTATACACACTACACTAGAACTACATGTGTAGGCCCACTACCTCTATCTGACCAGGTTGTAACAATATGTCCAACATGCAGTCTATTTATTTTTGCGATGTGGGTAGGGAGGGTATGGAGGGTGTGGATGTTTTTTTTCTTCTATATTTGGTTTTCCTAAAGCTCTTAAATCTGCATAGTTGTAGATTTAAACATAGATCTCAATAATAGACCAGACTACAATTAAATCTATGCCTCAGCATCATCTAAGGTTCAAGCTATAAATAGGTATAATTGATGTTCCCGCTGTTAATAAAATATCGTATACCGCTAATGAATTAATCTAAAACAATAAATATAGAATGCTTCAGATTCCAACTATTAACAAACAGTTACTATCAGTAGCCAGAACCAGAAGCAGTCCTTGGACTTTAAATTACAAGTCTGATGACCAGTTATTGGTCTGACATTCTTGAACACATACATCCACCCACTATACAAGCCAGATTGCACTTTATCTTTGAGAGATTTACAGTAGTAACTATTTAAATACATATTTACGTATTTTACATTGACTATGCCACACACCCATTTTTACAGTTGGTGGACTCGTTTATAATACACACTCAAGCTACACAGATAAGTTTGTGATAGACCTATCGTTTATACTGTTAAGCCTAAATTCATCAATCATTAACAGAGTTTAAAGCAATAAGGTAAATAAAAGGAAAACAATTATTACTAATATAGGTATGTTATTTAACAGTTTTGCAAATTGCTCAGCAACGCAAGCTATTTACAAGACATATAGATATTCGGCTCCAGCTCTGGCTGAATATCATATTTTACTATCCGGCAATATTCAGCTCCGGCCGAATATCAAAAAGTACTATCCGGTGCACCCCTAGTTGTAATGTATCTCTATTTATGGTTAAAATGAAATCTCATGTCAAAAAGAGGTTTGGTAGGTATGGTCAAGCATCTCTTTAACAAAACACTTTTCCTTTTGTCACATTCCTTTGAAGCTCAACAAAATATCTTGCATTTTATTGGAACATAATTTTATTTCTGTTCATAGACAAGGCGGCAGAAAAGTTTTGACGTCTTAGATCAGAATGCTCTGGCTGCTGCTCGACAACAACAGCAGCAGCAACAACAACAGCAGCAGCAAAGCAAAATGGGCTGGGAAGTGAGTGAACAAAATGGAGCCCCTCCAGGTGCAGGAGGACTAAGCCCGCAGAGAGTGCAGAGAACACTCCAGCCTGCCTCCAGCCAGGTGGGTGAGGTAATAAAGTTTGATGTACTTGCTAGTGAACATTTGATTGACACCTTGGAATGATGCTGCTACCTTTCACTTGAACTCAAAACTGCTACTGATTTTCCTCAGATACATAAGATATTTAAATAATGTGAACTCACTTTGACTAGATCAAAGTCTTAAGTGTTTGTTTCATTATACCTTACCTACAAACATTTGTTTCATTATACCTTACCTACAAACATTTGTTTCATTATACCTTACCTACAAACATTTGTTTCATTATACCTTACCTACAAACATTTGTTTCATTATACCTTACCTACAAACATTTGTTTCATTATACCTTACCTACAAACATTTGTTTCATTATACCTTACCTACAAACTTACTTTTGTTTCATTATACCTTACCTACAAACTTACTTTTGTTTCATTATACCTTACCTACAAACTTACTTTTGTTTCATTATACCTTACCTACAAACTTACTTTTGTTTCATTATACCTTACCTACAAACTTACTTTTGTTTCATTATACCTTACCTACAAACTTACTTTTGTTTCATTATACCTTACCTACAAACTTACTTTTGTTTCATTATACCTTACCTACAAACTTACTTTTGTTTCATTATACCTTACCTACAAACTTACTTTTGTTTCATTATACCTTACCTACAAACTTACTTTTGTTTCATTATACCTTACCTACAAACTTACTTTTGTTTCATTATACCTTACCTACAAACTTACTTGTTGCATGAGGGGGGAAAAACTAAAGAAAGATTGTCAGATCAGTTTGAAACATGGCAGCATTGTCATAATAAACAAACTCCATTATAACCAATTTACATTTTTGAAAGTAATTTTGCTTGTCACAGATGATATGTAAATAGAATTACGTTGAGGTTTAGTGATTTGGGAATGTGATTACATTATGGTTTAGTGATTTGGGAATATGATTACATTATGGTTTAGTAAAGTAAAGTAGTACTGTTTGTTCTTTGTGACAGCCACATTTAGCCAGTAACAATTCCAAATGGCACAGTCTGGACATAGAGCCAGCATCTGCTGTCAGGCCACCACTGTGTCAGACGAGGAGCTCTTCAATGCCCATTCCTGGAAAGAAAATGATGGACCCATCGAAATCCTCTCTGCCACCACCTCGCAGTGGTAGGAGCTCTGTGTCCAATGAGAACAATGTCTTGCTTGACCCAGAAGTTTTAACAGATTACCCAACACAGACTCTGGTCCTGACAGTCCTGGTTTGTATATATTTTTTTTTACTTTCAGAATTAGACTATATTTACACACAAGATCTGTTGACCTTTTTTTCTCCATTATTTTCTGTCATTTGTCTTTGATAGAATTTCAGACATGCCTACAGTCCCGCATTATGCGGAACCGTCCCGCAAAAGCATCAAAAAAGCTTACATGTTCCGCCGTTCCGCATTCACGATCTTTTGTTCCGCCAAGTCTGAATTCCGACACAAAAAAAAAATCGACGATTTTCATTATTTATTAATAGTGAAAATAGTGAATAGAAAATACTGAATGCAAAATAAAGTATATATAGGTCTATTGTTTACATTGCATCTCCTCACAGACCTGGTGTGTCCAAAATTTACGTACGGTAGATATTTAGACTAGAAAATCTAGTAAGTGCTAATAAGCCAAATGTTCCATTCAAATCCCTTTCTTTTCCAGACAATGGCTCTACTAGTCTAGACTAGATCATCTAGTCTAGATCTAGTTTATAGTTAGTACTATAATCATAATAATTTTACACTAAGTTCACTAAGACTAACTCCCTAAGTTGTCTTAGACTAGTCACTAAGTCTAAGTGACTAACTCAACTGGTTTCTTAGGTGTCTAAGTTCTAAGTAATCTAAGAAAATGATTTTTTTTAAAAATACGTTATTAAAGATCTAGACCTAAATGTAATTAATTAACTTAGACACAGTAATTCTAAGGCCTAAATAAGGCTATATATCTACTTATTACAGTCTAAATTAGTATATCTATCTAGAGCTAGCACTAGATTACTAGATAACTACTAGATGATACTAAATCTAGATCTATCTACAGAAATAGACTTAGAAGGTGATAGATCTCTAGATTTCTATGTATCATTATGTAATAAATTTAGTTCTCAATAAGTCCATAGATCTAGACATAAATATAATTATTATAATCTGTGCTCTTAGACTTGAGTTAGAGGACTTATTAGATGTAGGTCTAGACTCTACTCTAGACTAGTAGACAGACTCTTAAATTGTTTTAGATCTAGAACTAGAGACAACTTCTAGAGGACTAGAGTAGAGCCCTAGAAAAGGAAAGATAATCAAGTAGATCTAGAATAATCTAGATCTAGTCATTAGATTTAGATCTAGTAGTAACAAATAAAAATAGATCTAGTAACATTTGAGTCTATGTCATTAGAATTTTTTTTAGAATTCGTCATATAGGAGTTAGAACTATTGATTTCAAACAAAGGACATAATTATGAATTAAAGGTTTTCTTACTTTTAATTATATTATACTATTTATATCTAATTTATAAGAAGCAAACTAGTATTGTTATTAAAGTAATATAATTTAAGTTTTATTTATATTGCGTACAATATGGCTGACAAATTCCACATTTTCAACCTGAGTGTTCCACATTCTGGGTCTTGGGGTAGGCATGTCTGGAATTTCATTCTGATAATTTTTAAACCTACCTGGGTGGACCACTTCGGGGGCTGATTTTCAGTTTGTGTTTCCACACAAACTGTCTTTGTAACCTTGTTTTTTTTTAGCTATAGGTTTTTTTTTTTTTTCTTGGCCATTGGAGTTCCTTTAGTTTGTCATTAGTTTTAGCTCTGGATTTTAAAAAAAAAAATGGCTATGGAATAAAAGGGGTTGGAGAAATGTTATAAAAAAAAAAAGTGCATTCAACTTTTTAAAGGATTGTTTTCTGACACTCCAAAGATTTGTCTCTGCAAAGAATTTCATCAAACTTTATTCTAATAAGACCTGCACATCAAAATAAACATTACTAAGAACTACATAGTTCAACAAGTTTCAAAACCTGTTGTTATCATTTTGCTTGAGTTCAGATTTGATCATTACATTTGTGTTTTGTACAGGCTACTTTAGTTCGAAACACAACAGATGAGAACGAAGCCAGAATACTGTATGAATATTTGGCGGAGGCCTCAGTTGTATTTCCAAAAGTGTTTCCTGTCATGTAAGTGTCTGCTAGACAGTAACAGTAGGCATCACTTTGGCAAGAATAGTTGTTGTTTTTTTATATTTTAAACATACATTTCCAATACAGATGTAATCATATATATATATATATATATTAATAAAGCTTGTGTTGTTCGTTTCCTTTAGTCACAGCCTGTTGGATGCCAAGATCACCAATGTGTTATCTCTGTGCCATGATCAGGCCATATTGAATGCTGTACAAAGTATTATACAGAACATGATTGCTTGTGAAGATGTCTCTCAGCAGCAACAGTTGTCTTATTTACAAAGTAAGTCCTCCACTAGCTTGGCAATGATGGCCAGATTTTCAGTAGTCCTGCATAATATTTAGTAGCCATACCTTGATTTCTCTAAATGTTATTTTTAAGTATCGCAGCCAGACTTATTGTTATCATAGAACTAGACATACATTGTGCTACTTTGCATGTACAAATTTAAGTAGTTCCTGTTATACTCGCAAGCTTTGCAATGTTGATTATTTTCAAAGATACATAAAATAGTATGCATATCATTTTTTTTTTTTAAATAAACTTTTTTTTTGTAGTTGTTGCTTAGTTTAAGATGTCATTTTGGGTGGAATATGTAAATACATTTAAGATAGATACAATTGTTGTTGTTTTGGATTAGACAGTGAAGTAATGATTGTTTATTACCCTAAGAACTAAATGGTCCTGTTTCTTTCAGGTATTGGATTTGGAGGTCTGTGGAGGTTTGCTGGTACATTCTCAAAGTCTACTGGAAGCTCCGACACAGCAGAACTTTTTGTGAATTGTCTGGAGAAGGCCATGATGGTGGAGTCATGTCTCCCTGGGGATGACCTTGACATTCTCAACCCATACCCTAGCAGTTTGGGCATTTGTTCTAATTTGAACTTGTCCAGCTCAATGTCCAGCTTGAGTGTCGGCTCCATGCACTCCCCCACGGACAAAGACAATCTTGAAAAGGCAGGTGCCAATGGGGCAAGAACCAGACATAGCTCAGCCACCTTGGCAGGCACGAAACCCAGAGGAGGAAGTTTCAAGCAGAAAGAGAAGAAAAAGATCATTGATGTGGACTGACTAGGGCTGATGACCTCCTACAAGCCATGAGCCCAGCTACTGGTCTGTGTTGGGAGGTATCTCTAGTACAGGAGGAGCTGGCATCCTCAAGCCATAAATCAGCTCTTGAAAGCTTATGGCACGATCTCTTCACCCACCCTGTCATTACAGCTGGGGAAACACTTGTAGCCAGTATGGGCCATGACCATTGGTCAGCCTTGAGATCTGAACAGTGTTTGTACAATAAACTGTTCCCTGCCCCTACCGAAATGTGAAAGTTGATTGTGCGGTTTGACTCCATGTTTGCTTTCTATTGTTGATGCAGAGGACAGTGCTATTAATATCTGTGATGTTATTTCCCTTTTCACTCTTTGGTTTTCTCAAGACTTCCCACTCTCTAGGAAGCTATCTTAGAGCTGGCCAAACTGTTCAGTCTAACTTCATTGTATTCAGGAGTCAGGAGGACATCAATTTCAAGCTGACTGTTCACCTCCTGTGAGCTATGCCATAAGCTTCTAGTTCAAGTCTTTAAGCATTGCTTCAATGTTATTGTAGTCATTGTACATAGACATTTGTATTCAAGTCAACGCCTGTTACTAGATAGAGTGTATAGTGGGTTGACAGTAACATTTTTATAGGCAGACATACATATCTGTGCCACAAGCATCTTCATTTCAGTTGCTTTTTTGATTTCACTCATTTTTTTAAAGTTTTTCTGTGCAATGAGGACCAAAGACTAAGATTTATTTTTTTTTTTGACAAAGTACCGATTTTTGATGGATTAGTTTTGACCTGTGTAGCTAGACATTTTAAAATTGTTTGGAAAATGAGTACTGGGTGTTAGAAATAAACCAGTCAACTTGACTCTGGTGGGTCTGACATTAGGAATATACAAATCAGATAAACAAAACAATTGATCTATTGACAACATAAAGGTACATTGTGATTTAAACCTTCAAAGTATTATTGATGTATTTATATCTCCAGGTAACAAGTGTTAGTTGTTTTAATTAGAAAGAATTAGTTGAAACAGTCGAGAGGTTAATAAAAACACTTGTTTCTGTATGGGCATTTACCACATTCACTGATCATCTCAGACTCAGTTATGTTTCTAGCATTATAGTTCAGTTTTTTTTTTTTTTTTTTTTTACAAATACTTTTTATTTTTCTCCAGATGTTTATATGTTTTATCTAGTCCTCACAAAATGGAGTCCACACATAAATGTATACCTCTATTGAACAAATGGCCTAACAAAGTGTAGACAGACATTCACTTATACTTGAACAGAATAGTTTGTAGACACCAAATGATTCACATCATTGAAAGATGTATCATCTTATCAGTCCAAACTAGTTTTGTTTTTAATGTTAGCTTTTCAACTGCATAACAAGGGAGATCATTTTTTAGCCATCTTTTGGATCCTTTATATTTTCAAATCAATTTATTCATGCTATTTCATGTAGTGTGATTTTATTTTAATTTAATTCTGTACTATTGTCTGCTGTTTTTTCAATGTTAGTTCAATTTTATCTGGTTCCAGTTAAAAGTGGCTCATTTAGTTACCAACTTACCTGATCTAATTCATTTACCAACTCATCTGATCCAGTCTATCATATGGTTATCAATTCATCTCCTGTAACGGATCAATCATATATGAACACTCATTTAATCCAACTTGAGATCTCACAGATTTTTACTATGTAAAATGTTTAGACTACATTATTTTGATTTAGACATTGTACTATGTTGCTTATTGTTCAAAGATATTACTGTATTTTGTCCACTACTTTGTTGTCAAGTTATTCTTCAAACTTTGCTTCATGTGTGTAACATGTTCTTTCAAAACCAAGAGTCCAATTCTAGTACAATGTGTGTGTGTATGAATGTATTTAGTGTAAATAGCATGGAGCACACTGTGACGTAGGTTGTATAAAGCATTCTCTCTAGGATGTAGCTTATGAAGTGATCCTCTTAGAAGGAAAAATTGAGAATTATTTATACTGGTCAGTTGTTCAATCCTGAGCTTTTGTTTGAATGTTCAGCAAGTTATGCTCTTAGAGAATTTGGTCAGAAACTTTGGTCCAACAATTCAAAGTGTTGTTTTCTACATTGACATTGATTGTGTCACTGATTAAATGGAACTTCAGTGTTTGTCTAATTTGGATTATATGACTTTTTTATTTGGTTTGATTGAATGAATACTTGAGTTGATCTTAGTATTAGATAATTATATAACATGCCATTTAACATTTAGTGTCAGTCACCAAGCTTTCATCTTAATACAAGATTCAAAGTAATGTAAACTAAACAACAGGTGTCATTTCTCCACTATTTTAATCGCTATAAAAGTAAAAAAAGAAAATCAAATCATTCATTGACAAAACATGTAAAAGCACTCTATATTGATTGTACCATCTGACTGCTACTTAGATTATGCAAGAAAAAAACAAATTAGTTACATTTTTATTTAGTGAACTATATCTGTGTATATCAATAAAACGAACTTAACCTAGCCTTTAATTTCCCCAACCAAGGTCAGAAGCCCAATGGAATTGGGTGAACTCAGGGGCACCCTTAAAATCTGCGAAACTAAAAATTCCTGGATTTGAACTCAGGTTCAGCATCCAATGCTCAGCCACCATGCCTCCCAAGCCTATATAAATGCCTTGTCTCAATGATTCAGCTCCTCAGATCAAAAACATTGCTAAGTAAATGAAATGTACTTTTTGAAAGTTTTTTTTGTATTCAACAATCCTAGACTAGCATTGAATGCCTTGAATTCATCACATTGGGTTGTAGTTAGGTTTCAAAAGTTATCTACCATGGTGCAACATGACTAAAAGTGTTGTACAAATCTAGGATGTCATCTTTGCCTCTAGGCTTGTACCCTGTCTATAGTATCACAACCTAGACATAGTGCACCTTTCAGTAATCACAAGAATGCATTGCATTTTTTTTTTTAAAAAGGGAATTGATATTTGATAAAGCAATCTTAACATCACAAGTTCTATAAAAATCAATAGGTTAGGAAAACACCATCATGTGTTTAATACATAACATATGTACAAATGTAATCAGATCATACAGTATCACTGTAGAATAACAAGTACTAACTAGCCAGCAACAAAAGACCAAACCTCTGCCTCCAAATGTGAGCAGCTACTTAGAGCTGATGGTAAAATTGGAAACATGACATTGGACAAGTGCAAAATAATAATTCAAATCATAAATTTACAGATGTATGTGTTCCATAATTTACAGTATTGCACATTCCAATCTTGACAGAAAATGTATATACCAGTCTTGAACAGCATTGCATATTCTACACTTGACAGTCTTGGGTAGCTTGTTTTTGTAACAACACTCAGTGAAAAGTAGTGCATTCTTTAATGTTTTGCACTTAGAGCATTGCATATTCACTGGTAGAGACAATCTCAAAATCCACATCCTCCTTGCTTGCACAGGCCTGGGCCTCTTCTTCATCATCAGTTGCACTTATGATGTTAAGTCTAACGCTGGGCTCACAGGCTGCTCTTCCATCACTTGGCACGTTCTCAAAAACATCTTCATCCTCATCATCATCGTCACTTGGTAAGAGCTTTTCACGCACGAGCTCTTTGTCATGGGAACGTGAGCCTTTGTACTTGCTGTCCTGTTTCAGTTCACCACTCTTTGTCCTGCCAGATTTAGCCTGCTCGTCACTGCAGCTTTCAAAGTTGCCAGAGCGTCTGCTACGGACACCTGTCAGGGTTTCAAGAACACGGCCAGCCATGTACTGCACAGGCGGTTTGTACGGAGAATGACAAAGAATCTCAACAACTCTGTGTATATGGTGTTCACGAAAACATTGAAACAGAAAGTCAACTGAAAATGACAAAATAATTCAGGATTATTATTTGTAGTTATTTATAGTATTTTGTCACAACAATAATTCTTAAGTTTTATTAACTGTCACAAAGTTTTATTTGATCTCCTTTCCCACTTACTCAGTTTCCATTACAGATGACTTTAAGTTGTTTTTCTAAATAGCTTATATTTTAATCTTAATCTACCACCAGAGGACAAAGGTTATGCTTGCCCTGGATGTGGCAAAATATGTAAGTCACAGCTGGAAATGCTGCATTCCTCATTAATCTTTGGACTTGAAGACAAGCCCTGTTTTGTTTTTTTTGTTTTAGAATAAGATTTAAAAACCATGGATTTCTGTTCATTGAAATGAGGATCCTAGCTATGGAATTGAGATGTTCTAGATCCTAGCTATGGAATTGAGATGCTATAGATCCTACCTGTGGAATTGAGATGCTATAGAAGGATCATAGGTATTCACCTACAAAGACAGCACTACAAATGAGGGAATTAAAGAGAAAATGATAATAGCTATTGAGCCCATGATGACCTGCTGACCACTGTCAAAAACACAAACTGCATGGCCATATCACAAGGTCATTTGGGCTAGCAAAGACTTTTTTGCATGGAACAGTACCAGGAAAAAGAAGGAGAGACAGACAGAGAAAATTACCCTTTAAATAATCTTGTAACTGCATCAGACCATGTAGCACCAGACCATCTGGACCTGTCTTGAGTAGCTTGTCTATATAAGCCACTATATTAAATGTGTTTGTCTTAAGTAGACCAGAGGGAACAACTGCAAATAGAAATGTCAATAAATGTTGTATATGAACTACTGTGGATACTCAAACACATTTTGAAACATTTCTACTGCTAGACATTAAAATAGATAAGTAGCGGGGTTTACAATGCACAGAGTTTGTTATATATAAAGATTTTATGTTGCATATTTTGATTTAAAAATATTTAAACATGATGACACAATTATTTTCTTTTTAATAAAACATTTTCTCAAGACTCAAGTACACACTGCCCCCTTAGACAAAACGTAGAAGCTAGAGGTTTCCAATCTTGACATTCACCAAGTCTAGTACAGCAATCTAGACCTCTACCAAATCTAGTACAGCAATCTAGACCTCCACCATATCTAGTACAGCAATCTAGATCTCCACAAAGTCTAGTACAGCAATCTAGACCTCCACCAAATCTAGTACAGCAATCTAGACCTCCACAAAATCTAGTACAGCAATCTAGATCTCCACCAAGTCTAGTACAGGCATCTAGACCTCCACCAAATCTAGTACAGCAATCTAGACCTCCACCAAATCTAGTACAGCAATCTAGACCTCCACCAAGTCTAGTACAGTCATCTAGACCTCCACCAAATCTAGTACAGCAATCTAGACCTCCACAAA
Organism: Biomphalaria sudanica; assembly: GCA_036873155.1. Taxonomy (NCBI): domain Eukaryota; kingdom Metazoa; phylum Mollusca; class Gastropoda; family Planorbidae; genus Biomphalaria; species Biomphalaria sudanica. Next base: position 75,311 of record JAZGLO010003787.1, on the reverse strand, counting down.
ATTTAGTACAGCAATCTAGACCTCCACCAAGTCTAGTACAGCAATCTAGACCTCCACCAAATCTAGTACAGCAATCTAGACCTCCACCAAATCTAGTACAGCAATCTAGACCTCCACCAAGTCTAGTACAGCAATCTAGATCTCCACAAAGTCTAGTACAGCAATCTAGCACTTCACCAAGTCTAGTACAGCAATATAGAGCTCCACCAAGCCAATACAGCACACTAGACCTCCACCAAGTCTAGTGCAGTCATCTAGAGCTCCACCAAGTCTAGTACAGTCTTAGGGCTCTACCAAGTCTAGTATAGCAATCTAGATCACAACAAAGTCTAGTACATAAATCTAGAGCTCCACCAAGTCTAGAACAGCAATCTAGAGTTCCACCATGTCTAGTACAGCAATCTAGATCTCCACCAAATCTAGTACAGCAATCTGAAACTCTACCATGTCTAGTACAGCAATCTAGATCTCCACCAAATGAAGTACAACAATCCAGAGCTCCACCAATTTTAGTACAGCAATCTAGAGTTCCACCATGTCTAGTACAGTCATCTAGATCTCCACCAAGGTGTGTGAATACAAAAGCAGTACATGGGGCATATGATGTGTCCTGCACAATGACCAACTGTCTTAACTATCCAAATCATGTCAGGTGTTGTGTGGACTCAGAGCACCAAGCTCTTTACCAGTTTAACCATCACAAATATGTGGAAAACACACTGTTAAATTCTTTCTAGATAGTTAAGATCACTTTGTAAATCTGAAATGAGCAGAAACTAACTCTGCACTTACAGAGCATTGGTTAACTCATGCAAACGTTATGTATGCTTTGAAACATTATCTACCTGAAGTGTGCAGTTTGCTGACAATTGCAATACAGTTCTGTAGTACGCTAAAATCATTGGTCAAGAAGGCTGCGTCAAGTATCAGTGTATAGGCTTTACCTTCATTCTCAAGCAGTAAATCTCTGACTTTATCTGAGGAAGAAGGAAACTAACATCAATTTGATTCAGCCATGCTAGAAAGTGTATTTGTAAACATGTCTATTATGCTGAAAAAAAACTATTGATTCATGTATGATAAACATGGAAGCCAATTCTTAGATTATTATGAACACATAAGAGACTTGGGACACCTTTTTAATGTTATCAAATAGCAACAGATATTGAAAAAAATAACAACAGAGGACTCAATCACAATACCCCTTAATGCCAACCATTCCAATGAGCTTTTATTTTTCAGTTACATTTTCCTTTCTAATTTTTTAAAAAACTACTCATCGATGTGCTCTTATACATATGATTTTCCATATGATTTTCCATATGATTTTCCATATGATTTTCCATATGATTTTCCATATGATTTTCCATATGATTTTCCATATGATTTTCCTAAGCTTATAAAACAATGTTGTTTTCCCAGTTTTGTCAAATTAAGAGATTTTTAAATTTTTTAAAGTTAAACTAATCCAAGAATCTAAACAGTTACAACTTTAAAAGCAAGCAAAAAAATAAAAAAAAAAATACTTAAAAAAAACAACTATTACTAAGTGCCATTGTATTAATTATTTTGACTCAATCATGAAATTAATTTGTAGAAGATCTAGACTAACAACAATAAATTTGTTTCTTTGGGAATATGTTTACCAGTTGTTTTTGTTTAGCCCAATTTCATGCTTCTAGCGTGCTCAATATGCTATGTGTGGACCAGTGTGGTAGAGGAGGAAAGGGGTATCTGGAAGAAGGTATCCATGATGGCTTTTCAAAAGCATTTTTTTTTTAAATTATCGAGTCTGAATTAGACCTTGAGGGCTCAAGCCTTCTTGATGGAAGGCAAAAATGCTAGCCACTGAGCAAGTCAAGTGCTTATAAAAGTAGAAGGTTTTATAGTCATCTAAAGGTAGTTTCACATTTTTAGGTGACAACCTCATTCTGTACACAAGACTTATCTCCACTTAGCTAGTATTGTCTCTATAAAAAACAAATTTAATAAAGATTAATTGATAAAATAATTGGTCAATTTTTTGTTATTGATACATGAGTTGTTAGGGACAATGAATAATTGTGCAAAGTTTTAGCTTGATCCAAGAATAGAAAGTGGGAGAAATAATGTGGACAAATAGTGAGTGGATTAAAAAAACGTTTTTCTTTTTGACTTATATAACATCTTGTCAGTGTTCACTTATTTCATAGCTGTCATGGAGGAGAAAAGAAATTCTAATTTGTTAAAAATATGCAAAGCCCTATTCAATAAATGTATTTTAAAAAAGCCACTAAGTTATTGTTACTTAGAATGTTACATAACACAAAAAGGTTTTCTGGAAATTTAATGGAAGAATAATTAGCAAGCAAAGACCATTTTCCTATATTTAACTTAATGGAAGATTTAGACTAAATGTTAACATCTATATCTTGTTCTAACCATGTAGTTGTATTATTATTACAAGTTAGTTTGAAATATATCAAGATCATTGAATACATTACCTATAGAACTGTATGCTGATAGAATAGACAATACATTGGGATAAAGTCTTCTGGAAAACTCTTTGTCTCCAAAATATGTCACAATTTTCTGAATCAATCCAGCCTCAAGCATAAGCTACATAGGGCAGTGAGAAGAAATAATATATAGTTCAGTGTTTTCAGTAGGCCTATTAGTAAAGTAAGTAAAGTTCCCCTTTCAGACTATGCAATCTATAGGGCAGATTTGTAAGGGAAATACTAACAGCTAGGCATAAGCAAAAAATATAAGCAGAAATGTAGCACGGTCTAGACAGTGAATTTAAATATGTAAAATCTCATTACATTTTAATGTGATAAAGGAGCAAATTTTTTAAGGTTTTAATTATTTTAAATGCTTGTAAAAATAACAGCAATTAAAACACAAGACTTTTTCACAAATAATACTAGAAGCATAATCACTTTTCATTTTGTTGTGTGTCATTCCATGCAGTGGCTGAGTGATAAAGCACTAGGCTTCTGATACAAGGTCTGGGGTTCAAATCCTGGTGAAGACGAGGAATTTTAATTTAGGGATCGTTGGGTGCCTCTGAGTCCACCCAGCTCTAAGGGGTACCTGAAATTAGTTGGGGAAAAGTAAAAGCGGTTGGTCGTAGTGCTAGCCATATGACACCCTCATTAACCATGGCCACAGAAACAGATGACCTTTACATCATCTGCCTTATGGACCACAAGGTCTGAAAGGGGAACTTTACTTTTACTTTATTCCACTAGAGGTTTAAGCAAGGATGTTATAATCTATATTTTTGAAAGAACGGTCAAGTTAAATGTTTATTTTTTTAAATTTCTCTGTTATTGTCCAAAGAAGATGTGTTAAAATTGTTGATACATTGTGTAGAGTGAAAATATTAAAAGAGTGAGACGTACAGGAAGATGACGTTTCCCAAGATTCAATGCCACTTCCAGAACTTGTTCTCTATGTTCTTGGTGACTCAGTGTTTCTGTGAAACAGTGCAGGAAACCTTCATAGCAAATTTTCTCCTGTTAACAGAAAACAAGAAATAAAAATTACTATTCTCTAACTCTAAAACACATTTGGTGAGAAAATCATTGTAAGTTCATTTCAGCCATGTCAGAAAACTGCGATATAACTCATGTAAGGTCATATTTATGTTCTATAATAACTTTTGTTTTTCTACTGGAAATGATGACAATAAGTGGGAAGAAAACAGTACTTACAGCAGGTCTAGTGAACCTGGACATGATGGCCAGGGCATCCATGACCAATGTTCTGTCACTTCCTGATGGACAACTGTACCAGACCCCTTTCAGCTTCAACACCAAACCTTTCTTGACCATTGCTTTGCATGCACATTCTAATTTCAACAACAACAAAAAAAGATTCAATGAATTTTTATTATTGACATTGAATGGCTACAATGATTGTGCCAGTATGTATGATAACTTGTGGCTCTGAAAGAATGGACATTTTAAGGGATTGCAAGTATGTTATTTATTCTAAGACAAAAGGTTAAAGTTACTAAATGAAAAGGAAATTTATATTAAGAAAAAAAATGTCTTCAACTCTTATAGAACTTCTGATCATAGTTCTCTACCCTCAACAAGCTTATCAAGATTTATAAACTTATTAATGTTTTCTTGTTATGCTTCCTACATGCATTTCTGCCACACTGTGTCATGGCTACACCAAATATTATGTAAGATAAATTTAGGAGCACATAAATATTTATAGAAACATTCATCTCACTAGACTTTAGGACACTGTGTGCAATCTGTAGTATAGCAAATATCTTGTATGTGACTTACCATCAACACACAATTTACACAGTAGGATGAGATTCTGTCTTGGAAGCTAAAAAAAAATAATAATAATAATTATACAGTCATAAATTGATAATGTTGAAATAGCATAACATCAATAATGGAAGGCTTACAACAAGAAGTCCACATTAAAACAATGAGAGACTTGGTGAGATGAAGACCTGCACACACCACAGACATAATCCCACAGATAAACAATGAGACATGACAATACAAATAAACTGCACAGAAATAACAGAAAATAATATCAAGACAACAAAAAGATATAATACTGCAGTTTAAGTGATAGAGACTAATAAGCATACATGTCAAGGGACATAACAAAATCATAAATAGAACTATAAACTTCAAAAACACTTGACTGTCATTCAAGTTTACTTACACTGCACCAGTTCTGTATCTGTGTGACATTCAAGTTCTGTGACTGTGTCGGAGATACTGTGGTGGGAAACTGAAAAGGCAATCACAAACATAAACACTCAATACAATTTGATTAAGACCATCAATCAATCATCAACTCGAACCTTTTTTTGAAGATAAATCCAAGTTTTATTATGTCTGTATCTGTTTCAAATGTTCTTATCGTAAGTTTATTTTGATAGCACAAGTTTTACATGTAATATTAACTATTTCTACACCTACACTAATCCTGGACTTAGACAAATAATAAATCTATTAAAGTGTTCAGTACTAGCAGATTGAAGTGTGGAATAAATCAGACAGGCAACCACTTCACTTCCTAAATCTGTCTTGCCATGTGGTATGCGCTTCAGACTGTCTTCATGATAAATGCCTGGTTGCAAGTTCTAACCCCACAGATGTCACCCCATGAAGTCCTGCAGGAGGTTTAAGCTAGGCCATAATAATCTACATTTTTGAAGAAACATCTCATCAACACAATATTTTGGATGGTCACTGGGTGAAATTGGGTTCATGTTATAGTGTTACAATGTTGGCGTTGTTAGAATGAATGTATGATTGTAATGCAGGCATAATCAGGATGAATACTTGTACGTTCAGACATCTCTCATAAAATGTGGAAATAATACATGATATAGCAGACACAAATAATGATTTGTCTAATATATACAATATTTTGAATCACCACATAAAAAATATGATACACAATAATAACCCAAGTTAATCAGTAACAATTCCTTATAGAAATATGTTTGACAAATAACATGGTAACCGGTACAAGTCTCAATGAACTCTTTGTAATGACTGCTCTCTACTAACTCCTTATGATGACTGCGCTCAATGACTGCCCTCTTACTGACTGCTATCAAGTATCTGGATAACTCCAGGTTAAAAGTTTTAACTCTCAGAAACATGAGCTGTGAATTAAACTCAAATATCAAAGTAGGGTGTCCTAACTGTAACCGGTACAAGTCTCAATTAACTCTTTGTAATGACTCCTCTCTACTAACTCCTTATGATGACTGCGCTCAATGACTGCCCTCTTACTGACTGCTATCAAGTATCTGGATAGCTCCAGGTTAAAAGTTTTAACTCTCAGAAACATGAGCTGTGAATTAAACTCAAATATCAAAATAGGGTTTCCTAACTGTTTGGAATCAACTTTAAGGTGGTGACACATCTAAAACATTCAAGTTTTAAAAACTGTTTGCCCATGTCTCTTTTTTTATACTAGACATAAACCAAGTTCTTTCTACTTGAAGAGACATTTAGTTCACCCAACAGATTCACTGGTGTAAATTATGCCTGCCTCTAGTTATTGCAGAGTTTCTTATGGCTTAGCAGGTTGATTCTTGGATAACCATCATAATTCTTCCAGGTCAATGTTGTTCCAGTCTTCAAGCTTGATCATGGGACAACATTCTTTCTTCATCTCCCATTTAAGGTCACTTCAGGACTTTAAGCTTACACAAAGCTTTCTGAGTAATGCCCATTTTTTTTTTACCTAGCCCTCACTACAACATTGAAAGATCCAAATATCTTTATACTTCTAAGGTTAAAACTAATCAAAAGATCATACAGGCACTAACTCTAATGATAGTTACCCAGACTATGGAAAAAAAAGCAAAAAGCTCCTACCACTGATGTCCACTCAGACATGACTCTCATCACAGATCTAACGATGGCGTAATTGTCCACTGCTAGTGTTTTGACCAGGACACCATGGTTATGACACAAGCTGTTTAGGACAAATAAACAATTCAGTTGGATGTTACTGGAGTACTCTGGACTAAAGTGTCGCACAGCTAGCGGCAAGACGCCTTCCTCTATTAGCTTAGCCTGGACTGGAGCTGTGAAGAGAAAGAATTAGAAGACACAACACTATAAACACTTGTTTATAACAAAAAAAAAAAAAACATTTTTAAAAAGCTACCTTGAATGACTGAAACAACATCTGCTATTAAGAGTCCACTTTTTAAATAGTTTTCATAGTTTGTGGCACATCAGCACTATTGAAATCTTGTCGTCCCCCTATTGATGCAGGACTAACTTATCATTTGAAGAAAATAGTTCCAAACATGGTTTATGGTATATATGCTGTAATGTGACATAGATCTTAATGAAGCTTGAAATACTAATAAATTCATGATGTTTTCTTGGTTTCACCCAATCACCACACAGCAACTCAATGGAGAAATTCTAAACTCATTGTTAAGCAATTAATAGCAACTAACTTGATTAATGAACTACAAGCATTTATATAGTTCATGGTTCTACATGTTCCCAACACATTACATTCAAATAGCAACAACTAAATGTCTATCAACAAGTCTTGGTCCAGCCAGTCAGTGTGTACTGAATCTTCCCTTCCAGTAGGAGGTCACTAATGTTGGACACACCTGTATGTCTGTTGTCAATACTGTTACAGAGTGTTATGGAGTGTGTGTGTGTGTGTTTCTATGGTGACGGTGGGAAAAGGTTTGTGTTTGGTTGTGAATGATGCAACATAGATGCCATTGTCATCATTTGGAATTAGTGAGGGGAGACACAACTCAGGAACATGAAGACTGAAAGGTTGCGTTATAGTAGTGAGTTAGATTTTGTTAAAAAATATTATTACTAAAGTCTACTACATTTATTTCATTTTATCACAACTTGATTTTGTCTATATTATAAATAAAGTTACATTTACTATTGTTCACAAGGAAGTTATTCAAGCTATTTAAAGTTTTATTAGTTAAGATATAATGTGCCTTCAGCGGTTTAGTTATCTACCAGTAGTTTGGTGCTACAAGTCAACGACTGTCAACAACACAAAGCTAATAGAATTTGATTCTAATGGTACTCACTGTGTTTTGAAACCACTTCCAAACAGGCATGCACTCTCCTCATCAGTAAGTCATCAGACGTTTCTGCCAGTCTGATCAGAGCAGAAAGCCCACCCATGTTGGAGATAAGTGTGATGTAAGGAGCTTGAAGATATGAACAGATAAACAGAATAATATTTCTATCATGAGATTTGCTAATTGCTTAAACTTTGCTCATCCATTAATGTGAGATAAAAAGCTTTAGAAAAAATATCCTACAAAGTTTACAGCAAAGTTTTCCTCTAATACCTAAAATACCAAAAGGGTGGTAAAAAAATTAAAATCTGCTTTAACCTGCAGATTATAGCTATATTATGTGGCCATCACAGTGATGTAAGGTAGGCCTACGCAAACGAAATCGATAAATGTAAAAATGTAATATATATATTCCCAAGGACTTGATTTAGATCAAGTAGTCAAGCACTCTCATCACTCAGCCAGTGGTTTTAAGATTTAGAATCTAGAGATCGATAAAATCTAGATCTATACTATATATATATTAATTTATTTTAATGGGGATTCCAAGATTTAATTTACATACAAATTAAAATTGACTTGAAATTGCAATTAATTATGGCCAATACTTAGATTACCTAGATCTAATAGTAATAGCAACAAAAAATCTAAAAATTTGAAATAGATTTCTAATTAAAAAAAATAAAATTACTACCATGCATGCTCATCAGAACCAGGATATTCATAATGACAGCCTGTATCTTTGGTGAGCTTTTTTCCAGTAGATCCAGTAGAACAGGAAACAAGCCAGCTGAAGCATACTCAGTGCATTTGTGGGAGAAGCAGGAGTGGAAAATTTTTACTGAGAAATGAAGATCATGAAATATCAATGAATTGAATGATAATTGACCTGGAGTCTAAGATCTAGATCTAATTTATTACAGAATTGGCAAAATAAACCTTCTATAAATACTATAATGATTTAGCTCTCTGTAGACCTAGTAACACATTATTAGATGATTATTAGATTTAGATCTATCTACCCTAGATTATGCTTACATGTTCGTAAGTACAGCTGCAGTGCGTGTAATATGCCTTCTCGGACTTCACTGTAAGGAGATTTCAACAGGTCAGTACAAATCCTGGCAAATCCCCAGTATTGTTGACTGTAAGTATACATGCCTATTTAAAATAAAAATTATTAGACTCTTGTTATTATAGAATGGGCGCCACTAAACGTTAATATTGATACTGGTGATAAATCTAGAAAACAAGTTTATATTCAACAAGGGAGGTAATGTCAATGTTAAAGTGTAGAAATAAAAGCGATTCTTAAATTAAATTTACTCCCCCTCTCCTCTATTCTCACAAAATTTATTCCGTTTCGTGAGTTACGTAACAATACAAAACAAAAGAATTTTTTAATAAGATTGGTGATTGGTAGGAAAAAGGAACAAAAAATGTTTCAGGGGAGAGAAGAAGTGTTTATAGACATTTTTCTACCTCGATTTTTAGCCAGAGCTTCCACGCAAATCCTGGCTGCCAGGAAAACCAACTGTTTCTTGTCATTATATGCCAGTGTGGCTAGATGCTCCTCCATCACGCTCCAAGTCACTTTCAAAGCGGGGAACTTTGAGCTGTCTTTGAAAAAAAAAATCAAAAACCAACAAAACAGCGGATATTAAAATGTGTATGTCGACATTTTTGTTGATTTTTTTTTCTATTACTGTTGACAAAAGCAACAGATTTGTTTTTCAGACCACACAATCACTTGTTTTTGGTTTCTTCAATAAAATTGCACTTTTAGATTTCTTGCTATCAGGCTCTCTTTAAGTAATATCCTGATTGTTGAAGCACCTCGCTTGAATGCTAAGCAGAAGTCCGCCCTTTTTTTTTTTTTAAAGTCTGATTTGATCAACAATTTCTCGTATGCTATAAAGAGGTTATAAATATAGCCATTTTTCTTTTACATCAGTGAAAAGGGGGGGGGGATAATTTTTGTTGAGGGTATTATAGGATAAAGTATTGAAAAGAGCGTTGATAAATATGTTTACATTTCCAAAAAAAATAATTTCAACAGAGCTGTGTAAGTGGATCTTATACTGTATGCTGCTTATTTAGTCTAATGTTCATTGTTTCTTGTCTTAACTTCTTATCTTATATACGTTACTTCAAACAAAACTTCAGACGTTACTTCAAACAAAACTTCAGACGTTACTTACTTCAAACAAACAAACAAAAAAAAAAAAAAGATAATCACGTCCTACGCATTTCACGTGTCAATCTAGTCATGCATGTTAATCAATTACTTAAACTCTGCCAAGTCGTTGGTTTTCATGGCTGATTCAGACAACCCATTCCATTCTCTAATGGCACTAGGGAAGAAGGAGCACTTGTACGAATTTGTTCTAGTTTATAGTATAAGACATTTGCCACAATCTTAGTGTCTTTCTGAGTAGGCATATTTCTTTAGGTTTTGTGTATCTATTTTGTATTTGAAAAAGACTCCAACTTTTCATCTGGTATACAGCTAAAAGCTGATTGGACAATGCAAAAACTGGCTGGTCAATGTTCAAGAATGGACCGGCCTCTCTCGTGATATCCTACTAACAACAACTGCTGACCGGGAAAATGGAAGGATTTGTTTGCGCGAAATGTCACAGCGCCACCTACGTGGAAAGTCAAGGGACAGATGTAATGTTATATAGCGGGTTATATCAACTCTTCAGAATTGGAATTCGGGGAATTGGCTTGACGGACGTACTCATCTATCACATTATTATAGTACTATGCTGTGCTATGTACCGCCCTCACTTCTGTGACGTCAGTTGTTAACTGGTACGAGGGAAGAGATATGACATCGGCGCACATCTTGAGATCGGTGGGCATCAGGTAGGGTCACTGGTAGTGGACATTTGTGGTAACCATTGCAGACAGAATTGTACTATGATTACACTAATAATAGATTGTACCCTACCTGTAATCCCGAGAATTCCTTTTTCATTCCAGTCGCCATCACGCCACTCTGGAAATCATTAAAAAAATATTTTTTGAAATTTATCTCAAAGCAAGTCCTAATAAGGGAGAGAATCAAACTGTGAAGTATTTAAAATCAACTCCAGGAAATCAAGGAGGAATAAACTGCTCAACTGTAATCACCTAATGGTCTAACAAGCTACGAGATTGGTAAAATGTCAAGTATCAAATAGCTGATCAAATATTTGGATAAAGACCTGAAAAGCAGAGGAATACTCAGAAAGTGGAAATGAGACTAAAAATTATGGTGGGAGGGTTTTGAGAAGGTGGGGATGAAGGTAGAGAAGGGACTTTTGATTGTACGGACAGTTCCAATTAAATTTAATTGATTCTTGAATTCATGGGCCAGAGGAATGTATGAGAAAGAAAGTATACTTGGTGGTCCTTTTATTATAAAGTTCCAAAGATAAAAAGGGGGGGGGGGGTCCATGTCAAAATAAAGACTATATAGCTTGGGGACAAATTAACTGGCGTAGCCGATGGGTAATGCTAGTCATTGCGTCTTTATTGCTCTTGTATTATATATCAAAGATGGAAGAATGAGCCAACAAATGAGAATTCCTCTCTATCCAGAAGAAATGAAGAAAATGAGTTAAATAAATGAGAATCGGACCAGCTCACATCCCATGATCCCAATCACATAAACAAAATGATGCCTATTATAAGCTATCTCGACATGACCAACGCGGACACAACAGAAGGAGGCAACATATGCTCCAGAAGCTTAAAGACCTCCCCTTGTAGAGCATCAACAGAGAATGCTGACCATGTCCTTCAAAGCGGCATATTTTATCAAGAGGTCCAATACAGATTCTGGCCCAAAATTCCTACTATAGAAGAAAAAGCTGTATGTAGAACTGCCTGATCTGGAGACCACTGCGCGGTTCATCTCAGAAATAGGATTACTTAACTGAACCCTCCGACATGAAGTATGACAATGAAGATGAGCAATGTTACATTAAATGATTTATTTCTTATTACTCTAGTACAAAATATATTAAAAGAAGGTAGCATAGTACAGTACAGTTTTGCATTAAATTTCTTTAATATTATGTAAGTATATTTTCACTAATTAAGATACATGAATTGATATTATGAGTCTTTAGTAAATTTAATGGGTTTATGATAAAGCATTCCAAAAATCTTGTTAGAAAAACTTATCTCCCTAATATTGAAAGGAGGAGATATGATCTAAAATTATTTCGCCTCGGCCGCCCTTGTTGTTTCAATAAAAAAAAATTAACTCTGAATGAGTGTTCCAGTTGCAAAGCATTCTTCATATGAGCAACGCAAAACGTTGCATAACTCAGACCTCAGCCACATTTTGACATTGAATCTTCTAATTATTCAAAGACTTTTAGAAAATTTGTCTTTGAACTGGGTTCAAGATCACAAATGACTTTGTACTGAGTAGAACTAAACAACGCTCTTAAGAAATCTACTTCAAATCCTCTTTCGATGTTGATGTCAAACATTCACAAGTCTTCAGGTACCTATAATAAAGACGAAGAAAGCGCATTCTGAAGATTCAGCATGTGACTCGGAAAATCTTAGCAAGTCACACGGTTGACTTTATCAAATGACAGGAAGTTTGAGACCTCATTCTCGTTGACGTCATGAACCCCACCTACGGGTACCTTGCTACGACACTGGTATGTGTGTGTGTTGTGGTGTGTTAATCAGTTTCAAGCTTCAGATTAAGTCTACATTTGTGAATCTGTTATTGAAATTAAGTTATAGTGTGTGTTTAATATTCTCATGATTTTAATTTGTTTTATTTCATCAAGAGCAATCCTGTTATTTCTTGACCTAATCAAGTAACTCCAGCAAATTTCGGTCATCAGATTTAACTTCTGAAAATACCGACACGTGTGCACCATCCAATCCCATCGTAATCAAGATATATTGTTTATAGATCTATCTGTTTAGTTCCTTTGGGCTACTTACCTGCACTATTGATCACATCTGACCATCTGTGAATAGCTTCTGTTTCTCTGGGGGTCAGGTGAGGGATCAACATGTATTGTTTTTTGCACAAGGAGAACTGGCGCCTCCTGAAGACGTTAGAGAGAAACATTTGTATGAGCAGAATGTGCTAGAAGAAACAGAGGGAGGGAGAAAGATTTGAAAAAAAAAATTGGTCAGTGACAACCTTGAAACCTTCAACGGAACCTTGCACCATGTTTATCTTTTTATCATTTTCTTTTTTAGCAAATAGTTTTCTACCAGTTTTTTTTTGTTTTGTTTCTACATGTTTCGCATGTTACTTCAGAGTTGAAGATAATTTAATTCCTAGTCCAAACCTCCCGCAGGATGACGGGGGATGGAAGCGGCCAGGGTTTGAACCCGGGATCATCGATAAGTCCGAACGACAGTCCAGCGCGCAGGTTGGGTGGTGGGTTTTGTAATGCCTCTTTGTCTACTATTATCAGTCACATAAAATTTTTTTTTACAAAGAAATGCCTACTCTATATATGACATAAATGAACTAGGCTATTTACTTGTATTTAAATCATATAAATAGGCTCATTTTCTCAAGGGAGATGCTCATTTCCAGTTTTCGCCACTCAGGACCGCGATATAAGCTATATTTTAGAAAATGTATCCCTGCCTAATATAGTGCTTTTCTCTGTAATAATCTCTACAATCTTCTTTAATTTTTTTTTCAACCAAGCCAAACATCATTTCTACATTTACATTTAGCATGTGGTCTGTATTACCTGGCCCATTCTTGAGGCCATGTGTATTCCTGGCAACATGGAAGCTTACATCTACGAGCAATGTAAACTTTGATCTGCAGACGAGAAGAAAAAAATCTGTTTCTTATCAAGACAACAATTTGTAATTATAATTTGAAGATTGTAATCTTTGTTTTTACATAGGACTTCATTAAAATAAAATAAAGCACAATTACAGGGAAATTATTTTCTACATTTTTAAATGTTCATACAGAAAGCAACTAAGACTACTTGGGCGCTTTCACCAAAGATGTTTGCGCTCCATCATAGACATACTGTTGCAAGACCGCACTACAAACAGCGATGTCCTTCCGAACGCCGGTATGGACAGTATAGAGGGACTTCTTATGGTCCGAAAGTGACGCTGGGCAGGGCACTTATCCCGTATGGGAGACGAACGTATGCCAAAGGAAGTCCTTTTTGGTGAGCTAAAAGGTGGTCGACGTAGCAAAGGCGCCCCACGGAAACGCTTCAACGACCAGCTTAGGCGTCAACTTGTCCACTGCCGAGGACAAACGCAGACGGCGAAAAAAAAATCTAAATCGACCACCTGCGGATAATGGTTATGCTTGCCCTGGTGTGGCAAAATATGTAGGTCACAGCTGGGGCTGCGCCTCCACGGGAGATATTGCATTCCTCACCAAACTTCGGACTTGAAGACAAGCCTTATTAATTTCTGAACAAAAATATCTGTTCCGTCTGCCATCCATCACCGGAATTTTTTTGAGACTTATGCCCCTTAGTTGGGCCTCATACCGTTTTGTTTAGTTGAACACCTACCGCCGATATTGTTTCCTATTAATATTAGGCTATATTCCACAACGTATTTGATAATATATACTGCAAATGAACTGTTTTATGATTCCGACTCTAGATTCGAATAATTGCGGTTAGTTTCATCAGCTGTAGTGAACGACTTGTCATTACCCTCACAAATTACTTGTTGTTGCTGTTGTTGCTGTTGTATCATACATTTGCGTTCGACAATAAAAAAAATGTTTGATCTCAAAATCTGTTTATATATATATGTATGATAATATAACATTATAGCGTTTGACTTATGGTAATACATTCGTCTGATTAGAATCGAAATTAATGCCCTTGTATTGTTTAACTTTATCGATATTCTGAACTTCTTGCAAATATCAGTTGCTACACCACCGAGTCACCGACTGATCATTAAAATACCCTGGCATGGCTATTACATAAATGTGTGTGGCTTTCTCTAACACTGAAAGGTTACTGTCCAATTATTTACATTTGTGTTAAAAAGTCTGTTACTAAAAGAAGAAATTAGAAGTTACAGTTTACTGCCGGCTCAAATAATTTGTTAATTGAATTCCTACTGCGTTAAAAAGCTTAAAAAATTACACTCACATTACCACATTTAAAGGAACTTTTTGAACAAAAGTGCCTTAGACAAATCGAAAAAAATCTTGGAAGACAACGGCCACCCGCTCCATCAGAACTACGTCAGGTCGTCGCAAAGTGGGCGACTGCTGTCAATCAAAACAAGAACGGAGCGGTACAAAAACTCGTTTGTACCTCACTCGGTCAGACTCTATCACCGCCACTCATTGATCAGGGAACATGAAAAGCACCAAGATACCTGTGAGTAGTCGCTGAATGAACTCTTTATGTTGTGTCTGTTGTATTTATGTGTATTTTTCTGTTGTGTTGTCTTTTTATGAGAAAAGAGCCCTTGTAATCACAACAAATTACGTAAGAATCAATAAAGCAGTCTTAGTCTTAGTCTTAGTATTAGTCTTAGTCTTAGTTACCCGATGGAACAATTAGTGTTTTAAGATGTAGAAAAAAAAAAGGTTTCTGGATAAAATGTAAAGTGCCTCTTTTAGACCTTGCGAGACATAGGGCAAATGCTACGAAGGTCATCCGTTTCTATGGCATTATGTTAACTAGGTTGTCACGTGTCCAGAACAATGACCAAATGCATTTACTTTTCCCAACTAATGTCAGGTACCCATTAGAGTTAGGTGGACTCATGGACGTCCTAAAAATAAAAAAATCACAAATCCTAGTCTTAACCTGGATTCGAACCCGAGACCACTAGGCTTACACTTAAAGCCAAGCTCTTTACGACTTCAGGGTAGAAAGGCCGAAATGGATGACGAAGGACCTCGTGAAATATAAGTTCAGTATAAGCTCAATATAAGCTCAGTATAAGTTCAGTGTAAGTTCAGTATAAGCTCAATATAAGCTCAGTATAAGTTCAGTATAAGCTCAGTATAAGCTCAGTATAAGCTCAGTATAAGTTCAATATAAGCTCAGTATAAGTTCAGTATAAGCTCAATATAAGCTCAGTATAAGTTCAGTATAAGCTCAGTATAAGCTCAGTATAAGTTCAGTGTAAGTTCAGTATAATTAGCGCCAACGTGCTTTAACTGACATGCAAGAGAGCAGTAGGTGGCTTCAGAACGAGACAGTTGGAGGTGTCTGCAGAGGCCGAGGGAGACATATCCGACGTCAAAAAGAGAACTTATATCGATCACCGGCGGAAAACGGTTAGTCTGCGATGGATGTGGCAAATGTGTAGGTCGCAGCTGGGACTGCTTAACCACGTGAAACACTCCTCATTAATCCCCCGACTCGAAGACAAGCCTTATTATTATAATTGGTTTCTGATACATCTAGTTCCCATAGAACATGCTTTAAATTACGAAACTCAGACGTAACAAAACAGCCCTTAAAAACAAACAGCTTTATGACCCATCTTTAGCTTACAGTTCCTCTTGAGACAAAAAAAAAATGTCTTACAATTACCTTGAACCAAGTGTCCTTGACCATGTCACATGGCCAATTACTGGACGTCGTGGTGGACCTAATCAGGTCCGGGTCCGCACACTGCTCTGAGACATCCAGTTCTGTCAGACATGAAAATCTGTAACGTGATTTCTGTCAAGGGAAAAAAAATAATTTTTAGGTAACGTTTAGGCCAACTTATCGACATTGTCTCCTCAAAGGATGTATTCGTTTGTATGTTTACTTGCAATTTAAACAGGATGTTTGTTATACATTTCTATGACTACTTTAAACTTTAAAATTGTCCACTTTAAACTCCTCCCCCTTTTTCCCCCCAGTCTCCCACCAATCAAAGGGAAACAACAATGACAATTTCTGACAAGATGGAAGCTATCTCCCCTAAAGCTACTCATCCTTACACAGTGTGAACTGCTGCTGATAGATCTCTATGACTTTGTCATGAAGGGTCAACACACACATAGCGTTGATAGAAGAACAACTAGTCTCTTGATTCACACATGCGCACGGCAACTGACTGAGAAGAGTGGAGAACTTCCGTTGCTCACATGGTCACAACATCTCCACCAAGTAAATAAAACAGTTCAATAATGCCATTGGTGGTTGCAGGGTTTCAACGCCCCTTTATTTAAATTCACTATTTTGTACACGTTTCAGCTGCTGTGATTTGACTAAAGATTAGATTACACTTTAATCAGACCCTCTTACTTCTTCTGCGTTCTCATAATTAGGTAGTAAAAGTTCAGGTGACTAGTTTAATATCTGAGCTGAACTGCGCCGTAGTTACCGGATCAGGCAGATCTGATCTAGTTTTTTTCTGTTACTGAGGTGTTTTGGGGTCAGTGTCTAATGACAAAGCTTATATCAACTCACTCTGTCTGTCTGTTAAACACTGTTTGGTCAACATTTTGAACACGTTATTTAGGCCACTGCCCATTGTCGGATGAAGAGGAAACTTTGCACAATTATTCTTTGTTCCCAACAAAACATGAATCAATCAAAAAGTTTACCAATTAGTTAATTAAATTGTGGTAATTAATTAATTATGTTTGATATCGCAAAAGGGAAATAAATCTTACTGTAGTGATAAAAATATAGATAGATAGATAGATAGATAGACAGACAGATAGATAGACAGACGGACAGAATGATAGACAGATAGATTGGTTTGAATGTGCAGTTCTTTCCCTTTGGGTAAACTTTATTTTTTTAAAGTACTTATTATATTTTGCATGTTTTTTTTTTTTGTCTCAGAACCGGTCACAACAGAATGAAACAACACATTTCTCGGAAGCTTAAAACTTTGTACCACAGACAGCCCATAGTGAGGTCGGAATAAGACCGTACGTCGTGCACAAATCCCTTTCCTTGACCAACAGGTTTCTGTACTCCTTCACAGCCCAGCACGTTCCAATATCGAGGCTAATATCCCAAACGAATCATCTTACCCTCCCCAACTGACAGAATCTTAATTAGCTTGATTGATAACGAGGACGAAACAATGAAGAATGCGAGGAAAATACTAACTCCGTTTTTGTCTTTGAGTTCCCCCCCCCCCCACCAAAACCAGTGACAGCTTAAAGCAGGCGTAAAACAATGTGCTGAACAAATAGATCAAGATGACCTTGTGCTGTCCGAAATACTCCAAACCGTTGTTAACCATCGGGTCAAAGACAATTTCCGATCTAAATGAGGTTATCGTGACATTTAATAGTGTCATAAATGTCATTTTTGAACGCAACGACTAGAGATAGAGTAGCCATGTCTAGTAGGGTTAATGGTTGTGAGGCGTATAGCTCAATATTAAACTGGTCATCATGCTGCCCGGCAATAGAATGTTAGAAATCGTTATTTGACGTCTAGTTCTAAATTCTTTAAAATCGGTTCATTTTGTCTGTTTTTGTGGTTTCTTAGATCAGTCGAGACGGAAATCAGCAAGTCTGGGGCAGTCAAAATGAATATGTATATATATATATATATAAAAGTAAAGTTTCCCTTTCAGACCTTGTGGTCTACAGGGCAGATGATCTGTTTCTGTGGCCTACGTTTAACAAGGGTGTCATGTGGCCAGCACAACGACCAACCACCTTTACTTTTTCCCAACTGATGTCAGGTAGCCATTAGAGCTGGGTGGACTCAGAGGCGCCCGAAAATCCCGAAATTAAAAATCCTAGTCTTAACCAGGATTCGAACCCCGGTCCCCGGTTCGGAAGCCAAGCGCTTTACCGCTCAGTCACCGCGCCTCTCTCTCTCTCTCTCTCTCTCTATATATATATATATGTAAAGAGATCGTAACAATATGTTATTATATTTTTAAAAAGTGTATTTGAAATTATAACGTGAAAGAGAAAGAGAACAAGAGAAAGAGAACAAGAGAAAGAGGGACAGAGAAAAGAGGGACGGAGAAAGAGAACAAGAGAAAAAGAACAAGAGAAAGAGGGACAGAGAAAGAAAACAAGAGAAAGAGGGACAGAGAAATAGAACAATAGAAAGAGGGACAGAGAACAAGAGAAAGAGGGACAAAAAAGAGGGACAGAGAACAAGAGAAATAGAACAAGAGAAAGAGGGACAGAGAAAGAGAATGAGGGACAGAGAAAGAGAACAAGAGAAAGAGGGACAGAATAAGAGAACAAGAGAAAGAGGGACAGATAAAGAGAATGAGTGACAGAGAAAGAGAACAAGAGAAAGAGGGACAGAGAAAGAGAACAAAAGAAAGAAGGACAGAGAAAGAGAACAAAAGAAAGAGGGACAGAGAAAGAAAGAGAACAAGAGAAAGAGGGACAGAGAAAGAGAATGAGGGACAGAGAAAGAGAACAAGATAAAGAGGGACAGAATAAGAGAACAAGAGAAATAGGGACAGAGAAAGAGAATGAGTGACAGAGAAAGAGAACAAGAGAAAGAGGGACAGAGAAAGAGAACAAAAGAAAGAGGGACAGAGAAAGAGAACAAGAGAAAGAGGGACAAAGAGAACAAGAGAAAGAGGGACAGCGAAAGAGAACAAGAGAAAGAGGGGTGAAGAGTATAAAGAGAGGAGTGAAGGGTGAGAAATTGAGAAACAAAACTATGAGAGAGGAAAAGAGAAAGAAAGAAAGATAAAGAGGGAATAGAATACAAACACAGGGCCATAAAATCAAACGATCTTTTGAGATCAGTACTAAGCATGTTAATTATTGACCTAAGGCTAGCAAGATGTCAACTGCCCTGGGCGTGAGTGACCTCTTTCCAATAGTGTCCAATGAGAGAACTCTGATTACGGTAGTTAGTTATTAACCACCCACTTTAGCGTTAGAAGAATGAGTAGCTGATAACTGCTCTATAGAAAGGTACCAGTGGTCGTAGCCCTAGCAGATAATTGTTCTATAGAGAGATACCAGAAGTCATAGCCCTAACAGATAACTGTTCTATAGAGAGGTACCAGAAGTCATAGCCCTAACAGATAACTGTTCTATAGAGAGGTACCAGAAGTCATAGCCCTAACAGATAACTGTTCTATAGAGAGGTACCAGAAGTCAGCCCTAACAGATAACTGTTCTATAGAGAGGTACCAGAAGTCAGCCCTAACAGATAACTGTTCTATAGAGAGATACCAGAAGTCATAGCCCTAACAGATAACTCTTCTATAGAGAGGTACCAGAAGTCATAGCCCTAACAGATAACTGTTCTATAGAGAGGTACCAGAAGTCATAGCCCTAACAGATAACTGTTCTATAGAGAGATACCAGAAGTCATAGCCCTAACAGATAACTGTTCTATAGAGAGATACCAGAAGTCATAGCCCTAACAGATAACTGCTCTATAGAGAGATACCAGAAGTCATAGCCCTAACAGATAACTTCTCTATAGAGAGGTACTAGAAGTCATAGCCCTAACAGATAACTGTTCTATAGAGAGATACCAGAAGTCATAGCCCTAACAGATAACTTCTCTATAGAGAGGTACCAGAAGTCATAGCCCTAACAGATAACTGTTCTATAGAGAGATACCAGAAGTCATAGCCCTAACAGATAACTGTTCTATAGAGAGATACCAGAAGTCATAGCCCTAACAGATAACTTCTCTATAGAGAGTTACCAGAAGTCATAGCCCTAACAGATAACTGTTCTATAGAGAGATACCAGAAGTCATAGCCCTAACAGATAACTGTTCTATAGAGAGATACCAGAAGTCATAGCCCTAACAGATAACTTCTCTATAGAGAGGTACCAGAAGTCATAGCCCTAACAGATAACTGTTCTATAGAGAGATACCAGAAGTCATAGCCCTAACAGATAACTGCTCTATAGAGAGATACCAGAAGTCATAGCCCTAACAGATAACTGCTCTATAGAGAGATACCAGAAGTCATAGCCCTAACAGATAACTGTTCTATAGAGAGATACCAGAAGTCATAGCCCTAACAGATAACTGTTCTATAGAGAGATACCAGAAGTCATAGCCCTAACAGATAACTTCTCTATAGAGAGGTACCAGAAGTCATAGCCCTAACAGATAACTTCTCTATAGAGAGATACCAGAAGTCATAGCCCTAACAGATAGCTGTTCTATAGAGAGATACCAGAAGTCATAGCCCTAACAGATAGCTGTTCTATAGAGAGATACCAGAAGTCATAGCCCTAACAGATAACTTCTCTATAGAGAGGTACCAGAAGTCATAGCCCTAACAGATAACTTCTCTATAGAGAGGTACCAGAAGTCATAGCCCTAACAGATAACTGTTCTATAGAGAGATACCAGAAGTCATAGCCCTAACAGATAGCTGTTCTATAGAGAGATACCAGAAGTCATAGCCCTAACAGATAACTTTTCTATAGAGAGATACCAGAAGTCATAGCCCTAACAGATAACTGTTCTATAGAGAGATACCAGAAGTCATAGCCCTGATAACTTCTCTATAGAGAGGTACCAGAAGTCATAGCCCTAACAGATAACTGTTCTATAGAGAGATACCAGAAGTCATAGCCCTAACAGATAACTGTTCTATAGAGAGATACCAGAAGTCATAGCCCTAACAGATAGCTGTTCTATAGAGAGATACCAGAAGTCATAGCCCTAACAGATAACTGTTCTATAGAGAGATACCAGAAGTCATAGCCCTAACAGATAACTTCTCTATAGAGAGGTACCAGAAGTCATAGCCCTAACAGATAACTTCTCTATAGAGAGATACCAGAAGTCATAGCCCTAACAGATAACTGTTCTATAGAGAGATACCAGAAGTCATAGCCCTAACAGATAGCTGTTCTATAGAGAGATACCAGAAGTCATAGCCCTAACAGATAACTTTTCTATAGAGAGATACCAGAAGTCATAGCCCTAACAGATAACTGTTCTATAGAGAGATACCAGAAGTCATAGCCCTGATAACTTCTCTATAGAGAGGTACCAGAAGTCATAGCCCTAACAGATAACTTCTCTATAGAGAGATACCAGAAGTCATAGCCCTAACAGATAACTGTTCTATAGAGAGATACCAGAAGTCATAGCCCTAACAGATAGCTGTTCTATAGAGAGATACCAGAAGTCATAGCCCTAACAGATAACTGTTCTATAGAGAGATACCAGAAGTCATAGCCCTAACAGATAACTTCTCTATAGAGAGGTACCAGAAGTCATAGCCCTAACAGATAACTTCTCTATAGAGAGATACCAGAAGTCATAGCCCTAACAGATAACTGTTCTATAGAGAGATACCAGAAGTCATAGCCCTAACAGATAGCTGTTCTATAGAGAGATACCAGAAGTCATAGCCCTAACAGATAACTTTTCTATAGAGAGATACCAGAAGTCATAGCCCTAACAGATAACTTCTCAACATAGAAAAGTTCTTTATGTCGCTTTTGTCTTCATTTTCTCCCAAACTGAATTTCATTGCTTTAAGAAAATATAGCGAATCTTAAACAAGCGAATACTTTAAAAAAAAAAAAATTATGTAAAGGGGAAGATATATATCGCTCAATACTTCATGGTTTAACTCCCTTTTAATTATTATTAAAAATTTTAAATTATTAATACTAATTAATACTAATAATTAATTAACTCAATGTTGTTGTTTTTTAAATTAATTCATGCATTATCCTGGAGTCTGAAAAATTGTGCAAAGTTTCAACTTGATTTCAGAATGGGTAATGAGACAAAAAACCAACACATGTACCCTACAAAGTGAGTAGATATAACCTTTGTGAAAATACTTATGTAGTATAAGACAAAATACGATATACCCGGGTACCCCCCCCCCCTTTTTTTTTGCGGGGGGGGTCCTATTTACAGATCAGTATGTTTTATTTTCAATCAATTTCTTAGCTGTAGAATGATAAGGATGAAATATTAGAGCTTCTGGAGTCGTGGGTAAATGTGATTGAGCCATCATGTGAAACATCAAATAACATAAAAAATAATTTTTTAAAGACTATTCCTCCTTTAGGAAGCTGTTTTGTAATTGTTAATAAATGATATATTAAAACAAAAAACCATATATTTCATGCTCCTTAAATCCTCACCACCCTCGAACGACATCCTGGTTAAGTGAATGTCTAAATATAGATCTAGACTTCCAAGGCGGTGCGCAAAATGTTTCTGATCGACTATTTATTTTTGAACTTTTTAAAAAAATAGTTATTTTAGGCATTCTGAGCGTCAGTAGTGATTTCCCTGGGATCTAGAATGCTCCATTAATAGCTCGGGTATTAAAACATTAGGATGGGACAGTGCGATACTCAAGTAGGAGAGACATTGGAAGACGTATTGGAATTTATCCTCGCAAGATCAACTTCGCGTTCAACAGCTGTTTTGTACAGCAAGATGTCTTCTAGCGGGCCTATTTTGTACAGCAAGATGTCTTCTAGCGGGCCTATTTTGAACAGCAGGATGTCTTCTAGCGGGCCTGTTTTGTACATCAAGATGTCTTGTATAGAGCCTGTTTTTTTTTTCTTTAAGATGTCTTGTAGCGAGCCTGTTATGTTCTATAAGATATGTTATAGCGCGGCTGTTTAGTTCACACATTAAACATCAACAGAATGAGTGCATGTCGACCTGGAGAAAGTTGATCGTTCTGGTAGACGAGTAGTCTCTAAAATAGCATTGGCGGAGACGCATTGAACATTTGAAATGTCTTCTTCAGAAAAACGTTTTCAATTCATCCTGTTGCAGTCATGTTTCGTAAAAACACAAAGATATGTCATATTCAGACAATGAAACCAAGGCACTTCATGGAATATTGTTTTTAAACATTGCTAATAATGTCTTCTTTACATTTTTGTTTATCCTGTAATATGGTTTATTTATAACTACAATGCAAATACAACGGACTTTGTCGAAAAAAAAAAGGAAAAAAAAAAAGCCTTATAAGCGATCAGCGCCACTCAAAGGGGCGCGTCTCACAGTTTAAGAAACATTTTAATTAAAGCCATACGATATGGACATAGTTTTCGACCTATTCTAATTTTAAAAAATATTAATGTTGAGACTACAGGTTATCAGGTACCATGCTGTATGGCACTAGCGCACCATGATCTAGTAGGATTCCAAGAAGTGACGTAGTAAGGTGCCGCTTTTGATGTCCCCACCCACACACTAACACTTATAACAACAATCATTCAATCACACAATTCTTCTCAAACATTCACACAATCAAACAAGCACAAGTTAACACTCACCCAATGTAACACAGACAATCGTTCCAACAATCACAGAATCGCAATTACACAGACAATCATTTCAACAATCACAGACTCACGATCACACAACAATCATTTCAACAATCACAGACTCGCAATCACACAGACAATCATTTCAAAAGTCACAGACTCGCAATCACACAGACAATCATTTCAACAATCACAGACTCGCAAGCGATTGTGGACCATCTCATGGAAGTGAGATGAATGCCTGGGCATTAGCTATGGTCAGAACGATGTCGCCCACACAGCAGTTCCCCTCTACACGCAGCGGTTGTGCCTAAAGGAACGGCAAATGCCTATGCAGTTTGGATCAGCGGCGTCGCAGGTTCTGTCAGGAAGTGGCAAAGTGAGCTGCAAACTGCCTAAGGGTCAGCGGCCCTTGATGTTTCCTCTTAGTTACCTACCCTAAGCCTTTTCTATGTTTGCAACGCAGCAGAGGTCTGAACTTAAAATGTACCTTTTCCTAGGCTAACAAGCTCCTCCTGCCCGAAGCGTAATGATTTGGGGGCCAGTTATTCGCCATTGCCACTTCTGTCAGTGAGTTCCGCCGGACCCAGTATCTGACTGAGCCACACTTGAAGGCCAGGAGTTGGAAATGACTAACACGATTATTCTCATACGCAATTACACTCATCCACACAAACACACACTCAATCCCAATGTAATGTAGGTCAATGGGTCTCGTGGATCAATTAAAAAACTTTACAATCAAGTCCGGCCGAGAATTCAACAGATACAACCTAGTGGCTCAAGAACAAATAATTACTGCATGCTGTTAATAGTTCTGTCTGCAGTGGCCATGGGGCATTCAGCCTAATCCTTAAATAACAATAATTACATTCATCACATAATATTACATTAACCACATAATCTCTTGAAATACCGCGGTGAATATGTTTAATATTTTAATCCTGTAAAATTATTCAACCATCGCTCGAAAGAAAAATCTGGTCGATTTCGTTTTAAGACATTAAGTGCGGTATCCTTATAACTACCACTGTTGTTCATTTATATTATACATACATGTATCACATCTATTAGGCTATATTGCTTTGACGAGCCTAATTGTTTATGATAATTATTATTTTATCTATTTTTAATATATTTCTTTTCTTTTAAATTTATAACATCTATCCAATATCTATTTCTACTAGGCCAAAATCATATCATATTTATTACTTTAATGTTCACCATAAACGATCTAATTTTATAGTTATATTATATTATACTGTTGTGACTCTAGGGTAGGCACTCAACGTAAAGGCAGACAACTCAATACAGTTTAACAGGAAATAAAGACAGGTGTTTATTCATTAGGACAAACACATAACATTCCTAACTTCCTCAGTCTTGCTACTAATTGACCAGTCCTTTAGACAGCAACCCGAATGTGGACCAACGACAGCCTTCCCCGCTTCGCTCCAGGTCCCTTCTACAACTTTCAGGCAGCACCAAAGCTTGCTTTTTAGTTTCCAAGCATTCAGACTCTTCACAATCCCTGATGCACTGTTCTTCTCTCCATTCTAGTGTCTTTCTGTTTACGTTCACTAGTGCGCACCTCAAGCACTGGTGCAAGGCAGGGTTACAACAATATTATATTATATTATATTATGTTATGTTATTTGTCGTCATCGAGAAGTACATAGAGGTCTAATTTATTAAGCGCTGGTTGTGAGTGTGTATGTGATTTATGTGTGAATGTTGTTCGTATTTGCATCGATATTGTTATTGTACAGTAGTTACGCTGAGGTTTTCAATTGTCGTCAAACTGAATTTCCATTTAATTGGATCAATAAAAAGTATCTTATCTTATCTAATCTTATATTGTATTATATTTTATTTTATTTTATTTTATTTTTATTTTTTTTATATTTTATTTTATATTATTATAGTCATGTTTTGTTAAATCGTATATACATTTGTATCTATTTAAAAATGTTCCAAATGTAAGATTCTTTCTTTGTATCCTAGCTTAATTATAGCTATAAATGCAAATGTATTGGGTATTGTTCTTTTTTAAATGTATTTATTAGTACTTCATTTTTTAGTTTTCTGCCTTGAATTGTCTCTAAATTTAGTGACTTTAATAATGGTTTGGTTGCTCTAGTCATATGTCAATGTTCAAATGCGTTGACTGAAATACTATTTCACGGATTCTCAACTTAGCTGTGTCACAAGAAGTGGTCCACCTAGAGTCTTCACGAGGATTCGAACACGGGACTTCCGGTTCCAATTGCTTTACCTCTCAGACACAACATATCCATATATTCATTTAGCGTACACTTATATTTTTTAAAAGGATTATTATTAACCTTATCCATACATTCAAAATTAATAACATGTTGCATGTAATAAAGTGAAACTAAAAAAGATTTATTCTTCTTAAAAAATTAGATAAGTTGGCAACACGAAAAAAATAAATTCTTGACCTACTTTAGGTAGCTAGAAATGACTTGACAGACCTGAAGTACTTGGACCAGACATTCCCCTCGCAAAATAAAAATTAATATCTCCATTGCCATTTGTCATACAAAATAGATCTCGATCTAGCTAGATCTAGACCTAGTTCTAGATCTTGAATTCGTATGACTTTACACATTTAATCTTAAAATTACTAGAGCTAAGACCTAGGCCAAAGTTGTGATCAGGAATAGTAGGCCTTTTGGTACCGGTAATGTTATAGGTAGGAGTAGGCCACAATGCTGTCCGTAAAACGATTCACTTCTTGATGTGATATTACTGTTTACATTATAAATAGATCTGCACCCTTAAGCTGTCATAAGATAAAATATTGCCTTAATAAATAACATTAATACATTTATAATAATTATCATAAATATATCTATATCTGGGCTCTATTTAGTTTTATTTAGAGTGACAAGTGTATATGTCAAAACTGGCGCTATAAAAGTAGTTCCTTTTTTTAAACTTATCATTAAAACGAAGTTCATATCAAAATCAAAATTCTTTTTTGAAAAACAACATTTCAATCAGTATGTGAGTTAGTTAATAAATGGAAAATATATTTTATAATGATCCAATGACACTTTGACTATTTGACTATTTTTTAAAAATCTGCTATGTAATTTTAAAAATTAAATGGTTAAATTTCGGAAAAGAAAAAAGGTAGCCGTTGCATCAGAACTTTGAATGATCTAAAATATTCTAAAATATCATGATGTCCAATTTTCATTTTCTCTTTTAGTTTCTGAGATCTAAACGGGACGGAAGGACAGACAAACCACGCAAAACTAATAGCGTCTGTTCCCCATTCG
The DNA here is from genome assembly GCA_036873155.1 of Biomphalaria sudanica. Lineage (NCBI taxonomy): Eukaryota > Metazoa > Mollusca > Gastropoda > Planorbidae > Biomphalaria > Biomphalaria sudanica. Next base: position 48,265 of record JAZGLO010003787.1, on the reverse strand, counting down.
GGGGGCGCTAAAAAAAAAGCATGTAGGAAACTTTACAGTCCCCAATACTGAAAAAGGTTGGGAACCACTGATGTACAAGGTTTGACGTCATTAACCTTTTTAGTCTTCGGTAATTACAAAACTGAATTTACAAACAAAAGGTAAACAACGAAACAATGTTCTTTTTGTCATTAGAATGCAATCCACACAGACTGAATGGTGAGACTCAATGGGCTTCGGTGGCCTTCCGAAAAGCCCGGGAGAGGCCACTTACTTTACCAGTTCTTAAAAAATGCTGCGTTTTGCTCGACTAAGTCCGGAACTCAAATCAATAACAAAATCCTTACCAGAGGCGGGACTTCAGAAGTGTGGTGTTGATCATACAAGTTCCAAGACTAAATGGGATGCATGCGACCCAGAAACCGTGACCCACATTATCCTCGGGGCATATTTAGAACTCTTCCACCCTCCCCCCCCCTCTCTCTCCCTCTCGCCTTTCTTCATCTGCCTCTTTTGCTTACTAACCCTTATATCTGTCTCTTGTATAACTGTATGTTATACTCGGATAAGCAAGAAAAGAAAAACCCATAATAACCTGTAGAAAAACTTGTGAAAAGAGGAAGAAAAGTTGTTTTAAAAAAATGAGAAAGGTAGATCTATAAACTCAAACGACTCTTCATATTTCTGAAAGGCCCAGACAAGAGTTTCCCAGAGTTCCCCGGAGTCTCAAGAATTTCACAACTCCTTAAGACGGAAGCTCGTTCTTACGAGTAATGAGCACTGATGACCCAGATCTTAACTGCAAATAGTCTCCCCTGTGGGGCTTTGTGTCAGAGTAGCGTCCCCTTGAACGAGTCACTCTGTCAAGATTAGGTGCAAGCAAGGAAAAAAAAACAACCTCTCAAATAATTAGTTAAATGGCGGGGTTGGTAAAAGGGGCTATGGAGGAAGTAGTTTGATGATGGCCCAATATAAAGACTGCACTACAGAAAAGTGGACTTGTTTACTTAAATACAGTAGTGATGTATCGACAGTATTATAAACAACGGGGGAAAAAAAGGGAGGTAACAATTAAAATGCACATTTAACGCGAGGTAACAATGATACTGTAAAATTAACGGGAGGTAACAATCTAATGTAAATTTAACGGGAGGTAAAAATGGAACTGTAAAATTAACGGGAGGTAACAAAGATAATGTAAATTTGACGAGAGGTAACAATGATAATGTAAAATGAACGGAAGGCAACAATGATAATGTACCATTTGATAGATGTACACGATAACTTATCAATTACTTACTGTAATTCATTCATAATGCTGTATTAGTCTTTCTAGGTATTTTAAAATGCCTATGTATGCCACCGACACTATGTCTTCTATAAGCTTCCACTCTTCCGAAGTGGAAAGAATAACTTAAAATAGGTAAAAGGTTTTTGCATTTAGAAATGTGAAATTTAAATGATTTCTATGACAAAATAATCACTAGGTCATTGCACTCTGGGAACACTTTTATTTGACCGTTACAATTTTTTCAAAATTATTTAATCATCTGAAAATCAAATTTGGCTTACGTTTTTTTTTCTTAATCAACGAAAAGATTTTATTTATTTTTTTTTGGGGGGGGGGGGGGCACGTTAGATCACAAGGCTTCATCGGGAATTACCGAACACGTCACAAAGATGAACCTGAGTGCAATAATAAAGCCTTACAAGAACTAAATAGAATAAGAAATCAAAGCATTGCATCAGTTTCTTAATAAAGAAATTGTGTTTAAAAACAACTTTTTTTTTCATGGTACTAAAGATTTACGTGAAGTAAAAAAGAAAATATAAAAATACTTTTTTTTTTTAAATATAAGGGAAATAACTCCCCATTTACAACTATATATCTCAATAGTATATAAGCTATTTTCCCTTTTTCAATATCGGACGAAATAATTAAATAACCAGTTATAGGCCTATAATTCAGTTTTGTGTATCGACAACTAAATCATTAATTTCAAGTTTGCACATAGTCGCATGACTTCTTAGCGTAAACGTACTGGCTTTGTTTCCCTTGTTGGCTTTTATTTTAATTGCAAATAAATAAATATAAAAAAAAACAAGAAAAAGAAAAAAAAATACAAGTTATTGAAGAAATTAATTGTAAAAAAAATAAATGAGAAATGGACGAGCTCTCATCCAAATCACAAGAAAGATGACGCTTACTATAAGCTATCCCGACAAGATCAACGTCTAATCTTTCGACTCAGGACCGGACACAACAGAATGCGACAACACATGTATCGGAAGCTCAAACTTGGAACCAGTGAAATCTGCCCATGTGGAGTGTCACCAGAGAATGGTGAGCACGTCCTCCAAAACTGCTCTCTTTACCAAGAGGCCCGTATGAGACACTGGCCCCAAAACACCCCAATAGAAAGAAAACTATATGGAGAGCTCCCTGATTTGGAAACCACTGCACTGTTCATCTCATGTATTGGTCTAGTCATATGAACTCTCCAACATAACAATGAGAACGAAGAAGAAGAAGATAAGTATTTAGAAAAAGGGAGATAAATATTGCATTATTGACTGATATGACTGTAATCGTGCGATTCTTTCTTGCTATTGTTTTGTAATAGTACTTATATTTTGTAAAATAATGATATTACTTATCAAAGTTGTAATGTATATTATAGTATATATGTGCGTGTGTGTGTGTGAGATAGAGGAAATGAAAAGAGGTAAGTGTTGTTCATGTAGACGTGTGTGTGTGTGTGTCTCCTCTAATGTAGACTGAGTCGTAATTTAGTACTATGGGAGGAGGTGGGAGGTGGAGGAACTACTTGTGGTTAAGGTCAACAAGGTGCCAACTGCCCGGGGCCTGGCGTGACATCCTTCCATTAGTGTCCGATTAGTGGACCTTGATTTGTGGAGTTGGCAGTACCTAGCTGAGTGGACATCTTTCAAGACAGGAGAGTACTAGTAGATACATCTTTCTTGAAAGAGTACTAGTAGTACAAGGGATTAGGCCTACCAGTAGATACATTTTCCTAGACAGGGGAGTATTAGTAGATACATCTTCCAAGACAGAGGATACATCTTCCAAGACAGGGGATTACTAATAGATACACTTCCTAGACAGGGGAGTACTAAGAAATACACTTCCTAGACAGGGGAGTACTAAGAAATACACTTCCAAGACAGGGGAGTACTAGTAGGTACACTTCCAAGACAGGGTGGTACTAGTAGATATACCTCCAAGCCTCCAAGACTTAAAGACTGGGGTGTTGTTACCGGTTTGTTGACTTGAGGCACTAAACTGCTGGTTGACAACTAAATCCTTGTAGGCATGGGCGCCCGCAGGATTTTTTGCATTGGAGGTGCAAGCTGCCACCCATGGCTCAAAGTCGTATCATCTTTCTTGTTATAGTATTAAAGAAAAGAACTGCCCCCCCCCCTCCCATATGCATAGTAAATATTGTTTTTCATGAAATAAAATAGATAAGAAACTATACACATGAACAAAGTATTTACTGTACACATTGTTAACTTTATCTGTGAGGCCCGTGCTTGACTACGTTCGATCAAACAAAAACTGCAAATGTTGACTGTGGCTGCAGAAATTCTCGGCAGCAGCAACTCAATATCCGGTATCAAGTTTTTCTGCCAGACATTTCTCCTTCCTCGGGGTTGGGGGCCAACGTTTCTTTTTTCTCTCTCATTTATTAGTTATAAGAGCGAAGTAATTATTCTTTGCAATGTGTGTCATATTTTCAAAGAAATTATGGTGTTTTAAAAAAATATGTAACTTATTTGCAGTTTATATCTAGTGTATACATTCTTGAATATTTTCTGCTCACCACTGTCGACCGTTCCGGCTGAGTTAAGCCAATGGATGATTTTTATGCATGACATGACGTAACAGAAGAGCGCTCGCGCACACACACCCTCCCACAGAACTCTGTTTACTTAATCTGTGTGTCGCTCTCATTAGAACACATGGCAGCAGCGTGTTTGATTTGTGACCGACATGCTGCCCCCCCCCCCTCCAGCTCTTTCATGGGCGCTAACCCGGACGGAATCGCTTTAACTCTAACCTTACAGCTCCTTCAGCCGTTCTCCTGAATGCAGGGCCGGCTTTAATGTAGTGCAGGCGGGGCTACAGCCCCAGAGAATCCCCAAGAAAAATATATCGGACTTAAGACGTGTCAGAAACCTTTTTTTTTTTTTTTCATTTTTAACGCTAACACTTTAAATCTTACGTAACGTCGTGATTAAGTAATGTCCACTTGTAGTTGTAGCATTCTCGGAATAAGTAAATACCGTAACAGCTCCGGATTTACGGCGGTGCGACTATCAAGGGTTTTACCCTCCGAAAACTCAAACATATAAATTTAAAAAAAAACACTAAAATATGAATATCAAATATTTTTAATATTATTTTTAGAAAATGAAGAGGCTATTAAATGTAAGAGTAATATATTTCTATTATGTAAAATATAGCATGCTTTTAGATTTAAGTATTTTTTATTCATTCGTGGATGTTTATTAAATCTTTCGAAAGAGTTTAGGGGCCTCCACTAAAATCTTGGCCCGGGCCTCCACATACTTTCCGGCCCTGCCTGAATGTTTGGATACTTAATGGCGATCAGCAGTCTTTTCTCTGTTTTTGAAAAGTCCTGTTCAACTACCTCTCTATTCCAATCTTCTTTGAGTTAAAACATTGACACGAGTTTATAAATAATACCATTAGTATGTTTTAGGTTTTAACATAGAGAATATATCCAGGATTTCAAACCGTTATAACAGAAATAATATCTATGAGTTTAAATATAGATCACATTTCTTCAAGCTTAAACATAGACAATGTATTTAAACATGAATAATATATGAATTTATACATAGACAATATATCAACGAGTTTAAGCATAGACATTATATCTTTGAGTCTAAACACAGAGAATATATCTTATAAGTTTAAACATAGACAGCTCCATGGAGATGGCAAAGTCAATAAATCTGAACAGAAGGTACAGTTTAGTACTGAATCAGATGTAGATGTGTCGTGTGTGGTGGGGCAGAGGCGGTGATAGAGATGAGTGCTCTTAGAGCTCACTCTGGGATCCTATCAACAACAATTCATGCGCGTCACGTGGCTCGCTTGGGATTGTGTGGTAAGTGGCTGCATGTATTGATTTACTATAGATATATATGAAGCTTAACAATTGAGCTCGGTTGTAGGTGGTTTAAACATAATTTAGTATTGGGAGATAACGTCCCCTTGAACGAGTAACTGCCCATTAAACCTGAGATATAGAAAGATATTCACGATAAACCAAACAATGTCAAGGACGCTCAAATGAAATTCGCTGTTGCCAACTACAATTTAAAAAGATTCGGCTAAAATTTTAACAGTATCTCAATTCGTTTTTTTTTATGAGTTAAAAGGTGGTCGACATAACAGAGGTGCCCCACGGAAACGCTTTAAAAACCAGCTTAGACGCCATCTTGCCTTAGCTGACATAGAAGAGAGCACCTGGTTGCATGCGGCTTCAGAACGAGACAGCTGTAAGTCACTCCCAAAGGCCGCGGGTACACATTTGAGACCCCAAGAAAATCCGCTGTCGAGGACAGACGCAGACGGCGAAAAGAACATTTTAATCGACCACCGGCGGACTATGGTTATGCTTGCCCTGAAGTGGCAAAATGTGTAGTTCACAGCTGGGGCAGCGTAGCCACGGGAAATACTGCACTCCTCATTCATCTTCGTACTGCACGCAAGCCTTCTTTTCTCAATACAT